>KZ806917.1:486497-501197 GCA_000696205.2 Oncopeltus fasciatus | reverse complement strand
TTTTATTTTATTTTACAATGCTAATATGAATACCGCTGATTCAAAAATAATTAAAACCAAGCCCATGGTTTACTTGTATTCTAGACAATTTACTGGAGTTTCATTCAAATATTTATTTTTATTGATATTGCTAAAAATCAAAGAAAATTTCGTCATCATTGAATAAATACTTTGAAAGTGCTGGACAAGAAAATATAAAAAGTAAGTTGTATTTATACTAATATAGACAATAAAAACTTCAATTGACATTATAATAAAATTATTGTTTTATGCTGCCTGACCAAATAATTTTTTACAATTTTTTATAACAAACTTTATTTAAACAAGTTTTCTTTATACAAAAATATAGCTATTGAGGCTGTTTTGATGATGAATTTTCAACCGATTTTGTTTAGTAATAAACATTAGGGGTAATTTAATTTCGTTGCCTTCATTAATTATAATTTAATCTAATTTTTCATTGACTAATTTAGTTAAAAGGGATTTGAGAAATACAATTCCATTTCCCTGTGCCTCATATTCTGTGTGCTTTTTTGAATAATAGTATTCTTTTTCCCGAAAATAAGTCTCAAAAGGAAATTATTTGCCCAATTTCCCTCGGTGCAGAAGAATTTGCCTTGTGAGAAGAGTCGTCTCAAAGATAGCTTTCATGTATATTATGACGAGAACCGCCCACTGTTCTGAGCTGACCACATACCTCTTCTAGTATGACTTAGGCCACTAATCTGGAACTAGTCGGCTGCAAGTTTGCCTGAGGTCTCTGTGGCCCACAGTGAAGCCTAGTTTTTCACAGCTGATGTATCAAAGAGTACTGCAAGGAAATACTATCTTTCCGGAAGGAACGTCCTGATAAGTCAGGATCCTCTAGGTGACTAATCCTATGTCATATTTTTTCCCATAAAATTCCCACATGGGTCAACTTTTTATTTGAACTGCTTTACGTATGTGTGTGGGGAGTGTGTACGTAAAATTTAATTTCGACGTATTTTATTAAATTTTATACTTTAATTGTTAACGGATGAGGGATGGACTAATATCTTTTCGCCTGACCGATACTAATATAATCTACAATTTTCAAAGATGAAATAAATCTACAAAAATAGTGATAGTGCTTAAATTAATCTTCAGTATCAGAAATATGTCCTGCTCACGCGATGCTTGCGATGTGGGAGCTTATGAGTATTCCGAAGTAGGTCAGGATATTTTGAGGGTAACCTGTAATTCCCAACTGTTTTAGCTAAACATTACTCAGCACAAGGCTCTCAACAACGCTTGGATTACTCAGCAGATAACATTTAATTTTAATAGTACGTTTTTCAAAATTTTTTTTGTTATATATTTTCAAAAAGTAGCTCGAATAAAAATTTGATCAGAAAATAATCAAGATGAAGTGGTTACAATTTCACCTTATAAAGCAATAAAATAATCAGTTTAACGTGCTCTAAAATATTATGGTTGACAAATTATGATTGAAGTAAGGTTAAACCAATTTGGTATCTAAAGTTTTTAAATTTTGATCTTAGGCCGAAATGTGTTAACTGGCGGGATAGGCCCTGCTTTCTCAATCCTGAAACTACGAATTCGAGTCCCACCCTGGAAGGGCTTTTATCAAGATATACAACCTTGCCAAGTGCCACGGTTGTTTAGTATAGGTTTGCTATTTGTGGATAACCACTCTGTCTATGGGCCAAGCTGGGTCCTTATCAAATGCAGTTTGCTAAATTGACACCACAAGAAAAGGTTAGCCACCTAAACATGTACCTGGCCGAACGGGAGATGAAGCTCTTCTTCCTAACCCGGCTTTTCCTAGTCCACTTCCAGCAAAACTCTTCAGACGCTTTGCTGGAATAAGTTAAAATATTGGTTGGTTTCTCTATTTTATGAATTAGGGTGAACAGACATGTTCTTTGGTGTACCAATTTGAAAAGCTTGATTTCCTTGAGGGAACCCTACATGTTGTTTTGGTAATGAAAAATAAAACTAAAAGGAATTCCAAAGAGGGTGTGTTAGATGGCGATTAGGCTGAGGTCAAGCCAGGGAGAGGTAGACATTAACTGCGCTGATACGTCAGAGCAAACCCGCACTCTTATTGCGTCAGCATTCTTGCGTCTGGAAACATGCAGCTGATGCAACATCACCACTCGTTGGATAATACCTGCTCACACGTCCCGTTAAAAATAAAAGATCCCGACCTTGTAGATCTTGGGATTCCTGACTAGTGAAGAAGGACGCCAGGTACCACAATAGTATCCATTACTTGAAGGACAAATGGCTTTGTAAGATACTACCACAATATTAGAGAGTTTTTTATGGAGATTTCCTTATAATATACCGTCAGACACAAATAATAATGATATCCACTACTTGGAGGACACAGGGCTTAGCGAGCTAGAGGGAGGACTTCAGCTTGGTTATTAGTGGGCTGTATTCCCTCCTGTGAGAGCTACTATTACTTCTGTGGAGGTCTCTATGAAATAATATCTGCTCACACATCCCGGTTAGAAAAGTCTGCAGACCTGTAGGATAGCCCATCCTGATATCTGAGTTATGTAGAGGGACGTCAGACACAATAATAATATCCATCACTTGGAGGACTTAGTGAGATAGAGTGAGGACTTCAGCTTAGTTATTAGTGGGCTGTATTCCCTCCTGCGAGAGCTAATGTTATTCCTGTGGAAGTCTCTGTGAAATGATCTCTGCTCACACTTCCAGGTTAGAAAAGTCTGCAGACCTGTAGGATAGCCCGTCTTCAGATCAGATTTATCTAGAATGTCGTCAGACACAAATAATAATAACATCCATTCAGATTCAGGTTGTTAGTGGACTCTATTGTATCTTTTTCTTGAGAGCTAATATTTCTTCAGAAGCCATTGCTTTCATGAGTTCTATTAATCTCACTTGATAAAATTCGATTATATTAAAAATAATAACATATGCTTATGAAGCATAAATGTTTACTACCTAACAAAATGACATTTTCACACACTCAAACACGAATTACGTTAATGATGGGATAGAATTGAAAATATTTTGAATCATATAAAATTTCACAAAATTATTAGTAAGTTTCACCATTTTTACAAATGATACACACATAAGAATTACGGGAATATGTTTTGCCTAAGGTACGTAATATATCACTTGGAATTAATTTAAGACAGTTTTTGGAACCATTATGTTATAGGATAATGTGAATATGGAAAATAGGATTAAATCGTAGGGACTTGAATAATTTCCACTTTTGTGGAATTTCAAGTTGCAAAGATTCTTGATAATTTTTAAATAATTTAATAATGAAATCGTTTCACCTATTACGCACTCCATGAATGAACTACTAAGATACTTCATTAAATCTCTGTCTAATGGAACTACATAAAATCATAAACTAAGCAAGGGAGAAGAAATTATTCCAAATCACGAAGAGTGCAGAAGAATTTGCCTTGTGAGAAGAGTCGTCTCAAAGATAGCTTTCATCTAACTTTCTATACATGTGATTTTGTTGCTGCAACAACTAGGGCATGCGCCCTGATCAAGTACGAAATTTCAGCAACCAGTTGCTTTCCTGGCCTGGCGGTTGGCACACTAACCGATCGTGTTGCGAGACTGGTTTATATGTGCTCAAGAGGCCGGAAACCATGTAATTTTGTGGAAAAAGTCTATTAAGAATTGCCGGCATATGTCATATTTGCACTTTCAGATCTAATAGGTAATTTAAATATTTCATTTATTTTTTATTTAAAAAAAATATAATTGTTGTAGAAATAAACCAAAAAANGATTATTAAATAATTAGTTTTATTTATTATTTATTTATTGTTTCAGGTATTTGGGGTTGACGGCCCTTCAGTCGGCCAAGCCGGCTCCAGCTCCCAACGTAGTCGGTAGAGCTGTCCAAAGAGGTCTCACAATACAGTGTCTCCCGTCTAAGGTTTGTGACGTCATACTTAAATGTATATGACATTCGTATATAGTAGTTAATATCTACTATATATAAATAAAAAATAATAATATTGCACCGATACTGAAACTTTTGTTTTTATACGATAATCTTCGTCTAGAGTAAACATTCATCTTAACTATGATTTCTAAAATCATAATGATAATACTTTATTTTTGCCCGTGTGGATTTATCATTAGTGTGAATAAGTAATATTTAATTTCCTCACAATTCACATACAGAATGTCACACAAGGTCAAAAACTTTGTGCAGAAATAATATAAAGAATAAACTGTGAAAGGACATAATTTTTATTGGCTATGAAATATATGGCATATATTAATATTTTTCAGGTAAGGAAGTATGTTGAGGACGCAATAAAATTATGTCAACCATGCGAGGTTCATCTTTGTGACGGCTCGGACAGGGAAAACAAGATGTTGATTGAAAAAATGATGTACGACGGCGTGTTGATGCCCCTACCTAAATACAAAAACTGGTGAGTTTTTCTATTTTATAAATCCTGATAATCCTACCTTAATATAATACTCTGGTGAGTTTCTAAAACAAAAATAAATAAAATTTTACGGAGAGGCTTTCTGGAAGAAAGCCCAATTTAGAGGGAGGACATTTGGAAGAAAAAAGAATTTTGGTTAATTTATTTATTTAAATGAACCAAAAAATGTTAGTTCATATGTTATTGTAATTTTTTTATCTAGGTGGAATATTCAAAGCACACAATATGTATCAGTCACTTCTCAAATGTGTAGTTCAGAAATATTTCCCACTCCCTGGATGTGGGATTATTAATAATTCACTAATAGTTTATTTTTTTATTCAATTGGAATTTGAAATTAGCTATATATATTTATTGACCGTTTATTTAAATTTGTCTGAAATAGGAAGATTTACATAGCCCCTCCTTCCTATTTAAAGATTATCGCCGTAAAGTAGTGAATCAAAATTTTATATTTGAATCCTGAGCAAGTTATAGGGCTGACTGAAGTAATTAAAAGTGAGAATTATTACTCTTTTTTCTACAAAGAATTGTTAAATTGATATCTATTTAATTTTAAAAGTATTTATAATAGATGTTATATTTTTTCTGGTCATTTTGAAGCTATAGTTTTTCATATGCTTATTTGTTTTGTAGTAATGACTTATTTATAATAGTCTACTTAGCTAAATTTATTTTATTCGATAACAGTTTATTTTTAAACGTAAAAGAATGACAATGAAATTTAGAGCTTTAACAAATTTAAAACTTAACTGAGAACGTCAGGGTAGCTCAGGGGATTCGTTCAGGTCACGCAATCCTGACGTTGCGGGTTTAAATTTATTTATAAATAAAAGCTTGTCCTGAGCCAAGGGTATTTAGAATGGGGTGGTAACCTCTACAGGTAACCTCTATAGACCCTCCCTCATGATCTTAAGGTAGGCTAACACTTTTAAGTAAAACTTGACTGTATTATATTGTTTATATTGGCTTGGTAATATACATGGCGAATCATTCACTAAAATATGATTATCAAGAGATTGCTTATGGAGAAAGACTTTAATCATAAAAATAATAACTTCTTTAATATTACAGAAGCGGTTGTTTTTCACAAAAACACTTTTGGCAAATACGCTTTCAATAGCTTCTAGGTCGGGATTGACGCTCTTGGCGTGGTGAAAGGCCTACATCCGTCGAATCAGAGGAGTCAGAGGCGTCATTCATGACCTAGAAGCTGATGAAGGTGTGTCAATGTGTTCCAGCGAATAAGCGCTTCCCTAACCATCCAGAAACATTCGATTTCCTTGGGTTACGTCTTCAACCGGTGCTCAGAACGGGAGGGGCGCCATTTTGTGTCCAGTGAGTTTCCTACTCTCCTACGCTCTTGATCGAACCACACATGGCGAATCCACAAGGGCTTTGGTTGTAGCTTATGGTTTAGACATTATTGAAGATATGCTCTCTCTAAATTGATCATGAGACTGAAAGCTTTTCTTAAAAGTAATTCAGTTTCCAGTTCCTTATTGTAGTTATAAAAGTAAGGGCCGTTTACCTTTACCTCAAGTCGAAGAGTGTTGGAGGAGCATTCGTCCAAGAGAACTAATCCATGTCCTCCCTCTGTTCAGTTACCTGGCGAGGACGGATCCCCGGGACGTTGCGAGAGTGGAGTCGAAGACCTTCATCTGCACCAGAGAGCAGAAGGACACCATCCCCAAGCCGAAGCCGGGGGTGAAGGGCACCCTCGGGAACTGGATGTCTCCGGAAGACATGGACCAAGCTGTCTGTGAGAGGTTTGCGGGATGTATGCGAGGTAAGCGACAAAAATTCTTCAGAGTTCTAAGAGAAACAAAGGGAATATAAAAGTAAAAGAATGTTTGGCAATTTAGTGAGGAAGGAATTCAGCCCGAGATAATCTTTTGGCTGAGGAAAAAGGCATTGTGTAAAAATAATCAGTTGATTATATTCTCTGAAGCTGAGTAACTTTCAAGTTGATTTTGAATCAAATTTTTTTAAGTATGAATGAAAACCAAATAATATTTTATGATTATTCAGTGAAACCCACTCAGAAGTTGTTAGTTCTTGATTAGAGAATACCTCAGATTTATTACAGTATAAATTGTATAGCATAATTCATATATATAATATCAACAATTTAACTGATCTTCACTCATATATAACTTATGGAGAACTTCAAAACATAATAATTTAAAAAATAAAGAAACCACATTGAATAATCTTTATTGTTAAAGATACTAAAACACTTAGAGGATATAATTTATGTAATATGTGATATTCTAATAATTTTAAGAAAAATTTCATACCAAGGAAAATATTTAAAAAAGTAATTTCAAATATTGGGTTAGTCCTCTTGATCGAAGACCAAATGTGGCATTTAGATTTATCTCTGGAAAATTTGAAATAGTTAATTTTGGGTTGAATACGATTGAGTGAGAGGAAGAGTTTAAAGGTAGACCATATTTTTAAATGTCTTCAATCCTATTTGAAATACGAAAATAATTTTCAAGCACCGGAAGTATCCAGTGTTTGGTCTGTATTTCAAAAAAGGGCCTTCATCTATTAGCTATTATTAGTGATGAAGGACAAGATCCTTTCATGTATTGCCAAAACCCTTTTAAAAAAAACCATTAGTAATGTAACAATATAAATATTTGTTATAAAGCATGTAAAAGAATAAAAAGATCAGTTAGAAAACCCTAATAACAATTATAGTTCTCAGGAAGTATTTTTGACGAGAACTGTCTAAATTAAGATAAAATTCCAATTTTCTCCAATCGAATTTCTCTTGATTACGGATTTTGGGGTTTTGACTAAATATGATTTTCTGACTGAGTTTTCCTGTGGAAATGTTCTTTGGTTTACATAAAATACTTATAAATATATTCATAGTTTACTTAACTAATTTCTAATTTTGTCTAAGCTATGGATAAATAATTTATTGTATTATCTGTTACAGACAGGATAATGTATGTGTTGCCCTTCTCCATGGGCCCCATCGGTGGTCCTATCTCGAAGATGGGCGTCCAAATAACAGATTCTGCATACGTTGTAGCTTCAATGAGGATTATGACCAGAATGGGAGAGAAGGTGAGTCAATTCTTACAAGTATATCAGTTTTTTTTGTCAAGGAAATCACGCGACTTGAAACTATTATTTTGTAAATACATCTTCCTCGATGTTCTTTCTCTAGCAGTATTGTTTTCAGAGTATGTTTGTAAATAGTTAGATGAGTTCGTTATGCGCGTGTGCGTGTGCGTGTGCGCGTGTGCGCGTGTGTGTGTGTGTGTGTATGTGTGTGTGTGTTATCAATCAATTTTGGTTAAAATTGGATGAGGAAAAGGGAGGGTTTGGAGGAAGTTTAAAATTTGTAATCGTAATATATTTTGTTAATATATAATTGCTGGCTGGTGGAATATATAATCTCAATCAAAGGTGGAAACGGTCACAAACCTCCACAGTTCACACATTTATTTTTAAATACAGAGTTCTTTCAAGTTCCAAGCCTCATCATCAGTGCTCTAAATTGATCGATGTGTACTCTCTCTCCGACCCCTGGCTATCCTCGTTATATCTTCGTTTTTATTTTAATTAATAAAAAGTGTACAAAACGTAATAGATTTAAAGTGTAATTTTCTAATTTGTATTTTTTANATATTAATTTTAAAACATTATTTGTTTGCTTTTTGTTAAATTTATTTGGTAATTATAATTCTTTAAATTCAAACAAAAATGTTACGAAAAGATTCTTTAATGTATCCATTAAAAAGAAATTACAATTCGCTATATGCTGATAATAACACTTTATATACAAAGATTTTGAAAAATATTTACGAATTTAAATGTGAAGGGTGACTGGTTCCCCATTCCTACTCCCCGTACAAATCTTAGTACTAATACATCTTATGCTTGTAAATTAAATTTCCTCATTTACTTTCATTTATGTCCATCTTTAATGAAATTTGGGAAATCCGCTTAGAGGACGTAGCTCCTTCGTGGCGGAAGGCAAAAAGGTTAACCAGTCTATTTTGTTGACCAAAGTCAACTCGAACAAATAACATTCCTTTTTTCCTCATATACAAAAGACTTCAGAGAAGTAGGCATAAATCAAGTCTTTGTTAATAAATAAGTTGGCGTTTCCCATGTCTCCTCCTTTATATATATCTTTGTTTGTCTTCCAGGTCGTGGCACACATGACGGAAGAGAACCAAGACGAGATAGTACTCGCTAGGCACTCGGTAGGACGGCCGCAAAACCCTCCTGTTCCTCACTGGCCTTGCGACCCTGAAAAAACCCTAATCCTCCACAAGTAAGTACAAAAGTTTATGTAAATAATCTAAAAGGTTATTTCCACCACCAATGAATATAGAACTGTCATACCTTCCATTGTCCGTCTTCATTGGTTTGCAGAAACCAATGAAGACGGACAATGGAAGGTATGACTCAAAAGTTTATTTTTCAAAATCAGTTCAGTGCTAGCCAGCTACTGCGGGGAAGGGCCTAGAAGTTCTGTATACTGCGAGAGGTATTTCGTATTTGATTGAGGGATAAAATCTAGGCGGAATCGGTAAATGGTAACAACTATTGAATATTTCTTATTGTTTTATATAAATGTTTAAACAATTATACGTGTTCCTAAAGCTTCATTGCCAATGATTATATATCTACATGAATTCGTTTAGTTTTTCTGGATTTTGATTAAAAAATATGTAAACAGTCTATAAACAGTTGTAAAGAAAATAATATTGTATTCGGCACTTGTTAAATACCCTTGGTTTATTACGTCACTATGAGATAATTAAATCCCGCTTTTAACAAAAAAATAGTATATGGAATCTTTGCTTCGTTGGGAAACCTCCCTCGCCTTATATAAAATGGCAGATCACTTTTAAAAGAAGTAGTAAGAACGCTGGGCTTTGTCATATTGACGTCACGAAGAGGTAACAGTTTCGGCACCGGATACATTATGTTTAAAGCATTTATTTCTTTACCTTTTTTTTTTTAAATTATTTAAACTACACAGTACGTGAAAAGTTGTTGTATGCCCACAGGCCTGAACAGAACGAGATTGTGAGCTATGGTAGCGGCTATGGCGGTAACTCACTGCTTGGCAAGAAGTGCTTTGCTCTAAGGATTGGATCCACAATAGCCAAGAGGGAAGGCTGGTTGGCCGAGCATATGTTGGTCAGTTAACTTTTTAAATATTTAAACTAAACATCATTACAAACATATAATATATTTGAATTATAAAATATTTATTTGTCAGGATGAGAAATTTAAATATTATCTGTCCTTTAGTTTACCTTCAAACTTTAAATATTTAAAGGATAAGGTAACCTTCTATCCGAACAATTTTCACCACATTAGGAATCGGAGAAAACATTTTGAAAAATTGTTTTCATCCCCCCCAAAAAAAACAATCTACTTACCTGTTGAGCTATAAGTAATCCATGATCTATTTTATTTCAATTATTCTTTAAAATTGCCAATTAAATCTTTCTACGCATAAAAGTATTTGGTAAAACATTTCTAAAAACCTTAAATATGTTTTTGTCCACTTTTGAAATCTTATGAACCATTTAAATTTTCTTATGCATTTATTCATACATTTCTGCAATTTACATTTTGATAATCATTTACCTATTGTTTTGTTTCAGATATTGGGTATCACCCCTCCTAAAGGACCAAAAAGATATATCTGTGCTGCCTTCCCTTCCGCATGTGGTAAGTTACTCACTTACTTTAAGTAGT
Source organism: Oncopeltus fasciatus (assembly GCA_000696205.2). Lineage (NCBI taxonomy): Eukaryota > Metazoa > Arthropoda > Insecta > Hemiptera > Lygaeidae > Oncopeltus > Oncopeltus fasciatus. The sequence continues at coordinate 490,999 of KZ806917.1, read as the reverse complement.
AAGTTCCCCAACAATTTTACTCAAAATTCACATTTATGAATTAATAAAAAGATTCTATTAAATATAAGACAATTTTTAAAAAAATTAAGAAATTTTAAAAATGGAATTAAAATAACCAGAACTCCAAAGAACAACATAAAATTTTGCTTGTGAAACTTATAAAAGAATAGTTCACACAAATTATTTGAATACGTATAGTAGTTGATCATTTTTGCCCTCTTTTTTCGTTCCTAACTTACAAATATTGCTGGTTAAAATCAATATATTTTAAAATAAAATTGTTAGTATTACTCAAAATTTTATATGACCACAATATTTCTTGTCAGGAATTTTGATTCCATGATGATATATATTTCCCATTAGCTAACTTTAGGAATTTATCCGTTTGTTGTTTAGCTCTCTTGATATTTTATTCAAATATTACACTAACTGTTATTGACCACACCTTTGGATTTCATAAGTCATAAATGACAAACTATTTTAATTCATCCGAAATTCATAAAACAATTTATTTGCAAAAGAATGTTTTACTATGTTATCAACATTCTTGATAAAGTTAAAAAAGAAGACAAAAATGTTTAAAATGATTAGAAAAATAAATATATATGGGGTCCCAAATGACAAGTGTGTTTTTCTCGTATCAACTCAGACTTAAATCGTACTTCGGTATTAAAATTTTATTTTACTTAAATTTTATTTCGGAGTGATTTCATGGAGAACAAAATACCGCCCAGTGCCATAGGTGTTTAGCACATTAACAGCCTTCCCTTCCCCACTTAAAGAGTTTCTGAAAATAATTTGGTTAATCAAACTTTACCTGAACATATGAAAAATTAGAATAATTCTATTATACCATCTTCGAAGTCTTACTAATTTCCATTTACCCCGATTAGGTAAAACAAACTTGGCTATGCTGACTTCCTCACTACCCGGTTACAAAGTGGAGTGTGTAGGTGACGACATAGCTTGGATAAAGTTCAATCCAAAAACTAAAATGTTCCATGCTCTCAATCCTGAGAACGGATTCTTTGGAGTAGCTCCAGGTGAGTAGAAATTTCTATCAATTTATATATTAATTTTAAAACATTATTTGTTTGCTTTTTGTTAAATTTATTTGGTAATTATAATTCTTTAAATTCAAACAAAAATGTTACGAAAAGATTCTTTAATGTATCCATTAAAAAGAAATTACAATTCGCTATATGCTGATAATAACACTTTATATACAATAATACCGAACATGACCTATCACCCTGCTCCTGGAAGAACTATCTGATGCGTTTCCAAATGTGCGTAAGACGGTATGGATCACTAAGGTCTGGCTAGGGGAACAATAGTACATTCAAAAGAGGGCCATTTATCCCTTAGGCCCTAAGTACAACCGTGTATATGTGTGCGTTTGTGTGTGTCTATATCAATCCACTGTAAAGACAATTATTAAGTATCGATTATTCTAAATTACTTAAGCTATGTTGTTTACAATTACATTAATTGTCTATCTCTTAATATATGCAGCATATCGGTGAAGGATTAAATACAATTTTCTTCAAAATGCATATTATGGTACCAATGTTAATTAACTTCAGGGAAATTTGCTAAAAGAAGTAAAGATTTTTACAATTATAATAAAGGTTCTCCTTTTCTTTAGAATATTTATATGATTTTGATTTCTATCAAAAATCGGGTAAGATTTTTCATTTGAATATTCCTTTTTTTTCTTGGTAATATTTGAGTGAAAAGTTCTTCAAAATGTTTTAATCAGTTCTTGTTTGTTAAACTGTTCTTTTGCCTGATAACATATGTCAGCAATCAAGTAAATATATGAAGCTAATGCCGCCTGCCTTCTTAACCCCCAGGTACCTCCAAAAAAACCAACCCCATGGCAATGGCAACCATCTTCAAAGACGCATTCTTCACAAATGTTGCCTACACCAGCGACGGTGGGGTCTGGTGGGAAGGCATGGAGAAACCAGACGACTGCGTACAGATAACTGACTGGCACGGCAAGCCTTGGGAGGGCAAAGGCCTAGCAGCGCACGCCAACTCAAGGTGAGACATCTTTCCCCGTGGCTCCAGGATAGTGCAGCTGTAGGAGGTGGCTTGAAGCAGGAGGATGTGGGGTTCTTTTTGTGTGTGTGTGTGTGTGAGAGTGCATGGGGAATCAAAAGAAACCCACATCTGCAGAAAGATATGTGAGGAACGGTTAGTAGAACAGTGAACGTACTAACTGCTCCTTGCAGAAGAAATTGTGAGCTACTAAAGTAAGGATTGACTAATAGCTCTATTGGATGCCACTCACATCCTTGATGATTTTATATCTCACAACATATCTATTATTTTCTGCTCTGTGCTAAAGTATCAACAGTTGATGAAAAAGTTTATTTAGACAAAAAATTTATAGATAAAGGGATAATTCTATATATTATAGTTATTTTACTTTTTAAAGCAGGACATTTCTAAAGACCTTTCGTATCATATCAATATTTGTTGTTCTATGCGACTATAATTATGATATTTTATTATCAATAATAAATATAGAAACTCACATTTCAATTTACTTGAGTGTAACAATACTGATTTCTTTTGAAACTGTAGTTCTTAGAAGAAAAATTATTTTTAAGGTTTATCCGTCAGTTTTCACCCATTAACTATTTATTGAAAACAAACCAGCAATTATTTTAATAAAAACTGTCAGGTTTACCAAAGGGGAACATAGTTATTTTTCAAACAATTAATTAGAGGGAATAGAATAAAAAAATCTTTCTGTCCCATATTCCCTCTCATTAATTGTTTAAAATTTACGTGGGATAATAAACCACAATCAAATAAATATTTATAAAGAAAAACTAAAAAAGTAAGTGACGAGAGTCGATATACAGCTAGACAATGTCAGCTCCTTCGAGCATAAGACGATGTATTCATCTTTCTGGTGGGTTAGGCTCTTGCTAGTGTGTTGAGAATTTAATAAGTTATCCAACTCTTCCCGGTGGTGTAATGGAAGCAACCGGCCCGGAAAGCAGGAGGTCCAGGTTCGAGTCCTGGCAGGGACAGAAAGATTTTTTATTCTATTCCCTCTCATTAATTGTTTAAAATTTACGTGGGATAATAAACCACAACTATAATTAATATTTATAAATAGTTATTTTTCGATCTAATATTTTCCAAACCAAAATCATTATTCAACATTGAGATCTGTTGAATGGAGGGGGGTGGTCGCAAGTGAGCCAGATCGGAGGTTCAACCCTTGTTCCTCCAACAGCCACGCATCTGGAAATTTCCAGCTTGCCAATCAAGCTTGAGGTTCCTAATGGCGTGATATTCCTTGCATAAATTACTAAGCCCGTTGCCCGCCCTAATTATACGTGTTAAATAACTAATTATTACCCGACAGAAGCAATCTAAATGTTAGTAAATATTTTTTTGTGGTGTTTAATCCCACGTAAATTTTACCAATTTTTAGTGCAAGGGAACAGAATAAAAAATCTAACTGTCCCAGCCAGGACTCGAACCTGGATCTCCTACTATCCGGGCCGGTGTATTTTCCATTTATGCTACCGAGACAAGTCTGATAAGTTATTAAATCCCCCGCACTCCAGGCTGGGACAGTTAGATTTTTTATCCTGTTCCCTTGCACTAAAAATTATCAATCTAAATGTATATCACAGTATCGATCTTGAGATGAATGACTGCAACCCCTAATTGTCCAGGTTCACGGCACCTGCAAAGAACTGCCCCATCATAGACCCGAACTGGGAGAGTCCAGAGGGCGTCCCGATCTCTGCGATACTCTTCGGCGGGAGGCGACCCGAAGGTGTTCCTCTGGTGTTCGAGAGCTACAGCTGGCAACATGGAGTCCTCATCGGCGCCATGATGAGGTCCGAGGCTACAGCGGCTGCCGAGCACAAGGTAAACAGTCTTCTGCAAGCTAAGCTATGGAAACTCTTTCGTCTTATCCATACTGCCATTGGTGTATAACCTATAGTCTTATCGTTCTATGATAACAAGATCTTACATTTTAGGGATGATATAGAGGTTGTCTTTCCTGTTATAGTTTATTTCATTAGAAACCATCATCAAGGACTGACAACAAAACTATATCATGGACAAAATCATTATCCATCTCGTTGCTCTTTGGAATACTGAAGGGAGGCCTTATCTTGCGGCACTCTTAATAATGATTTTGTCTGTGTTTCGTGCTTGATGATAATGTGTTGACGCCGAATAAAATAAATTAAATCAGAAACGACACCTCTATATCATCCCTAATGTGATCAATATTCCCGAAAACTCCAGAAAAAAAAATAAGCAGGAAAAAAACCTCTTATAGTTGCTAGTATGCACATAACGCTAATAGGATTTAAACTGCTGTCATTTTATGTAGTCCATTTAACCTAATGGATTATATAAATTCATTTTAGTTATGAGATTGTCATTCAAATTTCAGTTTTTTTCTGAGATTTCGAAATTTCTGTCAGTTCTCCAATAAGGAATTATATATATAT
>KZ806917.1:465946-486466 GCA_000696205.2 Oncopeltus fasciatus | reverse complement strand
TATATATATATATATGTGCGTGCACATAATTCATGTTTTTATTGCTAGTTTTAAACTAAACTAAATTAATTTTAATTCAAGAATTCATCAAATTATCTACTAAATCGAGGGAGATATTTATATCAAACTGAAATGTTTTCAAGTAATTTGTACAAGGTATTAATTAAGCAGCTATGATGTATTCAGCCTTTGAGGTTAAAAATGTTCAGTAAGAGAGAAAAAATCATATTTAATTGTTTGTGACATGAGAGATTTTTCTGCCTTGGTAAGAAGTTAAGTAATGAAAATTCCAATTCACTCAGTGTAAATGAGATAAAGCATTTTAGTTAGAAGTAAAATCCGTATTGCTGTAAAAAGGACAGACTCGGCTTTTTCTTGTAACAGCTAATAAGATTCTTTACTCGTAATTATTCTAATGAAATAATCCACAAATTTACTTATTTTTAATAACAATAATCACAAAAATTTTAAGTTGCCAGCTATTATCTGCACACAACTCGCTAAACAAAGAATTTGTTCCACTGAACCCTTCTCGTTTTTGTATCCATACCTCCAGCCCAACTATTTTCTTTCATTGTATGTTTTTATCATTTGGGTTGCCAATAAAGTAATTTAATAAGAACAAAACTGCATGTTAAAGTCCACTCAAACTAATAAATGTCAAATCATTACTTGATCGTATTTTACTCGTGCGTTCTGATAGCACTCTGAGCTTCTTTGTTATTGAATTCTTGCTCTGTAAATGAAGCATAAATTTGCATGCATCAGACAAAATTGACTACTGTTCACTATAATCACCCCTTTCCTGAGATTTTTTAAAATTTTTTTTATCGTCGTTTATTTCAAGCATGGATGTAATATTTCCTTAGATGGACACAACAATGAACTTTCTCATTCAGAAGATAATTATTATAGGAATTATTAAAAAAAAAAAAAAAAACGGACCAGTATAACTTAAGAAATCTATTAAATTAGTTCTATTCATTTCTAACATTCGTTGTTTTAAATGTTGAACACTAATTTAGCCTCGCATCCCTCAGAGTGGTCGGATCATATTTCGAAATTTCTACTAACTTCTCACACCCATCTATATGCCACTAATTATTTTTTATTAATGTTTTACTTATCCTGCTCGATTCATCGATTTATCATATAAAACTTAACCAATGAGTTATTGAGTATATTTTTCTTTAATAAACGGGCGAGAGAAAATATTTTAATTATTCCCAATATTAAATACATTTAAAAATTATTGACTAAAATAATCGATGAATAAAATATGACCCAGTACAGCTGAGAAGTTTGTTAAAGTGACTCTTTTGGTACTTGCGTTTCAAGCGTCAACTCATAATCAAATTCAATTAATAATTAATTTAATTAATTTCACTAATTCTTTGGCTTACTAGTAATCCATGTTTTGCAGGGCAAGGAGGTGATGAACGACCCATTCGCGATGAGGCCTTTCTTTGGGTACAACTTCGGCAAGTATCTCCAACACTGGCTGGACATGCCCAAGATTCACGAGGGAATCAAACTTCCTAAAATATTCCATGTGAACTGGTTCAGAAAGTCTTCAAAGGTGAGTTCAGATGAGTTAGCAGCTACTACTACATGGTCGCTCAGAATTCACTTTGATACCCAATCATCTAATTACATTAATTTTGTCACTTGTCAAAATTATTTTCATCTCTCTTTAAATGCAGGCAGAAAAACATTTCACTAAATATTATATATATATGTAGCAGTGTATATATAAATATATTTATATTGCAGTCTGTATACACCTACATATATGATAGATGGCAGTTTACTCTAGGTATTTGGATAGAGAGTTATCATGCGAATTCAATTGGGCGATTATCTTTGGCTTTTGTTTGAAGAAAAAAAATGGTATGTTATTAAATGCTAGAGTGTTTTTAAGATATAGAAGAAAAAAAAAGCAACTGATGTCTATTCTTGATAGATTTTTTCCGCCAATTTGAAGGATTTGTATCCAGTCTACTTAAATTGATTGTTTAAATATTAAATAAATTCATGTTTTTTTTTCAGTTATATTATTAATATAATATCGGCTAAAACAATTTTAGTAAAAAGATAGCTAAGAGTTAAATTAAAGATATAATAGAATTTTCTTTGTAGAAGCTTACAATTTTTTATGGAATGAATTGTTGACCTCAAGTTCTATGAAGAAAGGATTGTCGGGAATTCAGTGTCCCTGAATTTGATTAGTGTCCCTTGCCAATAATATAATTATATTATTGTTATAATATTTTGTTGTGAAATTAGCTGTTTTTTTATTTTGTTATATGTAGCAAAAAAAATGTGCCTGTTCCAATTTGATTCAATAACTCGCTATTTTCTTTCTAATTTTACAGGTACTGGTAAGGATTAAAAAAAATAAGTAGTTAAAAGTATCTAGTTTGTAAAAAGTAGTTTTTATTAGATGTCACTGGCAGTGAATGCAAGTGACAGCCCATTCCTAGTGGAGAGTACTGAGCGTGATGTGGAAGCATACCTTGCTAATTGAGCGAATTTCTTCTTGCATTTACAATTATCATAGCGGAAGTAACTGCCTTATTATATTCATAGTAGCTAGTTATTGGTTTAAAATCAAGTCACTTCATAACATCTCCCCCATTTATCAAAAATAAATTTTAATTAAGTAGCTGATCTTAATAATGATAATAGTTATGGCTTTATATAGAGTGGTCCACAATGGTACAGCACCTTATTACCAGTCAATTAGAAGCCTATGTTTTGGTGAGGAAATGGAAATGTTTTAATGCCAAAATGGTCACTTCTCTTTGTAGGTGACTTTACTGGTGTACAGCTTTGCTGTAGGTTTGTAATTTCACCCTCACTATTTATTTACATTGTCATTATGCTCTTGTGGAGACATAAATAATTACTATTTCTCATTATTTTCTGAAAGTTGAATTGTTTCCTCTTTCACAATAATTTTTTTATTATNAAGTTTTTTAAAAAAAAAAATTGTTTTATAATTATTTAATTTTGAGATATAAAAAATACATAATTTAATTCCCTCATCAGCAATTGTCTGCACAATTTTGGAATACATATTTATGGAAATATGTATTTATTTAAAAATAAATAAACAAATGCTGGCCTTGACCAAGCTGGGCATCAGTTTTGAGATATGATCTTTAATATCATCACTTGTTTTGGTGTGTTTTCTGAACCAAAAGAAATTTAAATAAATAAGAAAGTTCCCCTCAATGTATCAGTTTAACTAGCTCCAATTTCTTAGAAATACAAAAAGAAATTTATTCTTAGATAAAATAAAAAATCCATAAGGTTCTCCATCTTCTCAAAAATCATTTTTGAATAGTTCAATGATCAGTTTAAGAATTTAAAATTTTGCCACTAAAAATATTTTTCTCCATCAATAAGACTAAGTTTTGACATTATCCAAAAACTTTGAATAATATATTGCTGAGCATTCAGCAAAGGAAATAACAAAAAACCTCTAGAATTTTTTTTTTAATTTAAACATTTAGAAACACTATAGCTGTGATTGTGACCTTTGAGTTTATAATGAGGTATTGAGGCCTTCAAATCATGAAGGCCTCAATACTTCTTTTATATAATAAAAAATATACCCCTCCGATAAATTGCTTTCTTTAATGTAAAAAGAGTGCTTGGTTTTAGATATAAACATGGTAACATAAAATTTAAAAAAATTATATTAATCCAATGTCTGATAGGTTATTATCTCTTTTTTCTAGGGTGAGTTCCTATGGCCTGGTTTTGGTGACAATATTCGTGTTCTCGACTGGGTGCTGAAGAGGAGTGATGACTGCGGTGGAGCTGACGAAAGCATAGCAGTGAAGACACCAATAGGCTATGTTCCAAAAGAGGGAGCCATTAATGTTGAAGGCCTTAAGAATATAAATATGAAAGAAGCACTTGCAGTTCCTAAAGAGTTCTGGCAGAAGGAGGTGCGCCCACATACTTATTTTATTTCCACTTATCGATACTTAGTATAAATAATAATAAAACTGAAAAATAGCAATTCTGATTTTTTTAAAACTCAGCTAGCCCTGTAGAATAGTCCTGCTGATAACTTAGTTATGCAGCATGTCAGGAAGACATAATAATATACATCTCTTGACTTATTATAGAAAAGGAAGTATTTTAGCATACTATATTTTTACTCTTGGTTGCTAAGATTTTTTTTTTTCTGTGAAAGTCTCAGAAGAAGTTCTAGTTTGTTGCATTCAGAGGAAGTAGCAAACTGAAGGATAGCCTACCGTAATATCATACTAGCAAGAATGGACATCACGCACAAACAATAATAACATTGAAGAACATGGCTTAGGGAGAGAACTTCAGCTGTTATTAGTGGGCTGTATATTTCCACCTGTGAAATTGTTTTATTATGTGCGAATGTCCTAGACTTGGTCTGCAGAACTAATCTCCACTAATGTTTAATTAAGAAAAGTCTGTATGCTGTTGGATAAGCTGGTTATGAGAATCAGCATCAGCCACATATAATATATCACTTTAAGGGCTCCTAGCCTTCAGCTCTATTACTGAACATGAGATAATTATTATTTAAAGTATCATGAAATATTTAACTTAAAATGACCCAGGTATTGTTTTTTTTTTTTGTTTTTTTTTTTCATTTTTAAATTAAATTCTGATTACTGTGTTGTTCTTTCCAGGTGGATGCATTACAAAACTACTTCAATAATCAACTTCCAGATGATCTCCCCTGTGAAGTACAGCAGGAACTTGATGCGCTTCGAAAGCGGCTTCAAGAAGCACGATAATTTCAAAGAATACCAAAAAAAAACAACAAAAAATTAAAACTTTTATTTTAAAATTAGGTATTATTTCCATAATCGGTCATGGAGAGCAATTATATGTTTAATTGTAAGCTGAGCGAAATGATAGTGTGTTAAGAAAGTGTATTATAATAATCGATTAATTAAGTTGTGAAGTTTTGTATTATTAAAATAAAATCTATTTTTTATAAAATCATAAATATTTGTATTTCCTATCAAATTTACTTAAATACAAATTGTGGCTTGAGAAATATCAGTTTAGAAAAGTTTACCAATGTTTATGTAAAAAAATTTTTTCATGATTAGTAGAAGAAGTTAATATTTTTTCATCAGATTGGATATCATACTTCTTGTGTAATTTTTTAAAGAATTTTATAGTCTATAAAATAAAATAAATTGTATTTTTCATATATTATGTAAAAATATATCACATTAAATAAATAGTATAATAATGATATTTGCCTAACAAAATCAAATTGTAATTTAGGTAGTGTAGAATATTTTAAAGTAAACAGGTAATATAGGCAATAAGGAGAATGAGAGAATATGGACCTGATAGGTGAAAGAATATGGAAAAAGGGTATAATCATACTGACCCAGAGTACAGTTCTGTTTCATGGGCGTTTCTCAGAGCAACAGAGAAAAACCTAATAAATCAGTTTACAACTTGTGTCTACCTTCTATTTCTTCAATGAAATTGCCCTCTACTAAAAAATCACAGTAAAAATGAGAGATAATATTTGAAGATACAGAATTATAAGTTAGGAGATGACTAGAGTGAATTAAAATCACAGCAACTGGGTAGAGAAATAGAGTAAGGAAAACTTTGGCACATGGGGGAAATCAAGTGATCCAGGGCAACAGAGAATTAGTGGAACATTTTTAAAGATAAGCTTTTGGCGATATTCCAATTGGATTTAGGGTTGGGAGCAGAGGAAAACGCCTCATGTAATTAAAGAGAGCAAGCCTTTCAAATAGGGGCTTGAGCCCGGTTCCAGAGATGCCTGCAGACTGTAAAAACTTCAAGGTGACCAGTATGACTAGCATGTCTCTTGTCTTCATTTAAGGTCTCAAATCTCTTCGTTTAAACAAGGAGCTGCAGAATCAGAAGAGGTTATTGATTAGGATTTCAATATTTTGATCAATCTATCGAGAAAATGAAACTGACCTATACTCCCCTACTGAGGGAGGAAAGTACTCCAAGGGAATCTAGATCAGATTCATTTACAAAGTAATGATAAACAAATTTAAGAAAGGATGGCTAAAATTCCATGTATACATATTATAGGATATATGAATTTGGTTATGCTGTGAAAAGGACAAGAGGTTAACTTCTGATATTGAGGTCAATTCGAGACAATAATAATTAAAATAAAAAAATTGGACATTATGAAGTAGGTACACCACAGCACAGAAAAGGATTTCTATTTAAGTAACACTAAGTTCTGAGGAATAAGAAAAGGAGATAGCCAGATTATCAACTTTCATACTCTTACACAACACCATTATCTGTCTGGTCAGTGGAATCATGTAGAAAGAGTGTATGATTGAGGAGGAAATTTACTGAAGAGAGAATATTAGGCTTGATTTCAGGTAAGGGAACAATGTGAAAAAAGCTTCAGTTGAAATATTTGTCAAAATGGGTAGAAAGAGATCTGGTATTAATATGGCAATTAGTAAGCTAGACACTATAGGGAGGGAAAGACAGGAGTGACATTCTACCAATAATAAAAAAAACCCTAACCAATGAATAGTAGTAGAAGGATAAATAATATATTGATCAATCGACTGACATGGTCAAAATTGTGTCATATCAGAATATTATATATTAACTCTTAGTCAAGAAAGTATCTTGTCTTTACATTTTTTTTATAAATTTCTATGAGAAAGGAGAAATATTTTAATATTTCTATTATTTATGAATTTACAAGAGTTAATATGATTAATTATAATCATGGTATACATTTTCAATGTATATTTGTTTATACCATGTATATTTGGTATACCATGTTTAATATTTTTGGCATATTTTATGCTGTTTGTTTCAATTCATTACCATATTATGAAACAAAAATAATCATGTGAGTAATATCAAATTTATTACCTGTTTGAAACAAGAAAGTGAAATTTAAAATGATTTTTGTTGGGGTTCGATTAAGACAGATCCAAAAAAAAAAAACTTTTTTTTTTTTGGGTCTACCTTGACCGAACCCCAACTAAAATCATGTAATAATGTAAATATTTCTTTCCATTATTTTTCATGTTATGAATGAAACCAACAATTCATGAATGTATTATAAAAATTTTTACCTGCATTAAAGAAAGCGAAATGGAGATAATGAACTTTTACAATTTTAGTGAAAACGAGTAAAGAATGCTAAGTGGTATTCATTTTTTTATTCCCATTTGAATGGTACTGCAATTATTTTGTGGTGGTATATCAGTATAATTTTGAATTGTTATTGTGAAATAATATCTAACCTCTAAACCCCCCTTTCAGGACAGATTTCGGCCTTTAACAAGCATAAAGGAGTTAGCCAAAAGAAGCTTATACACAGAACATGTTTCCATTATTTAAAAAACTATGTACGGTTGTATATGTGTATATATATATATTATATATATATATATTTTTTTTTTAAATTAAAATAGCTTATTTTATACTAAAATAAACAAATACACATGACCATTAGTACATCCATTTGAAGAATAACTGAAAGGTACAACAAAAATTAAAAGGTTAAATAATGTAAGCCAATGTACATCAACATGCTTACCATAACAGCAGAAATATCATTAATAGGTAGGACAGTTAGGCTATTGAAGCAATTCAAACTTTTAACCCATAATTTAACCCCTTTAGTTAGAAGTTCAGATGCAATTAATTTCCAGGCCAGCAATTTTAATTCCCTATTGCATCGTAGTCTAATTAACCATTTTTAAGAAAATGAACAAGACTTATTCTCTTACAGAAGGTCGGAGCAGATTTTAAGAAATTTTGTAAGGTAAAAAAACTTTTGTAGCTTAAGAACCATTTTTTAATTACATTTTTTTTATATTATACAAATAATTATTTCTCTTATAATTAAAAGTTACAAAAATTACATATGTATTTGGAAGTAATCCGCTTCTGAGCTCAAAAACTAAAAAAAGAAAAAAAAAAGAAAAGAAAAATCTTTAAATCTACCCAGTCTAAGCAGTCGAGTCATTAGATAACACAACAAAAACAAGTTTTTTTTTTTTTTTTAGAACTTTATTTTTTCTGTCTACTTAAACTTAATTTTTCTTTTAGATAAGTTAATTATTTAATTGCTAAAATAAAAGACTTTTAGATTTTTTATAATTATAGGGGGGAAAAAAAAGTAAAAAATAAATTTCTTAAAAATCAGATCTCTGTGACAAAGGAAAAAGTAAAAAATGAATACAGCTATCTACTAGTTAGCTAGTTCTGCCTAGGGTTAAATTATTCACTACTATAAGAGGGCTTTTAAATATTGTAACATCACATATAATTTCAATTTAAGGTAAAAATCACATTTTGTGCCTTCAAAACCTCTTGTTATGTTAAAAAGTTACTTCTTTTCATTAAAAACAAAATGAAAATAAGAAATTATTAGTTAGAATATATTGAATGCACAAAATAAATAAAAATTAAAATATTAATGTTGATCAAATGTTAATGTAACACGAATTCAACATTTAATTAAAGTAATAGCAAATATTTGCTGCAAAGAGCCAAGCTTATATCACATAGATTTATACCATCAGAATCTATGAACCATATGACTCACTAGAGGATAATTCAATAACTAAGCATACATTCCACATTTGAAAATATACAATACAAACAAACTATATCAGCCATATGCATATATTATACATCCCATTCCTCTAAAAAGTCAAACAATTGTTAAAATTTAATAAAATTTACATCTTATGAAAGAGGTAAAAAAACAATGCAAGGGACCTAACCAGGATAAAAAAAAAAAAAAGAAGTTTTAAAACATTTGAAACTCTTAATATCAAATATTTAAAATAAAAAATATATCTACCTTAAAGAAAAAAAAAAAATAAATAAATAAAACTACTAGATGACATACTGAATATAATATGAGAGGCGGGTATTTTTTACATGTGCAGATGAGTATACACATGAGGGGACTGAAGATTTNATATTTTATTACATATATATAAATTAATTTTTAACAAAGAAAAAAAAAGATATACTGTATGTATTAATCCTTCTCTGAGTTCTCATTGGGGTTGGGGTAATTCTGACGAAGATATTTCTTAAAGGCCTCCTGGTTTGCCCACATGTCTGCTGCTTGGGGATTAAGTGGTGAGTCATTGTTAGGCTCTGAAAGAAAACAAATGTTAACAATGGTTAAAATTATAAGTTAAATAAAAGCAATGTCTGATCAATTCGCCGGGGAGGATTGTAAGGATTGGAGTCCGACGATAGGGACTGGGCATGTGGATTAGGATGAAATTGGAGTTTGCTATGGAAGAGCTTGAAGTAGGTGGAGATGAGATCTTGGAAAAAAGGAATATTAAAGTAGTGATGAAGGGTAGAATTGGACACATAATATGGAGTGTTAGCAATTATTCTGAGCATTTTGGACTGTAAGGATTGAAAGGCTTAGAGGCACCCCACAGTTCTGCACTGTAGGTCCAGATTGTTTGTATTATGGTCTTGTAGATTGATCAGTTTGTTTTCTATTGTGAGCTTATTATTTATAAGGCTGTATAAGAGTTTGTGGCATCTATTGAGTTCTTGTCGCTCGATTTTACACCAGTTTAGTCGTTAGTCAAGGTGGAACCCAAGGTAACGGACTGAATTGTAGAGAGGCATAGGGATGTTATTGTATGTAACATTATTAGAAGAATCTTTTCTTAGCTAAAAATTTACCTGCACACATTTGGACCCACTTATTTTAATTCTCCATTTGCTGCACCACCGCTGAAGAGCATCAAGGTGGTTTTGCAAAATGTTGGAAGCGGTTAAGCGGAGAGGAGAGAATCTCTTTGTCATCTGCAAAAATTTCTAGAGGAGTGGAAAATGGGTGGTTCGAAAGGCACAATTATAGAGGAAAGTAGCAATGCACAATTGCTTTTTTGGGTACATTTCAAAGTATTAGCATGGTGATAAGGTCATAATCGAGTGCTTTGCGCTTAGGCAGATGGTTAATAATGTACTTGACCTCAGAAGGTGTTAGTGCCTTAATCGGTAAGGATATTGGTAATAGTGTGTCCAGTGACTTCTCAACCTCTGCATCATTGGACAAATTATCGAGTCTGGATAAGAATTAAATGTTTGCTTTAAATGCTGGGAAAACATTTGGGCCATGTCTTTGTCAGAAGAGGCCCAGGAACCATCTTCTCGAAGCAAGGGGGCAGAAGGTTCATGATATTTAAGAATCCTGGGAGTAATAGTCCAGAGGGATTTGTCTGCTGCTGAGAGACTAGAAAAGTTGGCATGTCCTATTTCGTAAAGCACCTAACTTCTGTTTAACGAGACGGGATAGCAAGTTGAACTCCCTTCGATCTGAGGGATGCCTGTACCTCTGGAACAGAGCTCAAGCTTGCTCCTAACAGTTAAGAAAAAAAAAATACTAAGATTGTGATATAACTTTTAATAAAATCTCCATGATAAATGATCTAGAAATATTATATTTCAAAGTGAAGTATATGTCATAATTTGTTTTTGAGAATAAAAATATTAGGCATAAATTATATGAGAATGGTTACTTATTGTAATATCATCAAATTATTGAGCATGAGGAGCTTTAATATTAAATATTTTATTAATTTCTATAAACAACCATTAAATGGCTCAAAGAAAAGCATACTTACCACCAAGAAGGGATTGTATAGAGATAAGTATGGTGGAGATATCATAGAGTGCTGACCACTTTTCTTTAAGGATATCAAGACAGATGTTTCCCTGGAGATCAACGTTAGGGTGAAAACACTTGGAGGTGAACCTCACCTGTGTAAGAAGAGTATTTTATGATAGTCAAGAAACAGAAGTTGTAAAATGGGAAGAACATATATTTCAACTAAATTACAAACAATAAATAAATATGCTGTCATTTACACTGCTATTATTATTTTAATATAAATTAATTTACAGAAAATATGATTTTGTGCATTTTTATTTTTTTTATAAAACAAAGGACCAATTATTAAAAATACATTATAAAATCTCGAACCATAAAATGCAGTAGACATTATAGATTATTCAAATACTTACGACTGGCGGGGAGTAAGGATAGGAGTGAGGGAATTCCATAGACAACCGAAATGTCTCGCCTTCATAAACCTATGAAACAAAAATTATAATATATTCTTATTCTCAGACTGATCATACACAGCCTTAAGCTATCAAGGAATTGAGAAAAACTTAGTGATTTTCTGATGTTTACCCACATTCACAAGCAATGAATTTTTTTTTTTTTTATTATTATTATTAGGAGTCCTAGAGCTTAATTATCAGAAGTAGATTATACACACATACGCATATATACAAACATAGGAATATAAAAGTTTATTATTTAAGATCTAGGTTCTCAAGACAATTTTGATACATAGATGTATGTATATATGTAACAATTCAAATAAATTAGGATTCCCTTTGACATATAAGAAAAACAAAAACAAAAACAGAATAGAGTTAGTTGGTGGGAAGACCGACAAGGCAGTGAGAGTTTATCTTCATCGTCTCAGGGCAATTAAAGCAGACTGTGAAACCACAAAAGATTCATAAAAACTTAAGTGACTTTTCTGCATGCTGCTTTTTCTTGGAATGGAAATATTAATTCAGGGTCATAAATTATAACATTAATATTGGGGTTAACAGCTTTAACTACAAATATTGCATAACTATGATTCTGTAAAATAGTTTAGTTTTATCTCATACCTGATGGACTTTTATAATTAAAATGTTAAGTATTTGGAGATGGACACACATTTTATATTTTAAAGTGAAAAATGAGATTAATAATAGAAATAATTATCTATTATTATCATCTTATTTTAATTTTATTATTGCACTTGAAAATTAAACCCTCCATTATTACCAATTAATTTTTCTACTTTATAAAACACATGCTAGAATAAAAATTTCAGAGCTAGGCACAGTTATGGTGCATTTAAATATGCAGTAAATGAGACTTTGTGCATAATTTTTGTGAAGCTTAAGTGCATAATTCTGAACTGAATTTTTTTTCATGATGCTATTTCAGAGGATACTAAAAGTCATAGAAGATACTTTAAAACCCTTCATAATATTTTTCTTAAACAATAAATATAACATTAAGGAGAACTGCATAAGTTTGTTTATTTATAACTCAAAATATAACTATTATTAACAGGGACTGGCAAATAACAAATTTAATGTTATTTGACACTACCACCTTCTCTCATTATTTTGTCCATACACCTTCAATCCCCAAGAAAAGAGTATGGAAACAAAGAAAAGTTACTCATTATATCTTAAGTATAAATATCTAAATGAAGAGGATTTATAAAACATGAAATTATTTCAGAACATATTAAGTTTATTATTAATTTTCCTGTCCAATAATTAGACTGAAATTTAATACTTAATATTATCTAGATAATATAACACACATTATAAATGACAAGAATGAATTATAAAACAAAGTAGTTTATATGAAGCTTAAATTTATTTCTTCTTTATTTATGTATTAAATCGGACAGAAGAACAATTAAAGTAATGTGTTGTAGTAAAATTATTAATATTCATTAATGAAAAGTGATTGTTTTGATAATCTTCAATTTATAAATATTTTTATGTAACAATTTTCACAAACTATGAGCCAGAATAAAATTGAACTATTTAATAATAATAGGCATATTACTGACCTAAGTTGGTTTATTTACTGAATAATTATTTGAATTGTCTATAAAAAACAATCATAAACATTAAAAAAAAGTTAATTTATTTTTACAAGTTATTTCACAAACCACCTAAATAAATAAGAACTATGCATACNGTACATTTCCATCAATTCCTCGATGAAATAAAATAGACTACTCTTAAAAAGTCTATATATACTATAAGATACAAACCGTCCCATCCGGGCCTTTGATTGTAGCTACCCACTTGAAGAGATTCTCACCATCTGGAAATGCAGAAACACCTTTCTCAGCACTCATCTAAAATCCATATTCAAGAAATTAAATTATTGTAATAGCAGAAAAATAACTTTTAATTCACTAACAACTCAGTCTACCATGCAAAACAGAATAAAATAAACAATACAGTTAATTAATAAGATGAGTTCATTTAAAATATTGCTAAGTACTCACCATTAAAGTCATGAGTTCTTTTTGTAATCTGAAAAAAAAAAAAAAAAAAAAAAATTCAACATAAAACTAGAAGAACCTGGATAAGATAAATAAAAGCACAAATTGTACATCAAGAGGATTATAAGACGAACTAAAAAATACAATGAAACAATGCTACAAAATATATTACAGAACACCATGATGAACTTGGTTTCATATAAAAAATTGCAGAATCCAGAACCCGTACAAATATGTATGTGTGTGCATGTAAGTAATTAAAGGAAAAACAAAACAAAAAAAAAAAGGGTCTACATTTATTTAAATTGTATTTCTTTGGATCAACCTTGACAGAACCCTAACAAAAATCATCTACTTATAAACCTAGGGTTTTGCTCAAATTTAAATATACCTAAAAGGTTTAAATAAAGGTATAGAAAGAATATCTTCAAGCTATTAAGCTTTTTTGCTCCCATACAAAAGGCCAAAAGTAAAGTAAAGATCAATGGGAAATAAAGTAAGTCTTATTTCATACAATTAAAGAAATAGACTAATTACTAGGTCAAATGTAAGTCCATTTTAAATACTTTTATGGGCAGTTCCATTACTAACCTGATTAATTCATAATATACTACCTTGAAGGTACACTGGATCCAGGAACTATGAACAATGAAGCCTGAAGCTCCAAGGTTTAATTTCAGAGTCATATCATGTCAGTGTAGCAGATTCAAGTCACATTCTGGCCAGAATTTTATAAAGAAAGTTGGCCAATATATTACTTCAAAAAAATAAAAAAAATGACCTAGAGACCCAATGATGAATTATATATTTTAAGCCAGAGCGAGCAATGAGCGCAGAAAGAAATCAAATTAAACCCGACTCTATACTAGTTGGGAAGGAAGAGTGAAAGTAATCAACCTACTCTTAATAAGAGTTTTAAAAATTTAGAAAATTGGTTTTTGCACCTAAAGTGGTCAATAAACTTTTACATAAATCAAATAAAAATGAAAATTCAACATACAAATTCTGATGCAACAGTAAACCCCCTGTTCGTTTTCTGATTCCAACTAATAATTATTTCACTCAACAGTTAGCAATACAAATCCTAAATACCAAATTTGGTTATAACATATTAAAAATAAGAGGGACCAAATGACATTCAGAATTGCTTTCTAAAATTCCTAAAATTTATTTTTTTTTTTTTTTAAATGTTGTGGAATATAGAAGTTTAAAGTTATATTCTACATCTACGTTGAAATTTTCATCGAATGCTAATAATAATGGAGATATTAAGATTTAAAATTTAGGTCTTCCCCAAACCTCCCCTCCCTCCCTTCAACCCATTTCAGTCATTAACAAACTCATCCAATTGTTTGAAAAAAGAAACCAAAATACTGAATTTAGTTATTATTTAAAGATTGTGGATGCTAGAGTGCTTACAGAAAAATAATGTATGATTTCGAACATCAAAGTTTTAACTTCACCAAAGCAGGATAAATAGAATCTGTTTTTTTTTTTTTTTTTTTTTTTTTTATGAGTCATGTCATGGTACCATTGTGATTAGCTAGATCATTACTTCACTTTGTTATTCAGAGCTTCCGAAGACTTATATGCAATTCCTGCTGGTTTTACTCATCTCAAGAGTAAACTCTTGGAAGGATAGAAATAAGAGGGATTATACAAAGCTAGCTCAATCAATACACACAAATAAAAAAGGCCACTTAATCTAGCATGAGCAGTGTTATTACTATTTTCTTTCACACAAATATATCTCAAATTCTAAAATATCTAAATTTCTTTTAGATCGTTCAAGGTGAACCAAATATACGAAAGTTATTATCTCTTAACTGAAAGTAGAAATAAACTTTAACTGAGCCTACTGTTTTAAATAATTTTTGTCATAAACATAGTTCTATTTTATCCNATTAAGCCTTGTTTTAGGAATGGTTTCATTAACTTGTAAAGATCAATAAAATTTACTAACTACAGATACAATTATTACAATATTTTAATTTTTGTATTCAATTGCCATAGAAGATGAGTTTCAAATTTTTTAACGGCTAATTAATTTTATCTAATTAAAATAAATGAATTTTGCAAAAATATGGAAATTAAATAATTCTAGACATAGGGAAGAAAATAATACCAAAATTTGCATTTATTTTCTCTAGCATGTTCCCACTGTGAATTCAAATTAAAGGATAACTCAGGGGATTCGTTCGGGTCTCGCAATTCAGGAGCTGAGGGTTCAAATCCTGCCCAGGGCAATCTTTTATGGATAAATAAAAACTTGTCCTGAGCCATGAATGTTTAGAATGGGATAGCATCCCTTAAACAGCCCCTCTCTCCATGACCATATGTGGTTGAGAGAGAGCTTATTAAAAATAAAATTTTAAAAAGTAGCATTAAAAAAAAAATGAATACATTTCAGAAAGAAAATAGTGTTTTCTTTGTATACTTATTTTTAATAAACTAAAGACCCACGAAGGTGACTTAGCTCTCAAGAATGGGGGAGGCTAACCCTTTCTGATTCTTAATATTCATCAACTTAAATGCTAAAAGAAATAATAAAGGAACGTTTTCCAGTACCTGTGATAAGAGTAACAAGTTAGAATAATAGATTAAAGTAAAATAAGGAGGTAATTTTGAATCAATCTAACTTCTGGCAGAACAACTGTTTAATTAATAGAAAACCCCATGTTACCTCAAAGAGTAAGGGTTAGAGCAACATAAGAGTAAAAAAAACTGTTAGCTTAAATCCGCCTGTGGGCTTTTACAGACTACCCCCACTAAAAAAAAATCACATACACCGCCACATCACCCTAATAGTAGTTTACAGGTTCAGTAATCCCACCTAATTGTTCCCATTTTCATTAGAAAAATTTAACGAGATCTCAGAGGATTTAAGATTTGAAACCTTCTTGACATAATCTACAATCATATGGGGCTAGTATCATGAAAATTTTAAAAAACACAGGTTAAATCTTTGCAACCCATCGAAGTAAAATGTCGAAATAAAAGAATTGACATACCCATATCATATTGATATAACCAGCATTTCCACAAATTATATAAACTCAATTAAATAAAATAATTATTTCTTTATAATCCATTAGGGTACATTTCCATCAATTCCTCGATGAAATAAAATAGACTACTCTTAAAAAGTCTCTGGTAATATTTAAATATTTTAAATTATGTTATTGCCAAATACAAATATCTACAATAACCAAAATGATTAAGAATAATCAATTGAATTGATAATTATATACATTGATATTATGTATATATGGGGGGAAATGGCCTTCTTATTATTAGTAAATTGGTAACAAATACAAGTAAACAATTGCCACACAACAATCCAAATATCTATTTACTAATAATTATAAGCGTAATACTAACTTTAATATCAACGTCCTTTAAAAAAATCTTGTTTATTCTATAATA
This sequence comes from Oncopeltus fasciatus, assembly GCA_000696205.2. Taxonomy (NCBI): domain Eukaryota; kingdom Metazoa; phylum Arthropoda; class Insecta; order Hemiptera; family Lygaeidae; genus Oncopeltus; species Oncopeltus fasciatus. The sequence continues at coordinate 469,901 of KZ806917.1, read as the reverse complement.
AAAATCTTAGAAGCTCTGATGGACAAAATGGAATGAGATCACTAAATCAAAATTAACACAGAATTGGAATTCAATGAATCATATTATCTAACTACCTTTTGGTGACAGCATGGTTGTCCTGGGACCTGTTTCGACTTGAATCGCTTGTTTTCGAGGGCGCTGGGCTCTGTGTGAAATAAGGGTTGATATTTTGCGCCATTTCAAAAGATCTACGAGAGAGGGAAAAACAACCACAATAAAAAAAAATCCAGCTCTCAGACTTACGGACAAGCAAGCGTCTCAATAGTAAATATAAAACAGAAACCTGGTAAATATTAAAAACAACAAAAAACGAAATATAACAAACCAAACAATTAACACAAAGGAGAGTAACTCCCAAATGGTTTGTTATCAAATGAGAACTATTATGAATCAAACATGGCGGATCGAAGCTGTCTAGATACACATTTTCAAATTTTCAAATATTTTAAATAAATTTAACCTTAATGTTTCAAAAANTTTGATTAAATTATTTTTATTTTCTAACCCATGAGTGACACTGACACCCAATGGTTTCCTATTAAACTGATGACCAACTTAAATATACTGTATCAGGGCAATCATTAATATTGAATATTTTTTTATTATTATCAATTGGATTTCATAAGATGCAGGTTAATATTTAAAAATAATAATTTTTTCTAACTTATGATGAAACCAATGATTTTGAAGGAAAAATTAATTATGAGTCTCTTTACTCATATGGATTTAATGTAAAAATAAGTCTTAGTCATAAATTTAAAGAAGCATACACATAAAAAAAAAAAAAAAAAATATGAAATCATTGATATTTCATGCCTAGTTCCTTAGGCTACTTATCAAAACTAATACTTACAATACTTACCTATTTTCCCGCTATTGCCCCCTTTGATGCAGTACCTACTGCCTCACATCCTCACTCTTCCTTGTCTATGTTAAGTTTTCCTAATTTCCAAACCTTACCTCTCAGTCAAGAAAATTTGATCCAGGTGTCAACACGTCCATTCTCGCCTTCATTATAGGTAGGTGCGGTGAACTTTCTACACATTTTGTTATTGTTTTTCCTCAGCATTTGATACCCCATTTTTATGTTACGTTAATTTTATGTAGTAATAATTCACATCATATAGTTTTGTTTTTCTTATGACACTGTATTTCAACAGCCCTGAAGATGGCTTACAATTTAAGCCGAAACTTCAGCAGAAAATTAAAATAATTCATTTTTAAAAATAGTATTTTTTTTGGGTCAACCTTGACTTAAACCTAACAAATTTTCTATTAGAAACCATTGATGGTTTCATAGGAAGATAAAGACTGCACTGATTATTATTATTAATATTTATTTTAGTTTTAGAGTAATAAATACTTTTAGACAACATGAAAAAGATGGATTATACATAATCAATCTCATTGCAAAATTATTAAAAACAAAAAATTTAAACTAAAGCTTGTGTTGTACAGGGTTAATATATGGCCCCCCCACAACTTTTGACGTGCCTAAATATTGTAATATTTTACCCATGTTTGTAAACTTTAAATTCTTTATATAAGTCAGACTTAATGTCTTTACAGTGAAAATTTAAGGAAAAACCCATGATTCTTTTTTTAAAAAATCTTTAGAAAAGAAAAGAGGAGTGAATTAGGCAATAAAAAAAAAAACATATATATAAATAACATCCTTTTATTATAAACCTCCTGAAAAATTAGGTTTTTTCACTTCTGAAAAAATTTACAAAATTCTTGAATTGTCAATCCCCTTTCAAAAATATTTACAAAAGGTACTGTTATTTCATTAGATTCTTTTTAAAAATAAGACACACACAAAGGTTTAAAAAAATATGGCTGACATTAATTCATAATGGCAAATAATATACATTTAAACAATTATCTTAAAATTACCTTACAGGTCATTGCGATGGCAGTGAGGGTACCAGAAATATATCATTGGAGGTTGGATTATAGCTATTAAAACTAGAAATAAATATTTCATGTTTTAAAACGTTAATAAAAAACTTACAAAGAAAAAAAAAGAGGTGAAGTATTAAAATATTTATGAGAATTTTGATATGTTGATCTAAATATTTTCAGTTTATTTTTGTAAGTAATTTCAAGGTATTTAATTTAAAATTAGAATATATTTTAAAAGTAAATTCTTTTAATAAAAAATTTAAATTGTGGTATCCTGTGAGATACATTTATACTAATATTCCTACTTTTTAAATACAAAAAAATCACACACCTTTATCTATAGAAATATTTTTAATTTTTAAGAAAAAAGTTCATATCATAAGTATGAGTAAACCGAATTTAGTTTCTATACTTAAAAAATAAAGGGGCCCAGCCAATACTGGAAATAATTTTCTTAATAAGTAATTTTTGTACAAAATTAAAGAATTTAAAAAATAGAAAAATAAATTTTGCATATACTGTGTACTAATTTAATTTTTTTATTTCTAACTTTAATGAAGATATTGATATTATTAGCAAATAACTAATATAATCTAACAAGCTAAAATGTGGGTAAAAGTCAAGGCAAATAACTAATACAATCAAGGCCAGTGCTAAGTTGGCTTCCTCTGACCGGGAGGAAATATGAGTTTTGTAATATTTCCACAAAATATAGAGCAAATATAAAGCAAGATATCTATGAATGTTCTCCAATAATTGGGTGCTCCTCCAACTCTTTCTTCCGTCAATCAAGAGCAAAACAGCGTGAAGGACTCTTTCCAATTGATATTTAGATTCTAGGTGTATTTATAAGTAGAAAATATAGTTTGAGTCAAGCTTGATTGGTTGTGCAAATCAATTAACAGAAAGAGTTTTTACAAAAACTCGTATTGGAAAGGGTACGAACAAATATTGACACATCACTTATTAATGTAAATTTATATAATAAGTTAGATATTGAGCCAAATCGGAGGGATAGGAGTAAGGATTACCTGAAATTTCATGTGTAAATAAAAAGTTTTTTTTTCTCGGTAATCCATACATTTTAAATTTACGGCCTGGAAGCCGTAATTAGTAGTCTTTCTTAATGAAGTTCAGAATATTACATTTAAATGTAAACTTATAGATTAAATTTGGAGAATCCATAGTGCGAAATCGGATGAATAGAAGTGGGGTTTACTGAAATGTCAAGTTTGAGTTTAAAGTGTTTTGACTTGACAGTCCAAATAAAAGTATTCATTAACTATGATGCTGAAGAAATTGTTTAGTTTGCTCTCGCATGACTGACTTTTTAATTTAATCTTTCTATTAGAATTTAAATAAATCTTTGTAGTTAAATGATATATACTAAATTAAAGAAAAGTAATAATAAATAAATACAGGCTCCTTGGAGCAAGACACAATGAAACTCAACAAGAATAGTTCCTTTGGTACTTGGCTTTGCACCTTCACATCTATTGGTCTGATTTTGTTTATTATTATAGAAGAAAGAAAACAATATTTTCACTATCTGGATATATAATAATAACTAATATGCTTCACGATATAGGAAATAACATCCAATGTATTTAATAGCACAAACTCAAGCGTTATTTTTTCTTTTTTTCCCCAAACTAAACTTGGAATTTATGCTTTTTTTAAAACCATAGGATGAGTTTATTAATAGCTAAAATCGGTTAGGAGGGGGGGGGGAGGTAAATGATAGATCAAAATATAAAATCAAATATCTTTGTTATTAGCATTAAAATGTTATAATAGTAGTAGTAGTAGTAGCAATCAACTTCTAGGTTATTACGCCCTATAAATACCCTTTAATATGTTTACTATAAATTAGTTAATAAAATACAGGAATCAGGATTATTTCAACCACTATAACAAGCCAAATTAATGGATTTTTTATTATTATTTAAATATTATTATTGTATATTTAATAAATTATAATAAATAAATTATTATTAACTAAAATAATAAATAATATATCATTCTTTAA
>KZ806917.1:434579-464822 GCA_000696205.2 Oncopeltus fasciatus | reverse complement strand
ATCTAAATTAAAAAGCAGAATATATATGTACATATATACATTATTTAATTATATACTTTACTTTCTTGGAGAAATAATATTTAATTTTAGTTCTACAATTAAAGTAAAACTACGCTAAGAATATAATTAGTACAGCTATTTAAGCAATTTATTTTTCTTATTTTAGAATTTTTATCCTATACATGAACTGATATAAACAATTATTATAAGTTATTTGGTCTCAAAAGTAAGAAATTATTATGCAGTTTTATTATGCATTATTAATTTTTGTGGAAAGAGTAAAATTGATAATATAGCATTATATTACATAAAATAAAAATATTTATTTTAAAATAAACTTAAAAAAATTACAGTATGCTTGCCTGAGAAATCCCCCAGACAAAAATGGAGGATTTCCAGAGAATAAAGTGACCTTTTTTAGTATTTTTCTTTTCAGTTCCAGTTTATTTTTTCTCTTTTTTTCATTACATGGCACACAATATTTTCTTTTCCTGTTGCTGCGCTGTATTTTTTCAGAAGACAGTGATCCTTCAGGGTGAATCAGGGTTCTAAATACATTACTCTAATTCATTGCCTTTCCCCTGACCTAGGATTGAATGAAACTCAGAATGATTTCCTGTTAAAGAAGCTAAAGACAGAAACTTCACAAATAATTAAAACTTCTAAGTATCCAATATAAATTTTTATATAGTTATAATTTTTGGGTTAATTAAATAATCTAAAACTTTTATGATACACAGCTAAAATTTAACTAATACAATAATGAGAACATACTTAATATTGGAGTAATGCAAATAAGATTTCATAAGTATGAGTATAAGTTTATTCTTGAATGTTCAGTGATTTTACACTGCAGGCCACAATTTTCAGTTTTAAATGAAATTTTGGCATATCATTTTTAAATGTAATGAAAACGAAAGGCAAAGTTTATTAATTGACAAAATGGAACTAATAGGAGGAGGGATATCCAATTGCTTGTCAAGAATTAGTAAAAAAATTGTTTTCATACATTCCTTTTACATTTTCAATGTAAAAGGAATGGCTGAATTTGTTTATTAATAAAATCAAAAAATATATTTCATAAGTGCGGGGGTTGACACAATGTGGAAAGCACATTTTATTTTGTACATACAAATATTCACAAACTTTTATCAAGAGGAATTCACTTAATTTACACATTTCCTGCTTGGCTTAACTTTTCTTCTTGCCTGAGTATTGTTGCCTATATGAGCCAAAATTTAAATTCAGCTTTTGGGATTATTTTTTTAAGAATAATAATAAGGGAATAGTCACTTCCCTACAAAATATTGTAGTCCCTTTTAAAAATGATTGAAACTAAGTGTGTCAAAAAATAAGGATTTTAAGATCTCAGCACCACAATAGATTGTGGACTGCCTACTATTGAGAGTAGGGGGAACAAACATTCTTTGTTTAGTAATTTAGGTGCTGCCTGAAGATCTTGAAAGTGTTATGTTTCCTTTATACAAGACAAAATTGACTGAACAAAATGTTACAAGCATGGCTTCATTCATTTACTAATTATCTTTGACCTTAGAATTAATTTTTTTTTTTTTCAAAGCCTTCCTTAGGCTTATAATTAATTATTATTTAATATTACCTCTATGGTTTATGTGCTCATTAATCAAAGGCTTCAAATTAATCCATGAATAATCTAGTGTGAAGATCACACTACCTCATTTAGAACTTACCGAAGAAATAATATCTGGACAAGAACAAAGATGCAAGTAAAATGAAAAATACTATTGATTGCAATATACATTAGGAATAGCATTAAGAACTTAAGAAAGCTTCTAACATACTAGATGTGGTAAGAAGTGATTCAACAACGAATAAGGCCTGAGTAATTCAGAGGTTAGTTACCTGAACCAGCTGATTTTGATTAAATTATTTTTATTTTCTAACCCATGAGTGACACTGACACCCAATGGTTTCCTATTAAACTGATGACCAACTTAAATATACTGTATCAGGGCAATCATTAATATTGAATATTTTTTTATTATTATCAATTGGATTTCATAAGATGCAGGTTAATATTTAAAAATAATAATTTTTTCTAACTTATGATGAAACCAATGATTTTGAAGGAAAAATTAATTATGAGTCTCTTTACTCATATGGATTTAATGTAAAAATAAGTCTTAGTCATAAATTTAAAGAAGCATACACATAAAAAAAAAAAAAAAAAATATGAAATCATTGATATTTCATGCCTAGTTCCTTAGGCTACTTATCAAAACTAATACTTACAATACTTACCTATTTTCCCGCTATTGCCCCCTTTGATGCAGTACCTACTGCCTCACATCCTCACTCTTCCTTGTCTATGTTAAGTTTTCCTAATTTCCAAACCTTACCTCTCAGTCAAGAAAATTTGATCCAGGTGTCAACACGTCCATTCTCGCCTTCATTATAGGTAGGTGCGGTGAACTTTCTACACATTTTGTTATTGTTTTTCCTCAGCATTTGATACCCCATTTTTATGTTACGTTAATTTTATGTAGTAATAATTCACATCATATAGTTTTGTTTTTCTTATGACACTGTATTTCAACAGCCCTGAAGATGGCTTACAATTTAAGCCGAAACTTCAGCAGAAAATTAAAATAATTCATTTTTAAAAATAGTATTTTTTTTGGGTCAACCTTGACTTAAACCTAACAAATTTTCTATTAGAAACCATTGATGGTTTCATAGGAAGATAAAGACTGCACTGATTATTATTATTAATATTTATTTTAGTTTTAGAGTAATAAATACTTTTAGACAACATGAAAAAGATGGATTATACATAATCAATCTCATTGCAAAATTATTAAAAACAAAAAATTTAAACTAAAGCTTGTGTTGTACAGGGTTAATATATGGCCCCCCCACAACTTTTGACGTGCCTAAATATTGTAATATTTTACCCATGTTTGTAAACTTTAAATTCTTTATATAAGTCAGACTTAATGTCTTTACAGTGAAAATTTAAGGAAAAACCCATGATTCTTTTTTTAAAAAATCTTTAGAAAAGAAAAGAGGAGTGAATTAGGCAATAAAAAAAAAAACATATATATAAATAACATCCTTTTATTATAAACCTCCTGAAAAATTAGGTTTTTTCACTTCTGAAAAAATTTACAAAATTCTTGAATTGTCAATCCCCTTTCAAAAATATTTACAAAAGGTACTGTTATTTCATTAGATTCTTTTTAAAAATAAGACACACACAAAGGTTTAAAAAAATATGGCTGACATTAATTCATAATGGCAAATAATATACATTTAAACAATTATCTTAAAATTACCTTACAGGTCATTGCGATGGCAGTGAGGGTACCAGAAATATATCATTGGAGGTTGGATTATAGCTATTAAAACTAGAAATAAATATTTCATGTTTTAAAACGTTAATAAAAAACTTACAAAGAAAAAAAAAGAGGTGAAGTATTAAAATATTTATGAGAATTTTGATATGTTGATCTAAATATTTTCAGTTTATTTTTGTAAGTAATTTCAAGGTATTTAATTTAAAATTAGAATATATTTTAAAAGTAAATTCTTTTAATAAAAAATTTAAATTGTGGTATCCTGTGAGATACATTTATACTAATATTCCTACTTTTTAAATACAAAAAAATCACACACCTTTATCTATAGAAATATTTTTAATTTTTAAGAAAAAAGTTCATATATTAAAAGAATATCCTGGTTTAAAAAAAAGAAAATCTAAATTAAAAAGCAGCTGATTTTGGCATGCAGTTTCAATTAAAATATTTTTTTTTTGTTTCTTTTTTAAATTACATATAAACAACAAGCAATTATTCACATTAATTGTTATTGTAAGTCATTTAAATTCAATTATAATTGAGAGTAGGAATGAAGTTAATGTATTTAAATTTTTTAGCAATGTTTCTTGTTCTACCAAGCATAAGTAAGTTGAAGGAAAATATTGTCCAGATTAATCACTGTAATCCAACCAACATTCTTCCTAGTTTTATTAAATAACAAAAAAAGAACATTCTTGTCAATTAATTTTCTCGATGATAAAAAAAGAAAGATTTTTATATGTAAGCATGTATGTGTTTACACACACATACATACTGAAGACAAATTTCTTCCTTACCTTAAAAAATAATAAGCAACAAAACTTAAGATGCATTATTTGCACTACAAGTAGTAGTAAAATTAAGATGACTTCAAAGCGAACTTACAAAGCATATTCTGAAATATAAATGTGTTCCTTATGATTAGATTGTTTTTTGTTCCAATGAGCAATAATATTCTTTCTTTTTATTTGCTCAAAAAGTTTAAAATTGTTATTGAAAATTTACGGTTTATCTTTGTAGAAATAAACCAACAGTATAGATTAAGAATGATAAAAATAATGTTTAAAATTATGTTTGTACTTAGTTTACATTTTTCTCCATTAATGTTTCTGCTGCGACAAGGCAAATATGTAAAAGTTTATGTACAATCATGATAATTTTCAATATACAAATAAAAATGACTGTCTAATTGAAAAAATAAATAAATAAAGAATGCAACTTGTTTATTTTTAACACAACATGTCAGTGATATAATTCGAGCATTAGATGTAATTTTTAATCTACTCAACCCCCACAAAAATAATACAAAATTTAACGATTCAGTTCATAATTGTACTATAATTTTTTTATGTAAACTTTAAATAATAAAAAGAAAAAATATTTCATACTTTAGGGGAAAAAAAAATATGAAAATAAAACATTCCAAAAATTGTTGACCTTCTCAATTAATCGTTTAATTAAAAAAAAAAAAGGATTTTGTAAGCCTATTAAGAACTAATAATATCCAAAGCAAATCATTCGTATAACTTCTTGTGGGAAAACTATCAAAGTACTAATAATTCTATTACAAAATAATTAAAGTCTATTATTACAAATAATTATCAAATTATAAAACTAATGTACTTCCTTTTTGTTTATATTTCAAAAAAACAAATACATACAAAGTAACTTAAAATGTAATTATTACAAATATAAGTTGAAATAATGATAAATTTCAACCTCTTAATATTAATCTCATGAAAAAAAGAACTAAACATAACATTAATACAGCCAAAACTACAAAAAACAAAGAAACACTAAATGGGCAATGATTTTAAAACTTAAGAAAAATATGAAAATCTATGTACACTATTATGTGAAATGAGAAGTTGGTAACAAACAATATTTTGAGTAAGCAGTAGTATCACATTGATGTTTGTTCCTGAAGAAAATACATTTTTTATTAATGAAAAATAAAAAAACTAAATAAAAAAAAAATAGAACACAGTCTAAGGAAAACTAAAAATAAAATTGAGATTTTGGCTAAACGCCAGCTTCTAATTCTTTTTGCCTGACAACCATAGCTGCTTCCACGAGGATGTGAAGAGGACTGAACTTAAATTCCTCGGAAGTTTCTTCCTGAGGTGGGGGAGTAGACGATTCAGAGGACTCTGAGTTCATGCTATTATCGTCATAGTTAAACCTGGGTGAGTCAGGCTGAGGGTTTTTAGGGGTCTCAACACTCGTCGGAGAAAAGCGGTTCTTCTTCCTCTTGCCAGGCCGAGATATGGTGTAATTATTTGGGTCCTGTCCATCCTGTCTTATCATCTGGGGGAGAATACGCCTACGTGCATTTATAAACCAGTTGCAGACCTGAAGTATCGTGAGGTTGGCCTCCTGAGAAAGGGCTCGTTTCTCAGCATCATTTGGGTATGCATTATACCTGTGTTCGAAGAGCCATCTCTTTAAGATTTTTACTGATTCCATCGGGAGATTAACTCGCCCTTTTTTTGTAGCTAAAGAATGCCCACTTGAATTGGAAGGGTAGTAATTTTCAAAGTCTGAATTGTACTCACTGTCATAGTTCCAATTTGAGTGGTGCTCTGATGTAGTTACCGTCACCTCTTCTGGTTGGAAATCCATCATTTTATTCGTACAATTTAATCACTTAAACTAAGAGGAAAACAAACTTTAGCCAGCTTAGAGCAAGCACATTACCGGTCGAAGAGGGGTTATGAGTCTGACAGTAACGCTATGACTTCAATCTTGTCCGTTGACGCTTCCCGTCGTCGGTAAATAACTATTAACTCCTCCAAATTAACAAGGAAAAAGATTTATAACTAAATCAAATGGAAAAACGCGGCTTTTAACTTATTTTACCAAACTCACAATGTCAAAAGTAATATGACACTCATGACACGTGCATGTCACTCTAGGGGGAAAAACAAAATGGCGGGAGTTTATAACAGAATTGTAACCTCGTATATTCAAAATTCTTAAGAAATAATTCCCTTAATTTAAATTATTTGATGAAAGAATCTATTCGAAAGCATTTGAAATGTTTGAAATATTTTGTAGATTTTAAAAATCGCAATGATCTTTGGAAATCATTTGATAGATCAATAACTTAAGAAAAGTTTGAAAAGAGCCGATATCTTTTTTTTTTCAAACGGTTTCTGTATAGTACCTAAATAACTAAAAATCTTTTGTTACAAAAAAAAATGCTTTTTAATTATTTTTTTGTTTATTATATATTTTTTCTTTTTTTTACTACATTTAATACAATTTATATAATAAATTTTTCTAAGAAGTTTAATTAGGATGAAGTTATTGACAAATTTGGCGCCATGTGTTCAAGGTCGTTTTGACATTTCCTTTTTGACGCCCTGATATTATTTTCATTCTATTTTTTAATTTTTTTTTTAAACATAAAAGGTGTGAACCGTTTTAATTTTATTTATTTATAGATTTCTATAAATTCGTCTTTATTTGCCTTTTGTTACTTTTAGTATTTAGTTTTTTTTTTTTTTATCTTTGATAACAACTAGTTTTTTTCTTCTTAATATACTTAGATATAATTTTATATTGATCCCTATATAATTAATCTCCATGGTTATTTTGAATTTAAAAGTAAAATGTTGCAGACTACTTTACTAAATCTCTCAAAGAATAATACTTTTATAATTTAAGAGTGTTACTTTATTAGAAAAGGACTATAATAATAATTATTATTAAATAATTTAATATAATAATAATAATTATTATTATTCAATCTATTTTTATTCTCTTGAACTAATATGTATTGAAGTGATAATAAAATATATGTTTCATGGCATTACAAAATGCTTTATTTTTAATACTTGTTTCTAAGTTAAATTTGTTTGAAATTATAAGTGTGATTGTTAAATTATGGAGCGGGTCTTCTACAACTATTAATTTATTACTGTGAATAATACCTCAAAGAGTAAGTTATCATAGGGTTATTATTTATACTATTGATTTAAACAAATAAATTAATAGTTTAGAAGATATCCCTTTGATAACTTACTGTTTGAGATAGCCTTAATCATATAATCAATACAATACTCTCATGATTTAATTTGATAGCAACTCTCATGAAAACATCCCAAAGAGATGTACCCCAATCTAAACTATATTTATTTTTATCTATAAAGCGTACAAAGATAGATGAGCTAATAATGACCCACACTATAATGATTTTGTGCGTTATTAATTTCATCACTGTGTAAAATTATGATTTAATTAAGGAACTTATGCTTATCTCAAGATATGATGCAGTATGCATGTATTTGAACAAATACATAAACCTAAACATGTCTATGTGCTTCATGCTAGAGTCGGTTAGTTTTTTTGTTTGTTTTTTTCATTATTTTCAGTTCTCTTCTCCTTTTATCTTAGTTCACTTTTACTTCAAGCACCTATTAAATCTAAGTGAGATATCTCAGGTGCTGTTAGACATAATTAAAAACTATTAGAAGATTAGTCTCACTGAGATATTATTTATAATCCAGATAAAATTCTTAATTAGCGGATTTAATGTGACCCAATTCTTCTGAATGCCTTCTAAAAAGTTACAGAGTATTAGTTAGATAACACTTCGCAGCTTTTGAAATTTCTCTTCTATTGAGGATGCTATTAATGGGGCAAATCATTTAGTTTTTTTATTCACCATTTATCATTGCCTTGATTCTAACTAAAATCTTTTGTTATAAAAAATGCAACATTCCTTGTTAAATAAATAGCAAAAATAATAAATTAAAAACAAATCACTCTCAAATTAATCAAACTGGTATTTAGCTGGGAGAAAAATTGTCATGGGACTGAGGTTATGTTTTTTTTTCCCTTTAATGTAAATAAACTAAATGGATTCCTTAAGGAATGGATTTAGTTTTTGGCAAATTTTTTTTTCTTGTTGTCATGTTCCGATGAAGTCAATGGTTCGGAAGTTAAAAATTTAAACTATTTCTTTATTTATAAAAGATAAATAAAAATTTAGAAAAATATGGAAGAGTGGAAAAAATTTAATTTTCTCACACAATTAAGACATGGTTCACTATAAATTATGAGATAGCAATAATGTCGTAATAACATGAAAGTGGTATTAAGAGAAGTAGACATTAGCTTAATTAAATAGTTTATGTATTTATTTAGTCATTGTTCAAATTTTCATTTAATATTATCATCTTTTTATAGCTGCAGGTTGTGATGTGCTTATAATATTTCCACAGGTCAAAGTAAACTTATCACTTCTAGTAATACTAAGAGAAGCCTGGCGGGTTTCACCAAGCAAAGACCAGACTAGCTTTAACTTCCTAGAACCTTAAAATATTGAGTTTTTTTTTAGCATTTTAACTTTTTACATGACTTTTGAACTTTTTTTTTTACAGATTTTCATTGATTCTACATGAGAGAGGCTAAAAATATTGTCCTTTCAAAATTTTACATAAGCACACACTCACAGATTTTATATATATATTTATTTATTTATTTTTGATTTGTAAACAAAAAAGATTTTAATTCTTCAGCTCCCAAAACTGAATTCCTGATTAACCTCTCCTCATTAGAGATTTACTTTTATTTATGTCCATCTTTAAGAAAACATGGGAAATCTTAGTTTGTGCTAGTCCTGCATGACAAATTTTAGTAAGTACTCAAGAAAAAAAAATATAGCCCTAACCTGCTATACTTAGAAAATAAAACATTTCACGAAAAAGAAAAATGCTATTGTTCTATATTAAAAGAAAGATCTCATAAATATTATCTCTAAGGTTCAATTTTATTTTTTCAATATTTAGTTCTTAATTGGAGATAATTTCAACTTTTCTTGCCAAATAAAGTGTCAAAAAATTTTCTGAAAGTGCCAACAGAAGATGGTTTGCAGAAACCAATGAAGACGTATAATAGAAAGAAGGTATGATAGTTCTATATTCATTGGTGGTGATAATAACCTTTAGATAATTTTTCTTTTCATTTTAGCAGTTACCCCTGATTGTATTAACTATTTAAAAAAGAACAGGAATGTCAAAAACTTGAATTTTACTTAGAAAAATAATTGGTCTTAGTATAATAAATAATATTTAACTTTGGTATTATTCATGCACACTGCAAGTATATTCCATTTTTGTAGTGTTTGGTCAAAAAAGTAATTTCAATTTATTTTTGTCAATATTTCAAATAATATTGTTCATCTTCAGGAACAAAAAATTATAATAGAGTGTCAAAATTAAGGTTCAACAATAAAAAATAAAAAAAGAGTGAAAAAGTGTAATCAGTTGTAACAAGTAACCAGTTATTTCATACCCCACTCCCCACATCCAGTCCCAAATGATATTTAAATATCTCCTTTAAAAGTTGGGATTATATAAAAGAGAACTTCATTTCCAAATTTCAGGTCGATTTCTCAGCTTTTGATCCTCATTGCCAAGCTTCCCCTCTAATCTGTCAGCCACTATCCACCCTCTTAATAAGTCCTACCTGTCTCTTTACTTACAAAATTGAACTGACATTACTATAACAAGAAGGAAAATTAATATAGAATATATCAGACTGTACTAACAGAAGAAAATATTTTAATATTGGAGGATGTACTGTTAAAATATACTCAACTAATCACCCCAACAGAGGGTTATGAGCCTATTTTAAGAAGTTAATTAATTAACTTAATAAGAAATTGTTTGTATCCCAGTGGGTGGGTAGCCATTCTCAAGGTTCTGCAATGTTTGTCTATCACATTTTCAAGGTTTAATTCAGGGAAACTTTACATTATATGTGCTCATCCCTATGCATTAGTTGTGACGTGTATGTAGAATGGAGACCACAGTCCCCCATATATCTTTATTATTAGTGTTAAGAAAAAAAGTATAAATTCATGCAGACAAATGTAGTTTCGTAGCATTTGTATAATAAATGCAGATTAAGGAAGACATTTAAGAATGTGACAGATAGTTGAAGCATTCCTCCCTGAAAGAAGAATTAATGCATGATCACTTTAGTTACATGTTGAACTGAACTCTCCTATCTAAGTTTTCTTTTCTAGGTCTTCAGTCTGGCCCTCTTGCATACTATTAAAAGAGATGCATTTATGTTTTAAGTCTTCTGAGTCTATGTTTTCTCCATTAGGTCCATGAATGATTCTTGAACTATCCTAGGAGACTCAGTGTCATGCTGTGAGGGATACTCTTTTTGAAAGAGGCATGATATACAACATAAAAAATTCTTCCTTCTTTCTAATACGAAAAGTAGTCCCTCTCCTCTTCTGTTCCTTTATCTTTTTGAATTAGTTCCCTAGTCAATTTTCTTTTTGTTATAGGTAATTCTTTATTTAGGATGAGCCTGATAGAGTATCCTCAAATTTATATTAATAAAATATTTTCTTCTGGATTAAATTTTGAATATATATTGATATGATCAATTAATTGGAATTTGATTAATTTTTTTTTCATACTGTTTCAAATAGGGATATCAGTTCTTTATCTTGCAATATTATACATTTTATCATGGAAAATATTGGCTGGAATCAAGACACTGAATGGTGGTAAAACTAAATAATTGACTGCTATAGGAGTAATCATCAAGAAGGGGTGTGGTTATTGCCTCTAGTGAACAAAAAGGCAGAGCTGTACCGGGAAAACATTAACAAGGCTTTTTGAACTTGTTAAAACTCCTTCACTATCTCCTTGAGGCTTTTGTTCAGGTGGTATTACATTATAATTGGTTTACCAATTGTATTTACAAATTAAGAAGTTTGTCTGTATTATAAAGGAACTTGTGGGCTCTTTATTAAGTATAATTAGCATTATATTTAAATAATGCTAAACTATTTCTGATTTAAATTATTTTTAATTAAAATATAATAGTAGGTTTTTAAGAGGAAATATAATTAAAAAAGGAGAATAAAGGGTTAGAAATAGATAAAGAAAAACAACTGCAGAGAAAATGACTGAGTCTGATGTTGGAAGACTACCAGAAACACAAGAACACTACATTGTCCTAGAAGTTATACTAATTAATAAGAATTATCTTCATTTAACATCTAATTCAGAGATAAACTTTATCACACTTAGAACTATTAAAGTGTGATTCTTGAGCATCTAATTAAATTTCATTTTTATATTAGCAAATATTGGGCTTGTCCCTTCCTAATTAATTCCAAGACAGTTTTTCAAAACTTAATTATGAGAATAATTATAACAGAACTATGACCTTGATTATGAGGCTGAAAGAAAATTTTAAGATCTCTCGAATCTTTTAGTTTAAAGTTCTTTTTTTTTTTTTTTTTCATGCAGGTTATCTTACATCATGTGCTACTTTGTTTTTAAAAACATTTAGATTACTAAATTTTTAAACCTTTATTTTTTGACCTAAATTACATTGCTAGAAAGAAACCAGATTTCAGTGGATGTAGATCTTATTATTATTTAATTTTATTATATTTGTCTATTCTAACAAAATCAATAAAAAATATTTCATTTATTGGCTTTTACAAAATTTCTATTCTGCTTGATTTACGTGTCTACCATTACAGTGGTTTATTTAGCATAAATAATTTTCAATTGAATTAAACAAACAAATAAGAATATTGTCATTTAGAGGTAAAGACCAAGTTTTTTTTTTTTAAATAAAAATTTAATGAAGCAAATGGAGTGTCAACAAAGCTTAAGATTAAGAAAACTGTTACTTAGTTTGGACATATTAGAAAGATCAAATAATGAAAAAGCACTGCTTTGTATTTGTTTCCAAATTTTGAAACCCATTTCTTACATCTTTGTTCAGAATTCTTAAGTGTTATCTATTCGAACAAAAAAAGAAAAACATTTAACTAATTAACTCAGAAATAAAAATTTTGTATTGCCCCTGAATTTAAGGTAACTAGCAATTTGGGCTTGGAATTTACAAAATATTGCTGCAATAATTTACATATTAATATAAATAATTAGAGAAATATGTGACAAAATAATTCTATTCTATCTATATTGAATAGAGAAGGCAAATTGTGCTTATATTAATGTAGGTAATCTATACATTGGTAGCCTCCTCTTTGAGCAAAAGTTCAGGCTGCAAAACTGGTCTTCTGGAGCCTAAAAAGGCTGAACAGAGTCTGGAATAAAGTGACCAGTCACTGAAATAACTGGAAGTGTCTGAAGAGTTCTGGACTTCTAGCTGCCCAGGAAGTGAGTGCAAATTTCAGAGCTCCAGTATCTATGGGAGGCAGTCTGGCTAAGGATGCTGTGAGGAACTCATCTCTGGACAGATGCATTATAGGAGTCCATTAAAAGTGAAGAAGTAAAACTTGAAATCAGTTAAAAAATAATGTAAAAAAAATAAGAACATATCTTCATGTTGTAAGTAAAGCTTAGAATTATTTTGGTTAATCTTGCTTTATCATGATTTTTTAGGTGGGTGGTTTTAGCACTATTTTCATCAATGTTCTATCAAATTGGAGCCGCTAAGGATCACAGTTTGGTAGAACAACTCTACAATTGTAGGGAATGTGATTAGTATTATAAATAACTTTTCAACAATGAAGAGAGGTGAAATTTTTGAAAAAAATATCACAATTGGTTACTTATAAGCAGAGCATAAACACCAGGTATAAATTTTTTTTTCAGCTATTGTTCAGTTAATATTTAATTTAATATAGCTATAATTGCAGGATGTTATTATATAAATAAATGCAGGTAAGGGGTACATTATAGAATGGCTTAGAGTGAAAATATAAAGCTTCTGAGTTAGTGCTGTGACAAGTATTATTATTCGACTAACATTTTGTTAAAAAAATATTTTACAATAGAAATTTCAATAAATTAAATCAGGATTGTAGGTTATAATAATAATTAGGGAGATCATATCGAGTAGCTCTATGAGGCATGATCTGAAATAAATATTCTCTCCAAACACATATCCCTATACATAACGGAGAATATCATGTATATCGGAGAATATGCTTGCGTGTTTGTTTAATTATCGTGGTTGTTGATTCTATGAGAAATAGGGTTTTTGGTTTAGTCAATCTATGAACCATGGCAATTAAAGTGAAATAAGGAATTCTGTAGACTACACTGGTTCTGTTGGGAGTGGAATATAGTCTTTGAGGTGTGTTAATAGATTTAAGTTTGTTATAAGTGAACAAAGCATGCTTCAGGAAAGTTATATCAAGGGCTTGGTTTGGGAAGTGGAAATATAGAATTTGTTAACAAGTTTTTATGGTATAGAGAAATCAGAGAGAAGGATCACACGTTAGATATTTTTGTTGTGGGATGTATTGTCAGTTAATGAGTAATCTGTAGCTAAGAGTTTTGGCCAAGTTTATTTTCCATGATGGGGGTGAGATGAATTAAAATTGAGGAGACAACCTGAGTAAGATTTCTTTGTGTATCAGTCAATGGAGAAAGAGCCATTGGTGTTTGGGATGATTTCGGTTTCTAGAAAGGGGAGTTGATAGTCACACTAAATTCTATGATGAATTTGAGGTGGCGGTGATAGGAGTTGAATGCAGTAAGGATTTTAGGGGTTTTTCTGGGTTAAAAATTAGGAACAGGTCATCAACATAATTTCTGAGGAACATGTTATGGTTGGAGTCTAGGAGGTCATTGAAGATAATATTGGAAATATCTGGAACAAGTTTATTTCCCTTGGCCTGATCGTTAATCTGGTTATAACAATATCCGTGGTAAAGGAGATAGCCTAGGGTACAACAAATGGAAAGGGACTATAGAGGTAAGTGGATCCCGTTTGTCAATAGGTATGTCAGTGAGGAAAGATTCTGTATCTGGGAAGCAAATAATGTAACCATTTGGTCTAAGAATGGATTCAAGTTGTGACTTTTTTTTATCAACCCCAACAAATTCTCTACTAAATAATCTCCACGGTCAAAAACTCTCCATTTGAGTAGTCGATAATACCTTGTGTTATTTTTTTTTTTAATGCAAATTCTATTTTATCGTATCAGTCAAAAATATAAATGCACTCCCATTAAATGACAGAGCTTAATTGTGATTTCTAATAACTTTCTATTGTGTTATTGTCCCTTTAATATTTCTCATTTTGTGTACAGTCTCATGTAGCCATTTCTTTGTTGTCATGGGCTTGTTTGATACACCTACCCTTCCATCACACTGTATTAGTTTTTCTCTTTAAGTGATATAGTGGATGGATTTTGATGCCTATACATTTCTTTTATTTACCAGGAAGGATCGGAGAGCATACCGGGAAAAAAGTTTCAAAAAATCTTAATTAATTAACATTGGATGATTTTAGTTGGGGTTCGGTCAAGTTAGATCCAAAAAAAAAAAAAAAAAAATACAAATTTAACGAAAGTGTATTTTTTAAAAGATTATCTGCCAACATTTATAAATAATTCATGAGAGGGAACAGAATAAAAAAAATCTATCCGGGCCTAGCGTGCAGGTAAACAAATTTTGTCTAATATAATAGCTATAAAATTCAGTTTTCTAAAAATTATTTTAAGAAGTTTTTATGAGTGCGGTCGATGGGACTCTGCGATTTCCACTTATTTATTTTTTTGTTATTTTTTATTATAATTTTTTTTTTCTATTGTTATTTCTTTGTCATCAAAGAAGATTAGTAATGTTGTGGGCGGACCTCCCTATTTATAATTTCGCTAGTCAGGATTTTTATAATAAACCCTTGTGAGAATTAATTTTAGTTTGCAATAGGATGAGATAGTGGGAGATTTGGGAAAGACAAGAATTTATAATCGCAATATATTCGTTGTAATATAAGTTAAGACAAAGTTTAAAGAATTTAATTGGTGTGTAATGCAATTTTCCAACTTCAAGTTCTACAAAATCTATACGAAAACATTTAAAGAAATAAAATTTACGAAAATAACAACGATGGCTGAATTCTCCTCCCATATTTCGTTCCCGGCCACTGTCTAAAGCAAAGCTTTGTATTTACAGTCTACAGATGTAAGAAAAATGTATTGATTTACTCTTATTCATGTCCATCTCTAATTTAATAAAGGAAATCTTATATTTTGAAGTTCCTGTGAGAACGAATTATAATAAGTCTGATGAAACACATTTCTCAACCGCCGAAAACTTTTTTTCAATAACATTTTCCTTAATTTATTTTTATTTTTATGAATAATAAATTTAGAGTGTAAAATCACATTTCACGCCTGTTTTTTTATACATTTTTTTTTTGTGAAGCTAAGTATAAAGAGAATATTAAGACTTTTAATCTTGCAAGATTTTTAATTGGACCCTCCGATCACTCTCGACCAATTTGTTAACCAACTTAATCAACGATTTGCTAGCCTCTCCGATGTAGGATCGCTAAAGATTTGAAATGTTTTAATAGTCAAGGTACTAACATGCACATTTTGATTTCCCTACAGTAAATCTAACATACTTTATCAATTGACATATACTTTAAAAGAAATGCTGATTTACGCAGGTTTTGTTCGACAGAATGTTTTTTTCGACGTAGGTAAAGTGGGTTACTTTGCAAGTTAGAAGGCTGTCATTCTCCAATCAAGAAGACAACTTCTTATTTTGCTTACGTAACAGGAATTACCTGCATGCAACTGTGTTCTACCTACCCGCCAAGCTGGATTGTGTGTCAGCAACTTCCTGCTTCCAAATGGAGAGTAGTGGAGTGTGGTTGTCAACTTGGTTTTCGTGGGCTGTATTCCCTCCTGTGAGAGCTAATATTATTTCTGTGGAGGTCTCTATGAAATAATCACTGCTCATACATCCCGGTTAGAAAAGTCTGCAGACCTGTAGGATAGCCCATCCTGATGTTAGAGTTATGTAGAGGGACGTTAGACACAAATAATAATAATATCAGGTAAATAATCTAAAAGGTTACCTTTATTCACCAATGAATATAGAACTGTCATACCTTCCATTGTCCGTCTTCATTGGTTTCTGCAAACCATCTTCTGTTGGCGAGCGCTTTCGGACACTGTCCATCTTCTGGCCGAATACATGCGTTCACTGTCACGGTTCGCAGCAACTAATGAAGACGGGCAATGGAAGGTATGACAATAATAATATCTATCACTTGGAGGACACATGGTTTACTGAGGAGAGTGAGGACTTCAGCTTGGTTATTAATGGGGTGTATTCCCTCTTGTGAGAGCTAATATTATTTCTGTGGAGGTTTCTATGAAATAATCTCTGCTCACATATCCCGGTTAGAAAAGTCTGCTGACCTGTAGGATAGCCTGTCCTGATATCTGAGTTAT
Organism: Oncopeltus fasciatus; assembly: GCA_000696205.2. NCBI lineage: Eukaryota > Metazoa > Arthropoda > Insecta > Hemiptera > Lygaeidae > Oncopeltus > Oncopeltus fasciatus. The sequence goes on along the minus strand of KZ806917.1, from coordinate 448,274 downwards.
GTAGAGGGACGTCAGACCTAAATAATAATAATATCCATCACATGGAGGACACATGACTTACTGAGGTAGAGAGAGGACTTCAGCTTGGTTATTAATGAGCTGTATTCCCTCCTGTGAGAGCTAATATTATTTATGTGGAGGTCTCCATGAAATAATCTCTGCTCACACATCCAGGTTAGAAATGTCTGCAGACCTGTAGGATAGCCCATCCTGATATCTGAGTTATGTAGAGGGACGTCAGACACAAATAATAATAACATTTATCACTTGGAGGCCACATGACTTAGTGAGGTAGAGTGAGGACTTCAGCTTGGTTATTAGTGAGCTGTATTCCCTCCTGTGAGAGCTAATATTATTTATGTGGAGGTCTCCATGATATATGGTAATCTCTGCTCACACATCCTGGTTAGAAAAGTCTGCAGACCTGTAGGATAGACCAACCTGATATCTGAGTTATGTAGAGGGACGTCAGACCTAAATAATAATAATATCCATCACTTGGAGGACACATGACTTAGTGAGGTAGAGTGAGGACTTCAACTTGGTTATTAGGCTTCGTTTCCTTCTGTGAGAGCTAATTCTACTTCTGTGGAGGTCTCTATGAAATAAACAGTTTAAAAAAAAAAAATTATTAGTCTATTTATATATATATATATCCGTTGTAATTTGTCATAATTAGCATCATGGTACCAAAGTGAATAGCTCAATTTCTTTGGGCAACACCCACACATAAGTTATATCTGTTAGTTACATACCTAATTGGAGAAGTATATATCGTAAATAATCTAAAGGGTTATTATCACTACCAATAAATATAGAACTATGATACCTTTCTTAGACCAACCCACAGAATACAACCGCAGTTGAATACAGACAGTGACAGTGGACACATGTATCCGGCCACGAAGATGGACAATGTCCGAAAGCGCTCGCCAACAGAAGACGGTTTGCAGAAACCAATGAAGACGGATAATAGAATGATAGTTATAAATCGCAAGTGGCGGATAGGAAGAAGATACGACCATGACAATGCATTTATTCATTTCGTGACGTCATAAGACTGCTTCTATTTTCGGCCATGCTGATCTTCGCTCACGGCCCGAAATTTTTACTTTATTTTATGTAGGTGCTGGGCCCGTTCCCTGCACTTTCACTTTTAAAATGCTTCAAAGGACACTGAGTACGGATTGCAAGAGATGAAATACATTTAGGACATTAAAGCCCCTTATCTATAAATTTATCTATATATAAGTTTATTGTTATTTTTTATTANATATTTCCAGTGTTGAATCAACTTTTCCCTGCACAGTGTTGTTCACTTATTTATTTTATTGTTATTTTTTATTATAATTTATTTATTTCTATTGTAATTCTTTGTCATCAAATTTCAAGATGTTTATAACAGAATGTCATAAAGATTTGTAAATTAAAAAAAAAAAAACTTTTTTTTCGAAAACTCTTATTTAGGAAGATTTTTGCGAATGTCGAGTTCTCTCCTTCTTAGATGATTTTAGTTGGGGTTCGGTCAAGGTAAAATCTTCTAAGAATGATATCTACGGTAAAAAACAAAAATTCTCCTTTTGTCGAGTACTCTCCTTCCCGGCCGCTGTAAAGCCTGGATTAGTAGTCTCCAGTATTCCAGAGGTAATTCCTTATTTACTCTTATTATGTAATATAACGTATATTTACTCATTATTGTGTACATCTTTATGAAACATGGGAAATCTGCTTAGCTTATGCAGTTTTTTTTTTTGTGATGGATTTTTTATTTTATTTTTTGACAATTATCTAATTTAATAGAATGATTAAAAACAAATTTTAAATTATTTTTCAGAACAAATATACATTTCCTTAAAACCAAAATTCTTTGTTGAGACAGAAGCCCTTCAATTCCTTTTAAAAAATTGTATTCAATATTAACTAGCTAGTATATAAGCAGCTATTTTAAAAGAATTGTATATTCTCCTTGACAAAGGATGCCTTTTTATTTTTAGTTTCCTGTTAAACGTTCTCACGAATGAGATTACACGGTCTTCTTCAGCTGTAATTGACCTCCATTTCTATCTATACAGTTTACTAGTCCTCTCACTGATGTATGTTACATTTTGAGATAGGGTCTTAAACCTTAACTTGTTTTATTAATTTTTTTCTTTAAAAAAAAATTATATATATTAAGGCCAGAAATAAAAAATAAGTTCTTCATGCAGGAATTGTGTGCTCTAAGCGGATTTTCATTGTTTTGTTATACAATGAAATTCTATACAATTTAATATATATTCTATAATATTAATTCTATACAAAATGTCCTTAATGAATTTAATATTTTCTTCAGGCTGGATTGTCCAATACCAAGAGGCCCCTTTTTCAGAATCTCTCTCAAAGGCAAAGTAATGTTACAAATATCATTAATTAAATATGTAACCCAGTCCACTGGTTAATTTACCTTCGTAATAATTCCGCGTTTTTCTAAATTATTTAAAGTTCGTCCAATTTTAAAGGTATTCGCCTATCTGTGTTAACATGAGAGACTGCGTCATTGGTCAATTTGATTTCACATTTATCCGAAAAACACCCAACTCCTTGTTATAATATCCCTATAATTTCCATAATATATTATTCTCATATAACATTTATAACCTACTTAAGAGAGTTATATGTATTTTTCTGAGCAGTTTAAAGAAGTGTTATCTATTTCCTGCAAATATTTAACATCTAAATAGTTTGCTTCCCTACTGAATTCTTCATTGCTATCATTAATTATAGAGGATGTATGTAAAGGAAAGAGAACATTGCTACTGAAGTTATCCATCCTTTTATTTACATCTTTGATCTCACCAAACGATAAAGAATTCATTTTTAATATAATCCCAACTAAGTGTTTCCATGCCTTGCCTTGGAGAATCATTAAGAAATTAATAATCTTCTTCTTTAATAAAAGACTGAAGTTCTTCTTCTCCATCAAAATACCCAGGTTCTAAAGTGGGACTATTTTTTATACTCAGCAAGGTTCCATATGCAACATCTGTTTCACACTCCTGCTTCAGGTGCTCCAGAACAAACTCTTCAGATCCAATATTATCAAGTTGACTCACGACTCAACTGGAATGAACATACTAAAATCAAACGACAAGAACTCAACAGACGCCACGGACTCTTATACAGCCTTATAAATAGGCGCTCANATTTCTCTTTATTTCAATTTTTATTTCTCTTTCTTTCCTTTGAGCTTCTTCTTCTCCATGAATTATTTAATTGTTTACCTCGCCCAGATATCTTTATATCTTTCAGCTGACTCGCTAGCCAACATCCATTTTCACAATCTGTGGAATTTGTGTGATTCTTCTGCCAGCATAAATATTTATATTCTTATTTCTTTCACACTCAGTTCAAATTTCAGACACATATCTGAGAAATAATGGGCCAATAGGAATTTCAAGATATCGTGATAATTCTATTTAGTCTCTATAGTTTTAAGATAATAAGCTTCCAGCTACAATAGCCTGTCAACTATGGTTTTGATGTTAGATTTTGTTATGTTTTCCCTGATTCAACCAATAGACTATCATTTTCGATGTGAAATATGACATCAAAAATTATAGTCAACAAAAGTTATGAATATCTATTGTGTGCTTATGTCTGTGATTGTTAGTATGTCTTCAACAGTGGGCATATGACAAGGAAAAGTATAGAGCAGTGAGGAAATAAATTCTCTATCAACTAAATATATATATACAAAAAAACTTATCCAAATTTTGGGCTTAGATAACCTTATTGAGAGTGGTTTCATTGGTCACCTTCTCTCCTCATATGATTGATATTGAAAGTCATTTTTTTTAATTCATTGTGGGGATCAAATTACAAAATGTTATATAACAGAATGTAATAAATAAAGATTTATTTAAAAAAAAAAAATATTATCAAGAGTAGAGGAGATTACATTTTCACTTAAAATTGCTGATCCAGACTCCAAATCGCTGTCAGTATCTTAATGATTAAACTTAATCACATTACATACGATTTCATCATTTATGGCTTCATGCCAACCGGGATCACGAATTGCTTGGGAATAAGTTTTTGGGACATCACAATTATAATTAGCAGACAGGGTTAGTTCATCATAAGCAAGAAGTTACAAAATCATCAAGGTATTTTGGTTTATGTATGGTTCTTTTAGGCTTTGATTTTTCTTCTTCAACATCAGGAATTGATTTTATAAATGGTAATTTGGTTTGCCTACCTTTTAGACAAATGTTGCAAAGTCCCACCGGGAAGAGTTAGCTATGTACCATTCTCTGATGCATCAATTTATTACTTGCAGTAACCACATTAGCTTGCTCATTAATTAGATGTAATTTCACCACATAAAGTTCTCTTCTTAAAACTTTACTACCACAAATAATTTTGACGCTTGAGTTTTCAAATAAAGCCTGACATCCTCTTTATGTAATTTCTTCGCCGATAGGAGATTCATTGATAAATTTTGACAAACTAAAACACCACATATATTGACCCTGCCACTATTCTCAGATAAGCACAGTAGGTTACCTTTATTTACAGCACTTACACACTCTTCTTTCTTAGCAACACCGATATTCACATGAACTGAAGTCGAATCTCTTAAATAGTCAATGTTTTTAAAAGATGTTTTGTAGCCCCTGAGTCGACCACAAAGTACATCAAATACGAGGAATGTTAACAAGCACCGGCTGTGTCATGAGAGGTTTCACTTCTGTTGACCATTAAGGTAAATTCGTTATCAGCCTTATCACAAGTGTTATCCCCAGAGGTAGCGCCAAAACTATTATTTTTTAATTTAGGACAAAAATTCTTTATGTGTCCTCGACCTTTACAATAATAACAAAGACATAGAACTTGTTATTGGATGGTTCACCAGTATTAGGCTTGTAATTTGTAGAATTAGAAAGGAACTTAGAAGCAGCAAACACTTTTTGGGACTCGTCCCCTCTCCTCTTAGATCTCTCGTACTCGGGCAAAAGGGTATTCTTTACGTACTCCAAACTGACGGAAGATTTCTCTTGGTTGAACAGAACATCCATTGCTGATACCACTGCTGTCAGATGGGACATGATAATTGTGACTAAAAGTTGACTGAAAACTTCTTCTTCTAGTTTCCCTCCAGCAATTTTTACTTCTGCTGCTAATGCTTCAAACTCCTCAAAAAATTCTTGAAGCGGTCGGTCATTTCTGTATTCCAGCTTTCTCCACACCTGGAGTGCATTCACGAGCGACTTCATACCACGCTTCTCGTACGTCTTCTCGAGAGCTTCCATAATCAGCTTAGCTGTCTTTTTTATCCTTTATCGTCGGCAGAATGTTGTCAACAAGTCCTTGAACTAAATGTTTCGTGCCTTAACATCATCTACATTAAAAACCTTCAGCTCGGCTGCCTGTGATAGTACGTCAAGTGCTCCACTCTGCTCCAAAAGTAACTTCATTCGGAAATTCCAATTGGTGAAATTTGTTTCATCGAATGGCCTAATCCCGTAGTTGCCATAACTAACAAAAATTTCACTCAATGACAAAAACGTGGTAGCCTAACCTCAAAACATCAAAATCCGACTTTACTATCAAAATATGGAGTTTGTATCTCAAAATGGGTACACTGGGTCCATAACCTTTTAACAGTATACTTTGGGGTTCATAAAATAACTGAGCTGATACTCAAAGAACGGATTATATTGGAAATTTACTTTACATGCAGCCATTTCCAATCAAACACTGAACTAACAACTGCCACCATGATCCACACACACACTAACAGACAGTGACTTGCTCTTAACATAAATTAATTTAACAATAGCAAATACAATAATAATTAATAAAACATTAATTATGAATAATTACATCACTATTTTCTCGATTTCCCCATTTGAATCTGAAGCTGTCACTTAACCATCGGGACAATAGTGAATCCACTGTAAGCCTCTAATTTTAAAGAGACCTTGGAAATATTTTTGCTGATCCCCGATTGCTTTACACATATATGAGGGTTAGTATATATCTACCTCTGGATCTGAATCTAATTTAAAATTAATTTTGATCCCCTCTCCCCATTAACAGGCAAGGCTTTTGTGAAATTTTTAACCCTATATGACCTACAACAGGTTATAACCTTCTCGCTTAGTAATTTTTCACGAATTGCACTAAAATTTATTCCCTAAACAATTTGTGCTTTTAATATCTTATCTTTCTGATCTTCAAAATTGCTTTCTTGATGAGGCATTTGAGATAAGCAAAAAATTGCTCAAAAGGTTCATCTCTCTGCTTCCTTTTTGAAAAATGTAACACACTCCTAACATCATTCCTCTTTGGCGTGTAGTGCCTCTGCAACAGTTCTTCAATGCGATCAACAGTTCCATCTTGGGGGATATCGCCCGATATTTCATACCTTTAGAAGATTTTTCAACTGGGTTACCTGTGATTTCTTCGTATTTCCAATTGCCGCAAAGTTTATGAGACCCCATCCATAACATCCAAGAAGAACACGACCTCTCAAATCCATGTCCTCAACTTTTGCTTAAATCAGTCCTAAATCCGCAGCGTTTTTAATTAGTTTGCGTAACTTCTTCAACAATCTCTTTATTAATTGAACTGTACAACTTTAGTATTGATCTGACCGATTTCGTTGACAAGTTGCCTTTCAAAATTATTGGAAAAAATGGTTAAAAAACACCTAATGTGGACAATTGAAAAATACAATTTGCTATCTCCCATTCAAAGTGGTTTTAGAAAAGGTAAATCCACTACTGATCAATTGTCAATATATGACTAATTAGTAACAATGAAAACTGAAATACTAAATACCTTCATCGGAAGAAAAGAAGCCGTGGGGATATTTTTTGATATCGAAAAGGCGTATAACACAGTAGGCAGAAGTCTAATCTTAAGGACACTATTCATATGGAGTATCAGAGGATCGCTAGCGAACTTTATAAAAAGCTTTCTCATGAGAAGGTATATCAGAGTAAGAGTTGGAGAATCAACTTCTGACCGCAGAGAAACCAATAATGGTATTCCACAAGGAAGTGTACTAAGCTGTACGTTGTTCGCGATCGCAATAAACTCAATAGCTGAGATTATACCCAAATCAATTGAGGCGTTCCTTTATGTAGATGACTTAACCATAGTCCTAAGTTCTATCGTTCGCAGCATCCATTCTTTTCCTAAGTTCGTCGCATCCATCCATTCTTTCTCAAAATCAAGAATGGATGCGACGAATTATGCAAAATGTGCTGAACAAACTACAGGACTGGTCAGAGAAGAATAACCTCCGTTTTTCTTTAGAGAAGAACAAATGTTTGATGTCCTCACGTAAACGACGCCCAAGTGATTACCCAGAGTTCATAATGAATGGCCGTGTACTCGAGTTTAAAGATGAGGGCAAATTCCTGGGCTTAGTCCTCGATAAAAAACTTACGTGGTTGCCGCACATAAAATACCTACGTTCTGAATGTCATAAACGACTCAATCTAATGAAAGTTCTTGCCAAGACTTCCTGGGGAGCTGATCGAAAGACTATGATAATGCTATACAATTGCCTTATTCGAGCAAAGATAGATTATGGGAGTCCAATATATTCATCTGCGAAAAGTAAACAATTACTCCTTTTAGACAATTAATGAGAGGGAATAGAATAAAAAAAATCTATCTGTCCCAGCCAGGAATCAAACCTGGATCTCCTGCTATCCGGGCCGGTACATTTACCAATTAAGCTACCAGGACGAGCTAGATATCTCATTCAACTCTCTCTACACTAGCGAGAGCCTATTCTATTCTTTTATTCTATTCCCTCTCATTAATTGTTTAAAATTTACGTGGGATAAAAACCACAACCAAATAAAATATTTACTCCTTTTAGATACAATCCACCACACAGGAATAAGACTTGCTGCAGCTCCTGTTGAAGGCTCCCTTCAAGACCAGCCCTATAGGGAGTCTTTGCGCTGGAGCTTCACTGCCACCTCTCATTTTACGGCGCCAAGAACTAGTCAGCTCATTACATGAAGCAATCAGCAGTGCCAAAAATAAATTTCTAATTTGTACTGATTCTTTGTCTGCATTAAAAGCACTTCAAAATGATAAGAAAACAGGACTCACAATTAACAAAATAAAAAATTATCTTGAAATTTTGAACAAGTTAAACAGAATTGTACAGTTTTTATGGATTCCTTCACATTCAGGAATAGCAGGAAACGATGCAGCAGACAAAGCAGCGAAAATGGTAGCTAAGATGAACATTCCTCCTGTAAATATTTATGAGGTAAGTGACCTAAAATCATGTCTTGGGAGAAGAATAAGAGAAAACTGGGAATCTATGGGGTCTGAAATTCCACTAACGAATAAATTGAGAAGAATAAAGCCGACAACCAAATCCTGGAGAAGCTTAGAAAGGGGTAATCGGAGAGAAGAGGTGGTGATGACTAGGTTGAGGATTGGTCACAAAAACTTAACCCATGTACACTTAATAAATAAAGAAGCTCACCCTACGTGTCAAAGTTGTAAGGAACCACTAACTGTCAACCACATTCTTGAAGATTGCTCAGCACTCAACAAGTATTTTAACAAGAATGGCGTACCTAGAAATGCAACGGCCATACTAAGTGACTCATCAGAATCTAGTAATAAAATTACTGATCTGTTAAAGATGCTAATCTATTTAACAAAATATAAATCATAGAAATAAATGTATATATATACATATATGTGTATGAGTGTGTATATCATTGTTAGAGTGAAGTTATGATTTNAAATAAATAAAAAAATAAATAAAAATTGTTTCAATGTTAATATCATTGTTTGAGTGAAATTATGATTTTTACATAGTGTAAATAAATTTAAACAATTAACTAGTATAATTATTTCTTATAATTTGTAGAATAGACATTTCACGTAATTGTTAGGGCGTAATAACCTAGATGTTTATCGCCTAAACAAATCTATCTATCTATGTAAATAAGCAAATTTAATTTAATTCTGCATATATCTGTTAATTAACTGTAAGTTATTTATATTTTCTATTTGTTAATTTATTTTTGACTAGGTAAGGGCAGTAGGTTGGATTGTTATTGGAGGGTATTTTAATTTCATATAATAAATTCAATTCAATTTATCTTTGTTATAAACTATTATTGACCCGTTGCCCATGATATTATTATATTTTATTGTATATTCTTGTTGTAAAATTAGGTATACAATATAGATATTATTTTTCTTGCGGAAACATAATTTTCTCCTGTAAAAAGGTCCTTAAAAGTGAATAAGAAATGCAATTCAGTTATGTAAAATTATCAAATCAGTTATTTTCGACAAATTTTCAATATTATTTCTATGTTTTAAAATTGAAGGGAAAGGCCGCCAGAACCTCAAAAGTACTTTCTTCAATATCTTACTTTAAATAAGTTTTCCGTAAAATCTTTACAGAGAATAAATGTTACGAAATTACATTTTATAATTTTTAAAATGATATTTTATAATTATGTTTAGGAACTCTAATAATAACGAAGAAGATATCAACGAATTTATGGTTAATCTGCCTCTGAACTTCTTCTCTTTCCCAGCTGATTTCAGCCATTTTCAAGCTCTTGGAAACTTTCCTTCGGAATTCGCTAAAAGCAATTGAGTATTTTCAAAAAGAAAGTTTTTTTGACCGTAAATATTATTATTAATGATTTTAGTTGGGGTTCGGTCAAGGTGGTTCCAAAAAAATAAAGCAAATTAAAAAAAAATTTTTTTTTAAATACACTTTTTAAAATTTTTAATTAATTTTTTTTTGGGATCTACCTTGACCGAATCCCAACTAAAATAATTTAATAGTAAATGAGTATTTTATGTTGTTCACGTAGGCTTCGACGGTCGTCAGAACATCATGTGATGTGCGAAAGCTCGGCAAATAACAACAATTTGATACGGTCCAACCCGGAAGAAGAAACGGTAAATGAGTATTTTATGTTTACGACTTTATCTGAAGTACCTCATAATTCCTGTACTTATTTCTCTCAAACCTAAACAGTACATGCAATCTAATAATTCCGTTAAAATTTACTATATATATATATACTACTTTGATATCGAAAAGGCGTATAACACAGTAGGCAGAAGTCTAATCTTAAGGACACTATTCATATGGAGTATCAGAGGATCGCTAGCGAACTTTATAAAAAGCTTTCTCATGAGAAGGTATATCAGAGTAAGAGTTGGAGAATCAACTTCTGACCGCAGAGAAACCAATAATGGTATTCCACAAGGAAGTGTACTAAGCTGTACATTGTTCGNAATCTTTTTTTTCTGGTGCTAGCCTTCCTTTCAACCACTTAGGGACATGAAGGGAGGGTCTTACTATAGGTCATCACCCCATTCTAAACATCCAAGGCTTAGGACAAGCTTTTATTTGTAGACAAAACCTTGGCCTCTGCGGGGTTTGAACCCGCAGTGTCTAGGTTGCGTGAACCGAACGGATCCTCTGAGCTACCCTGGCGCCCCACCCACTCTATAGCGCTCAAAAAAATAGTGGTCACTCCCGCCCATATAAACTTAAGCTAAATGGTATTAAATCTAGTTCAGTGGAGATTAAATTTTTCGTTTTGATTGAAAACTCGGAAATTGAAAACAATCAATTGTTTTTTATTTTAAAGTAATAATCTATGAAATCATCAATTATGTGTGGTGCAATATACTTAAATATTGTCAAATTATCTTAAAGCCCAAAGATACATCTGTTCTTGGATTAATTCTAATAACTATTCCATTGTTATCAATAAGATTTCGTTCAAGTTACCTACCAGTAATCGGCTATTTGACATTTCTGCCCAAATTGGGCTCTGATTGTGACTCAAGCGTTACTGATGAATCATCCGTCTTCAAATAAAAAACCTGTTATCTCTTTGGCTGATTCTGAATCCGAGGATGAAAATGATGATACTCAAAAAGAAAATAATGGTGAGTACGACATACGGTATTTTTGTGAGATAAGATTATTTCAATTGACCAACTGTAAGGGTACTACCTCTATGTAGATAAAAGTGATTACCTCGATGTAGCTGTTGGAGGGATCTAGACAGAGGTATTGTAATGGTGGAATAAATAAAGTGTGTATATGTGTTCTTTAGTGTTGTGATAGTTTTATTATTAAAACCTGATCTTTACATGGTGTCNCTCGATGTAGCTGTTGGAGGGATCTAGAGAGAGGTATTGTAATGGTGGAATAAATAAAGTGTGTTTATGTGTTCTTTAGTGTTGTGATAGTTTTATTATTAAAACCTGATCTTTACACCAACTGCATAAATCATTTTTTCCGGAAGTTAATTAATCTAGCAAAAGTTATGGCTCTTTGAAAATATACTACACTGTCCATGCTATAATTATTTTTGACTATAGTTTATCATATGGATAACGAAAAATAATAGCTCTGAGCCTAGAAAAATCGTAGACAGTGATAAATGCTCTCCATTTCTTTAGAAAACATATCAAATGCCTCCCTACGGTGATGGAGGGAGGGGGCAATTGATTCTTACCTTAGGGCTGGGTTTTATAGACCCAGGACAAGGACCTTAACCAGAAGCTTTTGTAACCATTTTGAGTGCATTAGTCATTTAAGCCCTGTCCTACTCGGAGTAATCTTAGTCTTCCTGAATTCCTTCCTAGATTTCCTAAAATGTTTTTCTACTTTGGATTTGAGGAATAATGACTTGTTATGGTCCTAACAGAACATGGTTTTTTAACTTTCAAGATTTTTATGTAAAACGGATATTAATTTGATTAACATATGAATAGGGGGAAATTCAGAATATATACGAGGTTGCGATATCCTCTTTAATTCTGCTCATGACCCCCCCGGTTCGATTGTATTAGATCACATAAGCCACTTTTACAGAATGTATAAATAAATAATTGTGTGTATGTGATTGTAAATTAGTTTATTTTCATAATTACAATCGTTTGGAGCTATCCAATCCATCAGCGACCGAGAGTTTTCTAACCTAGCATTACCTGTTTGAGTTTACTAGTTTTTTTTTAAGACCAATCCTATTAATGTGTAGTCATTGTTTCCTGCTAAATTTCATTCTGGGTTTCCTAAAAGATTTTCCCCAGGAGTCTTTGGCAGAAGTGTCAAAGTCCGGAATTCTTAGACATTGTACACAGTGTTTTATAAGTATTTGAAAGTAAATATGCTTCATAGGATATAAGGGACAGTTAGAGAGGGGGAGCCATAGAGACCTCAGTCTTGGTGACTCTCAGTGGTGGGCTGACTGAGAAGACAATAGATTACTCTTATCATGTAGTTGCTACGTCGTGATGTTGGGCTACGCTTTGAGTGATGATAGATGGAAAACATAACTTCACAGATCGCATAAGATAAGGCAGTATTTATACCTGATGGGATTTGAACGTATGTAATACTAACCTGAATATAATACAATGACACGATGGAATAATTCATCACGAACAGTATAAGTTCAGTGTAAACGAGTATTTAGGACTTTAGTAGGCAGTATATATATATAATATATATATCTTGTCGGTTAAATTCAAATTACTTTTACAATATTCTTCAAAGTGGTACGCGTACGGCTTTCTTCGAAGCAATGTCAGTCGGAGAAGAGGTAAGGTGGGAGACTTACGTTATACGTAAGGTGTCCAGCGCATATTGGACCTGATACAATACTAGACTCAATCAAATTTATCCAGGAGTCTAAAGTCGAAGTGTATAAAGTACCTCTTGACGACAGAACCAACTTATTGCAGCTAGGATTGAAGTATCGCGTGAAGAAGTGAGGGCCAACAATGAATAGATTCAAAGGGAGACATCAGCGGCGCTAACCAGATGTAGGAAGTGTGTTTAGCGAGGTGAAGATGGATTGGGACGTATGGACATTGATTTAGTTTAGTTTCAGGGAAGGCTAAAGTTGAAGTGTACGAAGTACCTCTTGACGGCAGGTCAAGGTACCAACTTATTGCTACGATTCGAGAATCATGTGAAGAAGAGGGAACAAAAATGAAGAGATTCAAGGAACAAATCAGCTGTGCTGACCAAATTTAAATATAGTAAGAAATATAAAATAAACATAATTTGTTTTGTAACAAATTGTTCACACTAATTTTAATCCCATTCTCATTACTTCGCCAGAATAAGAGATAATTGAAGTGTAGTTTTTCACCGTGGAGATTATAAGCATAGAATTTTTGGAGTTAAGATTGATTAAAAAAAAAAAAAAAATTATTTTTAGGCGAATGGATTCCTGGGAAAGGTTAAAACTGTCAGAAGTATAGTTCCGCTGGATATACAAGTGGTAATTCACTTCAGTGACTAGTGCAGCCGTAAGCATAACTCTTCTTAGCACAACCACCTGAAATATCTCCACCACAAATATAACATCTATAAGAGTGTTAATATTACTCCCAAATATATCACCTAACGCCTCTTTCATATATTTTTGAGTGTTAATTAAATGGAAGTAACAATGGGAAATTTTAAGTTATGATTAGCTGCATCAAAACACCAGAATATGCATTAAAGCGTTTGCTTTATTATTATAGTTACTAAGAAAAAACCTTGCACTAAAATTGTTTCCTTAAGTTAATGTACTATTTATATATAATAGTATTTATTTGATCCAAGATATTTATAAATATTAATAATACTATAAGTATTACATACATTATATAAAACAGTTTGGA
>KZ806917.1:399477-416968 GCA_000696205.2 Oncopeltus fasciatus | reverse complement strand
CTTGTTGAAACTACCAAGATATAAATAATTTATTACCTTAAAATAAATATTCTCATTCTCAATTTTGTTATAAGTTGGAAGATGAAGATAAGCTGAGTAAATTTTTTATTTATTTTTGAAATTTTTAAAAATTGTATTTATTTGCTTTTTTTTATTTTTATTTTTTATTACCTTATGATAATTTTTGGTTATCTTCTTCGAGAAGTGCATGTTGCATTCTTTCTGAATCGCTGAATATCTTTTCATTCGTTCTGATCTTTTCAGCCTTTCCTCTGGAGCTTTTCCAGGTTAATTTATATGGTTCAAAACTGTTTATTGCTCAGTTTTATTTCAAAAGCTATCTCGCAAGATAAAATGTATTGATCAGCCTTGATTTAAAAAAAAAAAAAAAAAAAAAAAATTGGCTTTTTTAACAATTGGCTGGCCAGAACCAGAAAATAATGATTTATGAGCATCATCTTTTACATGCAAATAACCGGGGCAAAAACAAGCTTCCTAATTCTTGCTCCAGAACTTATGCACTTATTATTATAAACACGATAGAAAACAACTTTGACTTTTAGTTAACTGATTTAAAATTTTAAACAAAATTGTGTACCAGATTACTTTTTACTTGTTTTAATTTATTCCCTGGACATACATGGTTTTTTTATTTCTGCTTACAATTTTTGTCATACCAGGCTACTATTCTAGTGTGCATATAAGGAATGTAGCCTTTTCAAAGTGAGCACTGTGAAGTGAAATTATCATATCTTCATATTTACCTTTTTACCGGTTGATAAAATATAAAATGTAATGAGAAATGCAACAAACTAAAGATTTTATGACTTCCCTTGAACTTAAAGAAACCGTCATCAATGACTTATCTTCTGTCAGAATTGTCTGAGTAATAGCTTGTTTTAGATTCTCTTCTAAAATTGATGGAACCTTAGTCAATCTATTTCTATTATTCAACATAGCATTAACTGATAAATGTAAAAAAAAAAAAAAAAAACTTAGTGCATTATTTATATATTTTTTGTTGTGATTCCTCTAAAATTAAGCGACTTGTGAAGTATTGCATTTTTTGGATGAAGAATCTATTGTTTGCTGTTTCATGAAAAAGTGTTAGAGAATGGAGTCTATTTTTCATAATTCAGTTATGCCATAACTGTTGAAGTTATTGCTTGGAGATATTTCACTGCTTTGAAATCAGTTGATTACCCTTCGAAAGTTAGTATCAATGTCTGGGACTAATTATTTTATGAATTTCTTTATTGTCTAACAAATTTCTCTCCAAAAATAAAAGAGAACAATTAAAAATTAAGCCTGAGAGTATAGAAAAGTTATTACTTTAGGGTTGGCACAGAGAGGTCTGCTTACTCAGCTTACACTATTGCGGGAGTAGCATAAGGGCTACTATTTCTCAGCTGCCCTCAATATGGGTATTTCTCTCAAAGGCTTAAATAATTAAATGAATTTTGATGTTGATTTAAATGTGAGGAGTAAATCTTTGTGATATCTATAATGAGTCTCCTATTATGTAAGGTATAACAAACTAAATTGATGAATAACAGTTGACTTGTGTAAGGAGACCAGTTAACACATATATATGCAGAATTTTTTTCTTTAACGTGTGTTTTAGTCCTGTTGATAGTCTAATATTAAGTATTAATTTAGTCTTTTGAATAAATTTAAAATGTCCATTTCTTACAATTGATTATTTATATTATCTGACTCATTATTAGAAAAATTTCATATTGATGTCTGTAATCTTATCTTTCCTATTAATTGTTTTTTAATATTTACAGATATGAACAGAAACCAGAAGTTTTCAAAGGCTACCTTCAGAAGAAGAGAAAGTGGCCATTAAAGGGTTGGCACAAGGTGAAATACTTAAAATCACAATACACATTTCATGTACTCCATATGTAAGAAGAAGTATTTTGATTGGGTTAAAAGTTAAATTTTATTGTAAGCATTTTGGTACAAAGAAAAAATATAGAAATGTATCCAATCCGTAGCATTTGTAGAGAATTTCTTAACAGTCGGGAATTGTATGTATATTAACTTAATCTCTAGGAAGTAAATAAAAAAAATCATAAAACCAAATTGTTAAGAGTGTGTGTGTGTTTTTTTTCACATACACACTTGTGTATGTATGTATATTTAGTAGAATACTATATTAATATTATTATGAATAATATTTTAATTATGTTCACAATTAGTTTGTTGAATAATAAATAAATCTTTAAAATAAATTTTTTTTCTTCATTTATTTCATTGTGCTCATAGATTGGTCTTCATTATAAGCCATCATAGTGCTGAGAGGGAATAAGTCTTTTTATTAAGGCATATGTGATTTACTTAAATATAAACTAAGTATTTTAAAGAGTTTGAACAGATAGGAAATGTCAAAATATAACCATACACTGCACATACACCTACATATATAAATATACACATGTTATGTATTATTAGCATGAAATGTTGATTGCAAGAAACACCATATAATATGAAACAATCCATATTTTTTCTTTTTTTTTCAGAGGTATTTCTATCTTGACACTGGGATCTTGAAATATGCCAAAAGCCCACAAGACTTATCAAAGGGCAAGATCCATGGGTCAGTTGATATAGGATTGTCTGTCATCTCCACAAAATCTAAGCGGAAGCGTATAGATATAGATGCTGAGGAATTTATATACCATTTAAAGGTATGTTTTTATTCATCTACACAATGTTATGCTATGAAATTCTATTTTCTGACTAATTGTTTTCTTTAGGACTATTTATCAATGACAACTGATTATTTTTTGAGTTTTGCCCAGCTTATACGTTAAGTAAGCAGCTTTTAATTAATAAAAGCCAATTTTTTAAATTACTATGTAAGTCATAATCAGGCTTAAACAAGCACCTGAAACAAAAAACAAAAAATATACTTATTCCTTTGTCATGTTCATATTTTGAAAACTAATACTAAATGAAAATAGCTTGAAATGTTAGTGATTAAAAAAAAGACCATCTTAATTTGGTATATTTATTTATATAATGTCTGAAACTGGCCCTCATTAAATATTGTTTATATGTAATAACATGTTAAATGTTGCTTTTAATAATATTTTTCATTTAATCATTCTTATCTGTATAAATTTTATAGAAATTTAACTTTTTCTGAAGGTGATGAAGTATCTTTATTACTTGTCTATTATCTGGTAGAGTAATAAAATAAAAAAAACATAAAAAAGAAAAGAAAAAGAAAATGGTCTTATTCTCAAAAACTATCTATACTCACAGAGAAATAATTTTTCATTTATTTTGCCAAGGTACATCTCTTCTTTAAACTTCCTTAATTAATTTTTTTAAATTTTGTTTAATGAATTACTTAAGTAATTTGCTAATTTTCTGGGTAGTCATATTAGTAAATTAGCTAGCTTATTATTCCTCATCATTCCATGAAGATCTTTTACGGCCTTGTTGAAACTACCAAGATGACTAAGATATTGTTTCTTATTTCATCTTTGAGTGAGTCAAAGAAACCTGACAGTCAAATTGAACCCTGAGAACTTTTCTTTTAGTATCCCTAAATCTTCTGGGATCCAGGAACTCAATTCCAGATGGAACTCAATCCGATTATTTGTGCTGTTGTTATCCTATTTTTATACTTACTTACAGAATGTAACAACCAAATAAATAAATCAAAAATAATACTATTTATGTTTTTGTTCATGCTATTTGCTATTCAGTTAGTCTCTTTGCTTTGCTCTCATTAGTGAAAATGTTAATGCTATGTAGGAGAAGATTCATCCCCTAATTAACTATTAGGTTACATTTTCTATCTTCAATTTTTACGAAGTTGCTATTTAATATTTGATTTGTCAATAATTATTAAAATTTTAACCGAGTTGATTAGCTCTTCTAATCTATGGCCTATTTCCCATCATAAATAGTTTAGAGAATTGGTTTTGCCTAGTCAACTGTTTTAATCTCTTGAACTAATAACAACAACAATCCCAACTTACTCCATACAATTTTGTTAAAAATGACTGAAATGATGGTGCATGTGAATTAAACTTGTTTAATTATGTTATGAATGTACATTGCACTACGAGCTAAAAACCTGACCTTTGGAATACACTTCATCTGATATACTAATTTTTTAACAAACTGTGCTTAATTAACTTGCAAAGTTATTTTATTATTTATATTTTTAATGAATAGTATGTCATGCATGCTTTTATGGAAAGCAATAGATTATGTTAAATTATTTTCCTTGTTTACAATTACCTAGATTTTTCAATGTACTTGTAAATAAAACTGTTTTTCATATTATCAATATTCACTGACAAAATTACATAAATATAAAATTGCTGAAATTAGTGTTTGTCATTCTTAACTACTGTTTTGTTTTTAAGTTCACTTATTTATTTGAATTTAATTCTTATATTTTTAACTTATATCTCTTCTCACTTTATTTTATGCTCATTTTTTATTTTTATTATTGTTTGTTTGAAACAATGTTTGTTTTCTATTTTATTTTTTTATTCTGTACTATTTTGATATCACAGTTAAATGCAGAAACATCTCTCTTTCAATAGCTACTTCGCACACACTTTTGAAAGCAAAATAATGATAATTATAAATTGTCACCAATTCCTAAGACTGCTATTCTCTGTAACAATAACCCCCAAGACAAGTAATCTGTATAAAATAAATAACTAAAAAATAAAAAAATCTCATTTTAACAAAACAGTCTTATAATTATGTTTACATGCATAACAAAAAAAAATTACTGTAATTTTCAGGATTAAAAAATTCTGAATTGTGAACTTTGTGATTGTTTGTGCCTATNTATATACTTTAATATCAATATTTTTTTCTAATTCACTTTATAAAATGATAGCAGTATGTGATATTATTTATGCAAAATTTTATAGGGAATATACTTAGTTTGGTTGCTCCTGCTTCCATAGACAATCTCTTTTTTATTTCTCATTTGATTTGGTAGTTTTGATTTTAAAATATTCATTTGATTATATCATTTTTTATTATTAAAAGTCATACAGTGACTTCTGGTCCCTAAATTTTCAATCTATTTAGGCAAGGGTTGTCTAGGAATATTCATCACAATGTTACTGTGTATTTTCTTTATAGCATGTTATTTTTTAGTGTTTGAAAATTATCATAATTCAAATAATTGTTTGACTTCTTCATTTTAATAAATTTAATATTTATTCAGGCGAAGCAATACGAAGTATTTGAAGAATGGGCAGAACAATTGAAAAAACATCGCCTCTACCGTCAGCACCTCCTTACTTTCGGATCTAGGATTACGTCTCCTGAAGATGAAATCCCTCTCAAACAGCCCCTTACCAGGAGTAATAATCTTTTGTAAATTATTGTGAAACATCTATTACTCCAGTTATTTTTAAAATTTTCTTTCCAAGTTTCTGGATTTTATTAAAATCCACTTCCTTTAATGGTTTATAAATGTAATTAAAATATTTTAGAAATCAATACCTTCATTAAAAAATAAATAAAAAAAGTTTCCTCACCAATTAAAAATTTGTCTTTTGATCCTTGTTCAGACACACCTACTGTGATGTGGTAAGTTAGCTAGTTTCTTAATGATCTGAAACTTCTCTCAGTAACCTTCTTTTTTGTTGTAGGAATTTAAGAAGTAACCAGGGTAAATTTTGTTTGACATTTTGTTATTGACTTTTCTTCAGTTAATGTTACTTCATTATTATCACTTATCATTTCAGCAAATTTTTGGATAGTTTTTAGCTGATAGCATTTAAAATTTGATAAATAAAAGAGATGGGGACTCTAATTATTTAAAATAATTTATGAATAAATTAAAACCAAATAATGTCAAAGTAATGCACATTTATTGGTTTTTTATATATTCTTTTTTTTCGACACTAGTGCGGGGAATTTAATAACTTATCAGACTGGTCCCGGTAGCATCATTGGTAAATGCACTAACCCGGATAGCAGGAGATCCAGGTTCGAGTCCTGACTTAGACAGTTAGNATAAAGATTATAAATTAAAATTAAAAATAATTCTATAATTTACTACAAACCATAGAATAATGGAAAAATCAGACTCCTTAATAATAATATAATTAGGAACAAGAAATCCTTTTCATCGAGTACATGAAAAAAATACATGATTGACAATTCCTAAACAATATCTCTTATCAGCATGCAAAAATCAATTAATCAAGTAAGATACAAAAAACAGAAGATTTGCAAACAAATAGGATTTGCCAGGAAATAAATCTAGTTTTGAGAATTTTTATTCTTTAGGTCTGTAGATGTTAATAAATCACAATGTTTACTACTGAAAGGACTTGTATGTTTCATATTAATTTTATTCCAGTGCTGTAGGAAAGAGGGTGTAAGACCCCATGTCCCTAGGTCCTATCAAATATTTGATCATGCCTGGTGCCCTAATGAGACTTTGTAGTTCATTTGTATGCTATGAGCTTAAGTCTGGCATATATTGGTTTTTTTTTTGTTTTTTTTTTAAATTATGTTTTAGCCATATAGGTATTTCCCTATGGAATAAATTGAAAAATCTTCAAAATTCACTTACATATAGTTAATATATCACTGACTGATAGGTCAACTTCAGTCACCTTAACTACTTTTCTATGTTAATTTCAGTTCTGTTTAATTTAATATTCACTTATTTTATTTTAGTAATTTGATATTTTCCTGTTGGTCATGTATTTAATTTTTTCTTGAAATTAATATCTCTGAAAAGACTTACCTGTCAATGTTTTATGTTTCCAGAGCTTGCATCAGAAGGCTCTCCTCCCCAGAGATTGCAGTGGGTCTTGGATGGACCTCTTCAGGTAATAACATCACATTTTTATATAAACCCATGCCTAATATACTTTTTACAGACTTCTAAGTATAATGTAGTATGACGGTACTATTATATCACCAGCTCCCTTGCGATGATGATGGCAAAGCCTAATTCAATTGTTTGTGTTTTTCTTCAGATATAAGTTTATTCATTTTCCCTTATTTTTTTATTTTTTCCTTCATATTTCATGAATCTAATCATATCTTTTTTAAACTTTTAAATTTTAAAACTATTTAGGATAAACAGAGGCCCATACTGTCTGGGAGGTTTCTCCCTTCCCCATTGGGGAGAGGAGACGGGAGAAATTAGGTAGAGTTGAGATTTATGAACTAGGTTATTAATTTTATTCTACCCTAAATTAAATAAATTAATATTACTTTAATGTTAAAAAAATTAAGTTCAGTTATTTTAAAATTAGTTATTTGAATTAAGATTATTAGTTAAATTAGATTAGAATTAAGAAACATTAGATATCTTGTGTAAAATTTATAAATGATGCCCTGTAATAGGATTCAATGGGTTTCATCAATAGTAATTTATAAACCACAAAAATGTTTTTAATGCAAGCAATTTAGTTGTTGATTTCATTTCCTCTTCCTTTGAGAAAAAATAATACTGTCCTAGTACATTCTTAGTTGTTCAAGCATTGGGTCATCGGTTATGGCTTAATGATTTATTATGTATCTCAAGCACATATTCCCAAGCACCATGTACCTAATTCTTAAATTTTAACTTTCCAGCCATTTCTTTATGGCAAGGATCTGATTTTCCCAACCTCTTCCTAGTGAAAGTGGGTGTTCCACAGGGCAGTGTGCTTGGGCCCATCCTTTTAATCCTGTTCACTTCATAAATCTCCACCTATCCTAATTCTCTCAAGGATTCAGTCTGTTACCTTGGGTTCCATCTTGACTCACGGCTTAACCAGGGTGCATATTGTAACTTATGCTACAAGAATTCAAAAGATGCTATAAAATCTTATACAAACTAATGTATGCTCATAGCTCACAACAGAGAAGAGACTGACTCTCTACAAGAAATTATTACAGCTAATCTGGACATTTATATGTCGTGGAACTCTGGGTCATCACTAAGCCTTCCAACATCCAGCGAATACAGTCATTTTAATCCAAAGTCTTAAGAACAATTGCAAAGGCTCCTTATTTTAAATCCAACTTTACTTTCCATTACAATTTTAATAACCTTTGTGTTCAAGATCTTATCTCCACACACTTCCACAGCAAGCTCCCATTTCGTCTTACTCCATCTGCCAAATCCATTTCTCGGAGTTCAGTCCTTACAATCCTCCTGGTGGCTAAAATAGCCTTATGATCTCCTGGGTCTTAATGCCTAATCTTCCTAGGAGTGGGGTCAATAGGCCTAGTCTCCCTGCAAAGTGACATTATATATATATGTATATACATACATTATTTTGTGTGTATGGACACAATGGATTACACAAAGCTCTAACTCTTAGATGATTTTAGTTGGGGTTCGGTCAAGGTAGATCCAAAAAACACAAGTTTAAAAAATTTATTTATTTTAATAAAGGATTATCTGCCAACGTTTCGGCTTCCATTGTAAGCCATCTTCAGGGCTGTAGAAATACAATGTCATGAGAATACAATAATAGAAATTAATATAATAGAGAATTGCAATAATATAATGCGCTATCAAGAGTATGAATGTAGAAATCTATGTAAGAGAATATAAAAAGATTTTGAAAAACAATATGAAAAAACATGCAAACAACAACTTATTCACAAAAAAATTGAATAACATTAAAGCAGTAATTTGTCACACCTACCTATCATGAAGATGAGAGAGGACGTCCTGACTCTAAGTTCACATTTCCATGACTAAAGTATATATTTTTCCTTCTACACAGTGTGAGAGGTAAAAAAGGGGGTGGGGGGAAGGAGGTAAGAGGCGGAAGGTACAAAGGGAAAGCGGCCTGTTGCAAGAGAGGGCAATAAAAAGGACAAAGGAAAAAAGGAAGGGTATTATTGGGAATAGGTTACTTTGGAACTGGGAAAAATGTTTGACAGGTTTATTGAGAAGGAGGGCTGATGGCTTTTAGAATGTTAAAAATGTTAGAATAAGTTGAGGAAATTTGTTCTATGTCCGTTTTGTCGTTAACTGGATAGTGTTGTAAGTTTATGTGAACGGTTTCAGACAAAAGACGTTTGTTCAGGGTTCAGTGGAAAGAATGGTTAAGCTCTCGAAGTCAAATGTGTGTTCTTCATGAAAAACATGTTTAGTGAAGGCAGTTTTTATTAGTTTGTTCTTTGTCATTTTTATGGTTATTAATTCTGCGGGAAATAGGGTTTTTTGTTTGTCCAATGTAAGAACCTTGGCAATTCGGTGTGGAACAGGGAATTTTGTAGACGACATTAGTTCTGTTATGAAGGGGGATGGGGTCTTTGAGGATGGTGTAAATAGATTTTAGTTCGTTGTTTGTGGAAAAAGAAATCTTAAGGTTAGGAAAAGTTTTTCTGAGAGATTTCTTAATATTTTCAGAAAGTTTTGGAATATAAGGAAGAGAACGGAAAACGAGGTCGTTATTTTGGGGGAGGGGATAGTTGGATAAGTGGAAATAAAAAATTATTTTACAAGTTTTTTAATGGTGTGAGTAGGAAAACCATTGGACAATAGGATGTCAGTAACACATTAAATATTTTTTCTGTGGAAAATCATGTCCGAGAGTGTGAGTGATCTGTAGATGAGGTTTTTCGCCACATTAATTTTTTGATGATGAGGGTGAGATGAGTTAAAATGGAGGAGACGACCTGAGTATGTGTGCTTGGTTTATCAGTCAGTGTCAAGGAAGGGAAGTTGATAATCCGATTCCATTTCAATGGTTTTCAGACGAGGGTGGTATGAGTTAAATGCAGTAAGGATCTGGGGGATTTTTTTGGAATTGAGGATGAGAAAAAGGTTGTCAACATATTTTTTAAGAAAGAAAATGTCCTTGTGTAACGGAGGAAGGATAGAGTCAAGGAGGTCGTTAAGGGTGATGTTTGAAATATCAGGAGCAAGGTTATTTCCCATAGCCAGACCGTTAATCTGGTTGTAGTATTTACCTTGGTATAGGAGATAGCCGGAAGTACAACAAAGGGAAAGGGACTCAAGATAAGCTGACCGGGATAGTATGGTATGGTCATGGATTGTATTCCAATGTTTTTCAATTATTTGGAGGGATTTGTCTATAGGAATGTTAGTGAAGAGGGATTCGGCGTCAAAGGAGCAAAGAATGTATCCTTTAGGTATATTAAAGATTCCAGCTATGATTTCAGATCAAATGAGTTTTTAATGTCATAATGGTTTTGTCGGCTCAGAATTTGTAAGGATGGAAGGAGCTGAGCTTAGATGCGGGAGAGTTAATATTGGAGACAATGGGGCGAAGGGGATTGTCTGGTTTGTGGATTTTGGGAAGGCCATAGCATCTAGGTGCTAGAGAATTATAAGCAATAAGGTTGTAATATTTATATTTGTCTATGTGAGTTTCGTCACGTAGTTTTCCTATCTGGTTATTGAATTGTTTAATGAGTGCTGGTGTGGGTGGGTTTGTTGTTGTGGGTGGGTGTGTATGTGGTTTTGTCTGAAAGTAAATTGAACATTTTGTTATTATACTCATTTCTGTCCATAATGACCATTTTATTTCCTTTATCGGCTTTAGTAATAGTGATATCATTGTTAAGGTATTTTTGAAATTTCCGGGTCGCTTTGAGATCTGAGGAGAATTCGAAGGAGAGGAGGGAATCTTCAGGTTTGAAGGAATGTAGGTGGTTGGTGATAATATTACTCTAAAACGTGACAGTTCTCTATCCTCTTCACTAACAGATTGACGGGAGTCTCTATAAATGGATTCTAAATCAACTGTTAATTTAGGAATATTTGATTTAGAATCTTGTGGAGGAACTGAGAAATTAAGACCTAGAGATAATATTTTCTGAACAGGAGGGGGGATATCTACGGAGGAGATGTTATGGACCCAATTGGGGTCACTAGTTGGATATATAGTGACTTTGTCGTTGAGAATTTTGGCATTTTCGAATTTTCTTAACAATCGAGTCTTCTTTTTTGGTATTTGTTTGTTGTAAAATGCCAGTAAGGATTTGAGTTATTATTGTAACATCTTCAACGTTGATATCCTTACAAAGAGTGGACTTGAAATTATTGATTGTAATATTAAGGTTTTTGATTTTGGCTATTTTTCCAGAGATGTGGAGGTTGAGGATAGATTTTTGAAATTTATATTTAATATTAAACAGTTCATTATGTTTTTTGAAAGGTGTGGTGATATTTTTACAAGAGTTAGTAATGAAATTAGGGAAAACTTTATGTGCCCTACATTTTAACAAAAATATTAGTTGTTGCTTGTTGGAGGCTAATGTCTTGTGCAATACTATTATTTTGTTAAGGGGTTGAATCAGTGAGGGGTATTTGGTTTTAAAGGAACAAAAAAAAAACCATCTACCTTTTGTGTTGATGTCTGCCTGGCTGGTAGTATCCGATGTACTTTTAGTTGGTGAAGTTATGTTGGTGACAAGTGACGGTGAGTCTGGAGGTAAGATCTGTGAGGTCCTGTTGCGTGCCTGCAGTCTGGTTAGAGGTCTAAGTCTCCTTTTGAACAAAGCTCTAACGATTCTGGTTTTTTTTTTAGTTCCCAACAGCTCTCACCCATTCCCTGTGGATTCTTTTTGTTCTTCTGTCTACTTTGCTTCAGTCTCATTTTTCAGTTCATTCTCTGTCTTCACTTTCCATCACAATTTGTTTTTACAAAAACCTCTGAATTATTTTGACTTAATTTTTGTATTTAAACATCTCTTTCATTATAAAATAATCCAAATAAATTCCTAAGATTACTTATATATAAAGAGAACGAAATAAATCCTCTATATGAAAAAAAAAAGTGAGAATATGAGATGGCAAAACATTTTGTCTTGTTGGCCAAAAATCAAACCCGTGTTTTTTTTGCTAAATGCTACATACTCTGTACTATGAGGGACCTAATCTCGTCTTGTCAGAAACTTCTTCCTAGAGGTCTCTTAGTCTCCCTGGTATGTGAATTAATTTGGCTCAACCGACAGGAGATGGACTGAAAGCAGTCACTTTCACATATTTATAAATATATTGTGTGGTGTTTTTTTCACAAATACATTCTACCGGTGTGTAATAAAAGTCTTTTAATTGCCAAAATTCTGATTTTTGGTTTGTTTAATTAATTTTTTATGTAAAAATTTTTATTTACAGGTTGCAATGACTGAACTGAACCACACACAGCAAGCCCTTAATCAGTTGTCTCGAATTCTTGATCGAATCGAGCATGGGAACCATGATTCTGAGGTCAGCAAAAAGTATTTTTATAATTAGTTGAAATTAGTGTTCAGAATCAAATTGTAGATTGTATAATTATTATTTTTTGTGTGATATTGGTGGGTATTCGGATACAAACAGTGAAAATAGGCTTGTAAGTAATGTTTTTAGTAATTGAATCTGCCTGTAAAAATCTTTTGTGGTGTACATAATATATCTTTACAACTCCTTATGACTACTGAGGCTTTAGAAATTTTGTGAATGATATGTGGCTATCATTTATTCGGGCTTTACCTATATTCTTCAATTTTTGGTTCTGATACTAAATTCTACAAAATGTTACTAATATTTTTTATCGTACTTATTTGTTTCTGTAACAATTTCTTATTGAAGCAATTTTTTTTAATGATTTTGAAAATCCTCAAATCTTTTTTTTAAACATATTTCCAAAATGCCAATAGTATAATTAGGCTGTGTGATATTTACATTATTATAACAGTAATTAATTGAAGTGATATATTTTTAGTATAGGGGATTGCTCATATGGAAATCAAACTCTCCAGATTGGTACTTGATACGACTTTTAAAAAATTTTGACTTATTATTACTGAATTTACATTGGGGAAGCTAAAAATGTGATCTGTTATAAATTATATTTATGTATATTAGTTATTTAATACAATAAATGCAAGTTATTTAATTTATTTTTAAATTTAAGAGTTAAATTTTTATTTTACTTTTAATTTAATAAATAACAAAGGCATCTAAGGAGCAAAGAATGTATCCNGCTTTATTTAGTGAAATGCGGATACTAAAATTCTAGAATGCTTAATATATATGCCTTCTTACCTAGTAACAGTTTGGAAATTGTCTTATCTGGTGTCTATACCTTACTTACAGTAAGTCTATACCTTACAGAATTGATCCGTTCTGTCCTAATAATTGGTGAAATCTTCATAGAATACAGCGTCGCAATGAAAGGCTGCTTCCCGATTGAGCGGTACTCTCGCTCACTGGCTCCATTTAGTTCTGGAGTATAAAGTATTTCAAGCCTGTAATTTATTCTCTTCTCATTTATATGTTTGGGGACTACCTCATAACTGAATTCCCTAACGTTTTCTTTGAGGAGTATACTTACTTTATGAACCACACTGATGTCAAGAATAGTTTGAACTCAACTGGAACAGATGGTTTTCTTCAAAAGATATGCTTACCTAAATCCACAGAATTCATCTTTACTACTGCAGTAGAAAATATTAATACTGAATGTGATCTCACAAATAGGCAACGACCAGCGTGCATAATCTCAACTGCACGTTTGCTTCAAGTTAAATTCTTAACGGCATACTATGAATTTTCTTGCAAATGCATTTTTAATAGATTTAATTTTATTGTTATATACTTTATCTTAATTATAGTGCTAAAACTTTACTTGATGCTATATGTTTTGGCAATCAAACTCTTCATGAGATAGTTCCAAAAGATTAGGGTCAGTAAAATAAACTTCAATATTAGGTTTTATAGATACATTTAATTTAAATAGGCCTTTCTATTCCTTTCCATTTTGGGTCATACAACCTCACCTGACCAAGAAAACGTTTTTCACTCGTACTGTAAATCCTATGTATTCTCTACTCCTATTGGTTCGATTTTGCAGAATAACAAATTTGACTTTTCATATGTAATTTAAAAACTACATGACGAATTTTAGTAAGAACACCTAAAACTGTTGCATCTAGATTGCTGACTCATTATAGATACCTAACCATGCGTATGTCCATTCGCGCGCGCGCGCGCACACACACACACACACGCACACGCACACATATATATATATATACTATTATTCAGACAATATAATATTGTAATATACTATTATACTAACAACTACAATTTTATATCAAGTACTATTTTGAATACTATAGGAGTATGTAATAATGTATATAGTTGTTTGTTACAAAGTTTTCCTTGATTGTGATAAATAAAAATAAGCACTTTCTGTTTCTAAGCACAATATTTTGTAGGCATTGAAAGGAGGAAAATAATCTTAGTTACAAAGTAGTCTCTGACTGTTTTAGCAATTTAGCAGAACAATTCACCATCTGTAAGCCATTAGAACAGCTTGTAATAAAAACAGCTTTTACATAAAAAAAAAAAAAAAAAAAAAAAAATGCATCTTGTTACGCAGTGAATACAATTTACATTACAATACTTTTCAATAATTCATCCTGTAAACTTTAATTTGACCTATCAGAAAAACTTTGTAAATCATCATCACTATTTTATTTATTGATAAAATTATTTATTAATTACTTTAACGCTATTTATAAATAAAAATGGGCATGTTTGGTTATTATAAAGTTATTTCTTTCTCTTAAGAATCCTTTTCTGTGCAAATTCAGTCTCCGACACTTCTAACTGTTTAAGTACTTCAACTATCAGATAAAAATTTACTAATTTGTTCCATTGCTGAAAGATCACTACAAATCCAGGATTTGGCCTGTGGAAAGCAAACATCTGTATAACAATATATTAATCCATTTAGTGATATATAATTCATTTTAATTATCTATTGGCATAATAAAATAAAATGAAATAAATTGTCTATCTAGGCCAATGAAATTCTTGTCAATAATTTCTAAGAGAGATTGTGTTACTTATGAATATTATATTCATTGGCATAACAAAATAAAATGAAATAAACTGTCTATCTAGGCCAATGAAATTCTTGTCAATAATTTCTAAGAGAAATTGTGTTACTGATGAATATTACCAGGTATGCAAGTTTAAAATGTCGTTTATTTCTTAAAATATATACACAGTAATTTAAAAAAAAGTATAATATATTTTATTCAAAGTACTGGCCCTCGCTTTCTACACATTTTGTCCATCTCTCGGGCAATATATGGATACCATTCCAAAAGAATGCTTCATCTTTATTTGAAATCCATTCATCGAGCCATTTTCGTACGTTTTCGAAATTGTTGAAGTGTTGCTCCGCCAATGAGTGTCCCATCGATGAGAAGAGGTGATAATCAGAAGGCGCCAGGTCAGGTGAATATGGCGGGTGGGGTAGGAGTTCCCAACCAAGGGAAGAAATCGTTTCCTTAGTCAATCTGGCTGAATGTGCAGGAGCGTTATCATGCTGAAGAATGACTTTGGCGTGCCTGGGAGCCCATTCTGGGCGTTTTTCGATCAATGCGTGACTCAAATTGATCATTTGTTGTCGGTAGCGCTCGGTATTGACTGTTTCGCCGGGCTTGAGAAGCTCGTAGTAGACTACTCCCTTCTGATCCCACCACACACACAGCATTGTCTTCTTCCCAAAACGATCCGGTCTTGCACTCGATGTGGATGGTTGTCCTGGCGTTACCCATGATTTTTTTCGTTTGGGATTCTGAAAATAAATCCATTTTTCATCGCCAGTTAAAACTCAATGCAAAAAACCCTTTCTTTTGTGGCATAAAAGCAGCATTTCGCACACAGTTTTTCGTTTTTCCATCTGCCGTTCGTCCAATTCATGTGGAATCCATTTTCCAACCTTTTGAATCTTTCCCATAGCTCTCAGGCGATCGGAAATGGCTTGCCTAGTGACATTCAACTGTTCTGCCATCATTTGTTGGGTTTGGGTATTGTCTTCGTCTAATAAAGATTGCAATTGGAAGTCCTCAAACTTTTTTGGTCGATTTTCTCGTTTTTGATCAGTAACATCAAAATCACCACGTTTGAAACGTTGAAACTAACGTTCACATGTCTTGACAGTTGGAGCAAGATCGCCATAAGTCTCAACAAAAATTCGATGACATTCAGATGCCTTTTTCTTTTGATTAAATAAGAAAATCATGACATGCCGCAAATGCTCTTTATTTGGCTTAAAATTAGACATTTTTAACACCAAAGAAAGGTATGATACGTCCACGTAAACGACTTAAAAACAACTGACTTTTGTAAACAAATGACTAACAAACAAAATAGCGTTTAGAGATAAGCAAATCCTTCAATAGGCTAAGAGCGCATTCTATTGGAATTAAAACGACATTTTAAACTTGCATACCTGGTATAATAAAAGTTCTGTTGTTGACACCCTGTGAAATGCTACACTTTCTAATTATTCACTCAAGCATATTTCTTATAATGGGTGTGGAGTGTTTAATTGGGCTAATAACGCTTCAATTAAGCTATAACTTTTCTTCATTAAAAATGTAATTGGTCCTACGATGATATTTGCGGAATACCTTTTTTTATTATTATATTTTCAGGAATCTTTTATTGAAGTTCGAATGAATTTAGCTATTCAGGTTGTTCTCATCAAAAGTTTTTAAATTTTTTTAAAAAGAATATTTTAGGAGATACACAACAAAATTGAACGAATATGGGTGGGAGTTTACTCAAAAAATAAATTACACACACACACACACACACACACACACACACACACACACACACACACACANCACACACACACACACACACACACACACACACACACACACACACACGCACACGCACACATGCGCACACACACGCACAAACACACACACACACACGCACAAACACACACACACAAACACACACACACACACACACACACACACACACACACACACACACGTATGTATACAGGCTCCTATATAAAAGAATATTCCATATATTGCTTTCTCTTATGATAAAGAAAATTAATAGATGGTGATTTATTAAGATCATTTTTATGGCGAAGAGTTGAAACTCTTCGATTGACCATAAACATGCGCATACGATTGCAAAATGATCCATCAGCACAAATATTCTCCGAACAATTACTAGATATTGGGAATGGTAAAATAAAATGCAACCAAATACGCAATGCATTAAACTGCCAGACAATGTCTGCACTGTTCTTCAGGAAAAAAATGAATTGATTCAGAGTATTTTTCTGGATATACAGAATAATTACTTGAATCATGACTGGCTCAGTCATCGGGCAATTTTGGCTGCTAAAAATGTTGATGTTGACGAAATTAACTTCCAGATACAACAGTTGTTACCAGGCGATCTGATGTCTTTTAAATCAATCGATACTGTTGTTGATGAAAATGAAAGTTTAAATTTTCCAGTTGAATTTTTAAACTCACTGGATATACCTGGAATGCCACCACATAATCTGCGATTAAAGATTGGATTCCCTATTATTCTCCTACGTAATTTGAATCCACCTCAATTATGCAACGGTACGCGTTTGGTCATCAAAAAGATCACCAGAAATATTCTTGAAGCAACCATTTTAACTGGGAAGTTTAAAGGAAAAGTGGTCCTGTTGCCACGTATTCCAATGATACCGTC
>KZ806917.1:356418-380019 GCA_000696205.2 Oncopeltus fasciatus | reverse complement strand
TCCTATCAATCAAAAGATAGTATTTATTATTTAAAAAATTAAAAGTCCTATAGTTGGTGTAACATAAATTAAGCAAATTTTCCATATTTTATTAAACATTGGCATAAATATTGATCTAAATTGAAAAATGAAGAAGGACAAAGTGTGAAAAGATTGTAGCTGAGCTGTATAGAAAGTCTGGGAGGAAATAGTTAAAGGCCCAAACCATAAAGTTAGTTTAAAATGTCTTTCCTAACATGCTTAAAAATGGGATGCAACATAAATGTTAGAAAATCTAGAAAAATTAGAAAATAATAATTGAAGATAATTTAAAAAACCCCTCATTCAATGTAAACCACACCATAATTCATTCAACTGTGTAAAAAATATGCCAATTTTGCCAATATTGAATACCTTGTATTGAATTTGAATTTATTAAAGACCAAATAGGACTCTTCATGTGAATACATCTGGTGTGAGTTGCTCAACTCAATTACTTATTTCTCTGAACATTTGTATGTTCAGAGTATTTGTATTAAAGATAAATTTCTTTAATGTGGATAAAAAATTGATAAATTAGTGGTTTTTTAAATAATTTAATTTTAAAATAATTTTAAACAGTCAGTGTGTAGTTTTGGATATTTTCTATTTTTTTTAAAACTTTTATCTAGCAAGTTTTGGCTCAAAATTTTATTTACGCATTATAATCAAAAATTGAGAAAATCTTGTTGTGTAATATTTTCTGGCCAACTGCTTTGTATAAAACCCAGGAAATAGTCCTAATGATCCACTATTCCTTATTCATTATTATATAACATAGTGTGACGGTTAACATCGGTTAATATGTATTAAATTTGATGTAACACGTTGAATATTCCAAATATAGTTTAATAAAATCTGTTAATAGTTGGCAAATTTAGATTAAATAGGCGTTTTAGAAACATTATTGAATTTCTTGGTATGCATGTGGGTAAAGTTAAATTTAAAGAAATTCCAAGAAAAAGTTTGAAAAACAGAGTAAAAAGGTAATTTTGCATAAAATTAAGGGAAATAATTTTTAAATTCAGAAATTGAACAGAATACATTTGGAATCAAAATATATAATAACAAAAAAAATTGATGTTTTTACAAATTTTTTTCAGTTGATTTTCTGAACCTAATTTTTCATAAATCTGTTATTAGTACACAATTTTGATGATTGAGGACTAGTTAGGAAGTTGTGAATCTATGGTAGACTATGTGCTTATTTTTTTTGAAGTGTTAATTTAATTCAGGTTGAGGAAATTTTAGTTGCCTAGAGCAACTAAGTAGGCCCTCATTGAAGTACCTCTCCTTTGTTATCTGGAAAAAATTTCCGGACCTCATCTGATGTTCTTCTCCCCTACACGGGCTTATTCGAAAACCACACATATCTTCTCCTTACAAAAGGTTGCTTGTATATTGAATTTTTTATATTTCCTTCTTAGCTATAAAAAGTTGTTAACTCCAGAGTATTCAAAAAATGGCTGTATTTGAAGATTGACTCTCTTGAGATATACACTTTGTGTGAGTAAAATTTTAAAAATAATTGAATATGGTAGCTTATCTTAAAAGTGGGCAATTTAATCCGTAAAACTATGTGTTTGGATATAAAATAAATATATTTTATTCTGATAAGTGACCAACCTAATGATTCATTTTAATAATATATTTGCACTTCCAATAAAATCTTTTTTGTTCACTCCACTCACATGATACTTTCCTATGTTTTTGCTGACTAATCCTCATTTGCATTAACTTTATTAAGGTTAATAGCTTATATTTTGAATTTCTTAAAAATACTAATGTCTATAACAATGTAGTCTGCATGTATTTTTTTGGTTAACATTAATTTAAATTTTAATTATTTAATTTATGGGTTATTATTTCATCAAAATATTTTTCTTCTTCTCTATTCTCCTTTGCCAGTGGTAAAATAACAACAGTGGTATTTGCTTACAGTTAGTTACTATTAACTATTTTATTTCAAATATTAGCTCTGTCTGTGGGCTCATTATTTTATAATATTTGTTCAGATATAAATATATTTAATACTCCTGGTAAATTTACCCTTTATTTGAATTATTTTTAATTATTTGTGTAATCACCAAACAATATTATAAAAAACCATAAATTCTTAATTTAACTGATATTTTTATTTAAAGTTGTATTATCTTTTAATTTAATTTAAAAATTAAATTATTGGTTAATGTAGATGTATGTATTCACAACAGTACTAATTTTTAGCTTTATTCGACCTACTTTTTTTTTTATTAATAAAAGTCTGTCATGCAGGAACTAGGAGTGTAGTCTAAGCAGATTTCTCATGTCAATTTAAAAGCTGGAGAGAACAACAGTGATATTTGCTAGTAATTTTACTAATGAACGTAAAAGGTATGACCAATCTAATTTGCTCTAGGCTGACAGGAAAAGTAGTGTCGGGTAATTGCTCGCCCATTATAGATACCTTTGTAAATATATTCCTTAATCATAATTTTGGGTAAAAATGTTATAGAACCTAAACATTATAAAATTACATTTGACACATATTATCATTCATAAAGTTTATCGTAACTTATATGACAATGAAGATATTATGATTATAATTTTATCTATATGAAGAGTTTTATAAATTAAAAGAAAGATGGATTTGGACTTAGCTTCCAAATAAGTATTACTAGTATTTTTTCTTTCAGTAGTAAATAGGCTTGCATTTTATTGGGGAGCTTCTCTGTAAAATATTCACATCACTATGGTTATTAAATAATTTTTTACTAAAGAAAATTTTGGCTAAAAGCTATGGTAATCTAGTGTTTTGATATTTAGCAATTTTGAAGAGTACACTTTGTGCAAGTTTGTGTGTATAAATAAATTGGTTTGATTTCAAATTCTAACTAATAACTTGGATTGTTCCTAGGAAGACCAAAAAGTTCCTTAAAACAAAATTTCATTAATTTTTCTAAAGGCTCCATATACTGAAAGTCCCACAATTTCCTTTAAAACACATGACAGGACAAGTTACTGTTTAAAGAACTGCTGCATTTTACTAATTAAAGTTTTTTTCTTTGTATTACTTTTTGATATGGTTAGTGATTGGCAATAGTGGTTTGTCGTCAAGTATTATGGATGAGAAATTAATCAGGGTTTCAGTGAGGTTGATAAAAAATAAAATACTCCAAAATTATTAGGTCATTATTTTGTTTTATTATTGCCAACATTTTGACTTGTAAGTCATCATCAGGGTGATAATGTATGGAGAGGTCTCTGAGGGAGGTTTCTGGTCACATCGCAGACTGTTGAACTAAACACTTTTGGAAGATGCGTTTATTATGTTATTATGTTTACATTTGGAAGATACATCTCAGTTTTAAGACCATCCATAGCATACTGACTCTTCCACTTATACCCAAGGACAAGCATTCTTGTTTTAGTATTATTGACCATCTATCTACATCATAATAAATTTTGTGAAAATTGTTAAATCATAGAGCTTGCCTTTGCATTTCCTATCAATCAAAAGTATACGTAAATGCTAAAAAAATAAAACTCATAACTTAACCTCCCCTTTTGTTGAAGTTAAAATTGTTATTATTAAAAATAAATTGTATATATTTTTATTGTGCTGTAGTTTTTTCTAAATCTGAAATTTGACAAAAATATTTTTTTTCTTTCTTTCCATTTGCCTTTGTTCCAGTCTATAGTAAAAGAATAGCAAATAATTTTGAAATTGTGTCGCGCAAGGATATTCCAGATATATTTAATCCACTTTCTTAAATAATGGAAAAAAATATATGTTAGTGGATTATGACTACTTCTCATCTTAAGGCCAGTTTTATTTGGCCTAATTTTTATTTCAATATGTCCTCCTTAGTTTTAAAGGTCAAATTACACATACCTCTATTATGCTGAAACAGTTAATCATTAACCTAATCATTAACTTAGCTTATAGTTGCCTTTTTACACTGTATTGATGCATTATTGTTGTATTGCAATATTCATTGCATTTGTTTTAGGCCAACAATCTCTTGTTGTTAATTAACTTTGAAGTCTATCAGCTTTTATAGTCTATAAGCAATCACCACTATTTTCTATATCTGCTAATTCCCTTAGCTTAATGAAAATAAAAATATACATTGAGAAAGTTATATTTTAGTTTTAAATATTTTGTCATATTTAACAAGACAATCTCTCTTAACATAATCTCTTATTTAAATACTTGTCTTTAACTTAGTCTCTCTCTTTCACTCTCTCCTTTTCTCTTTGTGATTACCATACTAGCATGCTTATGATTCACAAATCATAGCTAATTTGATTAGATCTACTGAACAATTTTGTGCATGCTTATGCACAATATATATTCATTTGAGCAATTTGTAAACATTATTGTAGAATTGTTTTGCCTTGTTTAAAAATGAAGAGGTTGTTCATTTAAATTTATTAAAAACTTGATGGAATTTCTAAATAGAGTATGATTTGTTTTTAAACAGAAATTTAAGAAGAAAGTAAATGTGATCATTAATTAATCTCATTGATTATGTTAATATTAATTTCAAGTGATAAATTATTTTCAAACCCTCAGAATTGATCTAAGATTAAAAATAATACTGAATTTGAAGATATTTTAGAAAGATAATAAATGTAGATCATAACAAGAACAGAGTATGTTCACGTGGGCTTTCAGTCTCCAGGAATATTCTTAGTTACTTTTTGATAGTTACTTTTTGTCAAGCCATCACATGATGTGTGAAAGCTTGGCAAAAAGTAATTTTACTATGCGGTCTAGCCTGGAAGAAATATTTATGAAAAAAAGTATGTTCTGTGGTGAAAGTTGGTTATCAGGTGAAGGTGTTAAACAATTTTTTTATTAATCAAATGAGCACTTTGAAATGCTAAGGTCTCGTCATGAGAGTTCATTAACTCATTGATCAGGATATACATTAAATTATAAGAATGTTTTGTCTGAAGATCTAGAATCTAGGGATATGGTTTTAGAGCTCAAAGTTATTTGAGTTATTCACTTAAGAGTTTTGTGAATTAGTGTATGCATATAAACAAGATTTTAAGCTTGAATGAGCGTGTGTGTGTGCACACAGGCAATTTAAAAGGGTTGTATTCATAAAAAAAAATTTTTTCTATGGACAAAATTGTCTCAGAATTTCTTATTTTGGAATTTTTTAAACAAAATTATCATACTTAATTTAATAATTGTATTCTGTTTTGTATATTAACATATTGCCTGCCTAATAAGGCCACAAAGTAGACTCTTTAGTTATTTAGGGCAACCTCTACATTTTGTTTAGTTATTAATATAATATTGTTGAATGTATATTTTATTTTAGTAAATAAAATAAACTTTGCTATTATATATATTATGAAATAACTTAAACAAATTTTTGTGATATTTTTTGTAGAAAAATGTATAGAAAGTTTTCCTTGTTATAGATAAATTATATATTTTTATCATTTAATTAATTNTTTAATAAAGATCATTTTCAAAAATAATAAAAAAGTTTATTTTATTTATTCACAAAAAGTATTTCTTTTTATAGATGAGCAGGAAGTACCTGTTTGCGGAATTCTTCTGTTAATAAGTTTAAATATAGTGAATAAGAAGTAGTCAACTTTCCTTGCCTCTTAAAAATTCTTGAGAAATTGAAAAATTAAGCATGGGCCTCTCAGCTGGTAATGGTAGTATCTGTGTTCCTATTCCTGCATAGAAGCAGAATAATAGAATTTGTGGTATTCTGCCTCTTTGTCTTTTGAAATGTATAAATTTAGCCAGATTTAAATCTACTTCTCTAACCTTTCTGATGGTCTAACTTCTATACTTAGTAGGCTTCGATCCACCTTTGTCAGAAACTAATCTATGGAAGTTTCATTAACTTCTAATGTGGGCAAAATATCTAAAGGTGACTGATAATCAATCATTAAAAACCAAAAATTTTTATTAATAATTAATAAAATACTACATAGATCTGTTGTCACTCATAGTTCTGATTTGTAAAATAATTAAAATTATTTTAACTTTACTTAATCAAACTTTTCAGCACTTTAATCAATTTACAAATTTTAAGCATCCTAGGGCTCGAAATTGCTTAATTTCGGTGATAGGAAAGAACCTTTGTAGTCAATGTTGAATGTTTCTTGACTTTTTATGTTTTAAAAATAAATATTTTTGGAAGTTGTTACTTTTGGTGTATATGTGTGTACTCGTGCCCATAAAAAAAAAAGAATAAAAACATATATATATATATATATATTGATATTCATTTTTAAAAAAAAGGATAAGATGTCTCTATAGTTTACAGAACTAGGAAGGTCCAAAGGTTTTTGATGAAATTTGCTGTAATATTCCTCTAAAAGCCTTTTAACAATAAACAGTTGCATCTCTGGAAAAATTCAGGGATAGAGATGTACAAAATGAAGTATTTACTTGTTATTTCTTATTTAAGACCTCTTTATTGATATATTGGGCAAGCAATTAGTTTTTTGATAAAATTTAATATGCTGTGTGCTGTAAAAAATTAATGGCCTCAAAAGTTGAATTCTTATTGAACTGTTTTAATAATTTTCTTAGAAGCCAGGTTAAGAATTGTGTTTGACCTGATTTCTCAATTACAATATTTGGCAAAATACATTATTAATTAATTTTATAATGTTTTATTATAATCAGTGATTTTAGTAATGAAGCTGTCATTAATTGTACTTGGCTGTTTGGTTCTGGGAAGAGACTAAGAAAAGAAGTGCGTGTGATTTACTAGATATTTTTAAAATAAATTTATTCTATTACTGCGGAATTCAATTAACCTCCCTCCAGATCACAGAGTTAGAGTTATATTGGCTATGAGTTTGATTCCTGACCAAAAGTGTTATTTGCAATAAATAAGGGTGAAATATTAATTTTATTTGTGGTTTTTAATTCCACATAAATTTAAATCAATTAATGCAAGGGAATAGAATAAAAAATCTAACTGTCCCAGCCAGGGGTCGAACCTGGATCTCCTGCTATAGGGGCAAGCTCGTTATCCAATTACGCTACTGGGTGGGACAGATGACTTAATTAATTCCCAGCACTAGTGTCGAGAGTCTAACCTGCGAGAAAGACCAATACATCGTCTTGTACTCGAAGGAGCTGGCATTTTTGAGCTATTTATCGACTCTCTTTATTTACTTTTTATTTTCATTTATAAATATTAATATTATTTGTGGTTTTTAATCCTACATAAATTTAAATCAATTAATGCAAGGGAATAGAATAAAAAATCTAACTGTCCCAGCCAGGGCTCAAACCTGGATCTCCTGCTATCTGGGCAAGCTCGTTATCCAATTACGCTACTGGGAGAGACAGATAACTTAATAAATTCCTAGCACTAGTTTGGAGAGTCTAACCTAAGAGAACGACGAATATATCGTCTTATGCTCTAAGGAGCTGACATTTTCGAGCTATTTATTGACTCTCGTTATTTACTTTTTATTTTCATTTACAAATATTAATTTTATTTGTGGTTTTTAATCCCACATAAATTTAAATCAATGCAAGGGAATTGAATAAAAACCATGTCTCAACCTAAATTTTAGGGCTGAATATGAAATTTTTTTTTGTCATTTCATTTATCGATTTATGAGTTGGCTTATAGGCATGTTTCTATATTAGTTTTGCATGGTTTTTGGTTTTGGTCATATTCAGTCCTGATGATTGCCTGAAATTTAGGCCGAAACGTTGGCTAAAATAAAAACTTTTTTAATAATAATGAAATTATTTGTGGTATGTAATCCCACGTTAAATTTTCTACAAGAAATGCAAAGGGAGCTAGAAAAAAAATCTTAATGCCCCAGCCTGGAATCGAACCTGGGTCTCCTACCCAGGTGGGCTAACCCAGAAAGTAGGAGACCCAGGTTCGAATCCTGGCTGGGGTTGTAAGCTTTTTTTTCTGACTCACTTTGCATTTCTTGTAAAAACTTTTTTCAATATAAATTAGTTAATAAGAATTAGAGATAAGACATCTCCCAAGACCGAATTCCTGATCATCTTCTCATAAAACTCGATAGTTAACAAGAAACCTCCATGTATAATAATTAAGTTACTAAAAAAAAAATTATTAAGATCGATTATACTTCTAAGTAATTATATTGAAGAAGTGCCTAAATGAGAGAAGTAGCTTGCTCCATTTGAAAATTTATTTCACTTCAGGTTAAAATAGAAGGAAAGCTCACTAGCTTTGGCATAAAATTGGTAATTAGGGTAATCCTACTTACAATCTTATAGTTAAATCTTTGAGTTATAGCTTACCCATTGCCATGAGTGTTGTGAAACCTCTCTCCATTACTAAGTGATTGCTGGGAAATAATGAAAACAATTGGAATAACCATCCTACATGTTTATAAAGATTAATTACTTTAATGAGCTTATAATGTTAACCCACTAGGAACACTTCCTAAGAAATCAGATAAAAGTTTTTTATGTTCTATATCAATGAGTTTTATAATTAATTAGAGCAGGATGGAAAAACCACTGCTTTTATAGCAGGTCATGAAATGTCAAAGGAAGGATGTGTGGGGGATGTATGTCTTTCTGAAATAATTCCACTCTATTCAAATTACACTTTTCAACAATAATATACTTTTTATCTGCCTTTGGGTGAAATGAGGTATTTTAATCTTATTTAAATATATCACATGCAACTAAAAACTAATTTGGCACCAGCATGAATGACCTCAGTCCTCTCTCAGGATGGAACACACTAACCTCCCACTGGTATGCTAGCGAAACTACTATAGCCGGGTGGGTAGGGAACTTAGTGACTAATAGCTCAAAAAAAAACTAGGGGAAGTAGGGTACGAACCTAGGACCTCTAGTATGTGAGCCACTCATGCATCCCATATGTGTGTACGCTGTGTGTGTCTTTCTGTCTGTCAATTCTCTACAGGTCACAGTTTACAGTTTTTCTCTATCAAGTTCAACTTGTAACTTTTAAATACAAATGAAAGGCTATGCTCACTATTATGCAAAATGAGACCTATAAGAGTAGTTGATTATCTTCTATTTTAAGAATGAATAATAAATGATTTTTTCATGCAACGGGTATAATCAGTTCATAGGTATGAAACTCAAAACAAATTTTTTTATTAACAAAATAAATTTGTGGGTGTTGCTTAGTAAAATTAAACAATTTGGAATATGGATTTACCCCATGGTTTAGAAGCTGCATTAATTTTTTTTTTTTTTTGTGGAATTTGGCATGTTGCTTTTAAATTTTGAATGAAATACTTAGATCGTTATTGTGGGAAATTGGATTAATAGGAATGGGGTAAAAACACAACAAAAATTTGTTCTTACGAGTTTGAGGTATAACATGATTTGGAAAGTTCAAATGCAAAGATTCATCCACTTTAAAACTGTGAACTTTTTTTAGTTTATGCAGCTCATGTGTGGACTTTTTCCTATTTTAGGAACTATTCCTTTTTTTTTTGTCTCACTTAATCATTGATATTGATTTATTAGTTAAGTAAAAGCTGGT
Source organism: Oncopeltus fasciatus (assembly GCA_000696205.2). Lineage (NCBI taxonomy): Eukaryota > Metazoa > Arthropoda > Insecta > Hemiptera > Lygaeidae > Oncopeltus > Oncopeltus fasciatus. The sequence continues at coordinate 370,504 of KZ806917.1, read as the reverse complement.
CCATCTTTGGGGAGAGCCTTAATAAAATTCTTCATTAATCTCTCATTATTAAGATTCTTTAATATGCTAGGGAAGAAGTAAAATTTTTTGTGGATCAACTAAAAAAAGTTAGGACATATTTATAAATTTTTTTTGTGGTATTTAATCCCACGTAAATTTTAACAATTGTTAGTGCAAGGGAACAGAATAAAAATCTAACTGTCCCAGCCAGGACGGAAAATGGATCTCCTGCTGGAGATTCGGCCCGGATAGCAGAAGGTCCAGGTTCGTGTCCTGGCTGGGACAGTTAGATTTTTTATTCTGTTCCCTTGCACTAAAAATTGTTGGGACTTATATTTTCAAAAACAACTGTACTGTGCTTGGAGTATAATTTAAAAAAAAAATATAATATAATGATCTTGCTCACAGCTCTCCCAGTTACCTAACAATAAACTGCATACCCAACAATAAAGCGATAGACTTTAAATGTTCAGAAATATGCCTTTACGTCCTGGGAAAGGGCATCTTAAATTAATTTCATGATTACTTACGTTTATGCAGATTGCACTGTGTGGCATAATGGACCTGAAGGGAGTTCATTTCCTTTGTAAAAAAGTTTACAGTTTGTTGTAGAGCATTTTAAAGTTTAGAAAAGTCTATGAAAGTCTCTAATTCCACTGATTATATTTAATGTAAACAGCATTCTTTAATCCATTGATAAAGTCGAGTTAAAATGGTTTTGTCTTTAAAACACAGCAAGAAATTTTCTTCACAAACCCTGTATTCAATGTCTTGCAGAAATCAATTCCTATGTTCCGACCCTAGTAATGCCACTTTATCTTTTGATAAATTCAGATATCATAGGTTGGTTAGAATAAATAATTGTCTCCAATCTCAGTCTTGTGATGCTTAATCTTTGTTGAATCTACAGAATCGCCTGATTCTATTGACATTGGTTATCACATTCAGATGATAAATCATCGCCTGTTCAGAGTAAGCAACATTTTGCTTATTTTTTCTTGTCATTCATGTTGAAACACTGGTACTAAGCAGAAATAAATATTCCAAAATAATGGTAGCAGGCAGTCCATTAATAGAGGCATTATTGATTATCTTTGAGGTATCTTCGTTGACAAATGCAGCCAAAATAGAAAAGCTGAGCCTTAAAAGTTTCTTTGAAGTCCAAGTTCTATTAGTGAGTTAAAAAGGGGATTTGTCATGGAGTTATACGCCTTCTCAATGATAAAAAATAACTTATAGTAGGTTGTATGTTTGTATACTGTGTTTCTTAAAATTCCAGAACCCACTGCTGCTTGATCCTAAGCAAAATCAAGTTTTAAACATTTGGTCCACTAATTGTATAAATATGTTCATTAGAAGGTGAGATTTCACTTTATTTCACAATAAAACAAAGCTTTATCCTTTTCCATAATTCCAAAAACTAAAAGTACACCAAACTGACTTTGTTTCTGAACAATAAATTGCTTTAGGCATAGTAAACTTAATGAGAAATTCTTTCTATCGTGGTAAACTTAGTAAGAAACATAAAATGGTGACTATTGTTCTCAACAGGAAAAAAAAAAAAAACCTCTGGTCTTGGAACTACATTCTTAATTAAAACTCACCCCACCCTGGAGTTCCCTTTGTTACAACCAAACCATTCTCAAAATTTTGACTTATAAATGTGCCTGAATAAAATTTTTTGAATGGTCTAAGGCCAGAACCTGAACAATATTTCAGTTCTGAAGAATAATAGAAATATTATAATTAGTCAAACCAATAAAGGAAGTATCAGGTATGTGGTCATCCAATGTTTAGGGCTCTCAACTTGTGAGCCAAAGTCCAAATTCAATTCTCACAGTGTACAGTTAGTTTTGTCGTTCTTTTTATAATGACCCAGAGGGTTCCTAAGAGTACTGGGTCCTTATTTGGTCCTTTTCTTTATTAAGTAGCTGACCACACACGCTTTCCTTTTCTTTATTAAGTAGCTGACCACACACGCTTTCCTTTTCTTTTTGCTGATGGTGGCAAATATATTCTTCCTAATGTGTATTTCCCCTTGGTCCTCTATGATCAATATCTAGTCTGGAAAAAAATTAAGATAGTATTACAGTGGTTCAGTATATAGAGGAATGTACTACTAAGGCCTCTCATTAACTTAGTTACAGGATCACTTACATTTCCCTCTCAAGACCCCACTTGGAACTTTGAAAATTCATGATAATTTTGTCCCCAATAGACTGAGAAACAACAGATATATTAAAAATGTTTATCCTCTCAGACCTGTCATTTAACCCTTGTATTTATTATCCAAAATCCATTAACTGAAATCCCAGAGTCATATTGCCTATTTTTCAATTCCAAGAGGTAGGAAGTACTTCCCACTGTCCAAATAATACCTCTATTAGTTCCATATTACTGCTAAACCTGGCATTAAGCACAGGAAAGCCACCATATTTGGAATGACATACTGAACATTAAAATAGATGATACATAGAAGTAAAAATATAGTCTGTTAGTATATATATGTGTTAATGTTTGTTCATCCACAATATTTAAAATTTAGAAACAGTATTTGATATCGATATGGAAGAATAGTTGCCCATCAAGTTCTATGTAGAGAGGATTGTCGGGAATTTCAGGCCTTCATCAGGGCAAGTAGGGTGATAGAGAGAGAGACCTATGCTCAACAGAGTGTACTCGTGACTGATCTTAATCTTAAGATCCGCGGGTCTCTTTCTCCCCCCATCTCCCTACTTGCCCTGATGAAGGCCTGAAATTCAGGCCGAAACGTTGGCTAAAATAAAAACTATTTTTGTTACAAATTAGTTTTTAATTGTTCAACTACCATGACTGAATTCCCGACAATATTTGTTATATTTTGATATGTGCTTTTCCTACAGAACAGATTAATTCATTAAATGCTGAACTCTAGTGAAGGAGGGGTTTGGAGTAAGAGGCAAATTTTAAATGATAATATCTTCATTAAAGCTATTATACCCAATCTTATTGTCATGATATCATTTATAAAAATTAATTGGCATCAAATTAATTATGCAACATTTATATTCATAAATGTTAGCATTTACTTTTACTAAAAAAAATGCTTGTTAAAAAATAATTTGATAATTTATCCGATGTTAAACAGGTCCTCCTCTTTTTAAAATAGAGAAACCAAATTCAGTAATAGGGCTACTTTTTGCAAACCTTTTGCCAGATTCGTTAATTGCTAACTTAGGTGAGGGACATACTAAGCCACTTTATTCTAATTATATAGCTGTGATTATCTGAATTTTCGCCCTATAGCCACTGCTCTTTAGACTAAGCAAATGTAATTATTTATTTAATGGGAAAAAGTCTGGTAATTAAACAGTCCTATCACTACACACTCCTATTTTTTATGAAACTCTGGTCTGTAACAGCTTTTTTTTTTTAATTTTTGTAACAGCATATTAATGTTTTTTTTAATTTATTCAATGAAAGATCAATTTTGAGTAAAATTTATCTATTTTAATTATAAATTATACTTTTAATATTTTTATTGATTTGTCTAATTTGTGTGTTAAGTCCCAACTGAGGCAACTTCAGGTCTCACAGGACGGCGGTCTACTCTTCCAGCTCCACAGCCAAATCCTGAAGGCCTATCTTTGTGGAACCTTCTCTCCAAGAACATAGGAAAAGATTTATCACAAGTTTCAATGCCTGTTGCCCTCAACGAACCACTAAACATGCTACAGGTATGTACTGTACTATTCTTAGGAACTATTATCTGGTAAATTCATAAAACACTGCCAACTCTTGTACTCTAGTTAATTATTTAATATTTTTGTCAATTTAAGTCTTACTGAGTTGTTTTTCAAATTGTTATAACTCTCATCCTATACTACATTGAATTTGGATATTGGTTTTCTAGGCATGCTTAAAAACATTATAGAGTTGATTAGGTGAGTTTCACATAGATTTTGCAATCTCTTCTAGACCAATTTCCTATTTACCGCTAAACAGTGCTGGGATCAGTTGTATAGTGCCTCCTCCAGGACTCTGTCCTCTGTGAGTGTCATCTTTCTCCAATCAAGGCCATTCTTGCCAAAAGATGAGAAGAAGATACCATCCACCCAAACCATCGGAACCTGTTTTCCTCTGATTATCTGTTGCGGTTTGAGTTGGAGGTTGGTCCTTACTGTTTTGTTTCTAATGCAGTCTCTTCTCATTTTAAATTCTGGTAGTTGAAAATTTTAACGCATTTCTGCTGCCTGCACCTGACTTCTGTGCCTGGTAGCGAGCGTCCATAGCTTTGAGGAGAATATAACAGGTAATACATACTTTTAGTTTCCTTTACGACTTCTTAACAGTTTAACAATAACTATTTATAACTTTGAAAAAACTCACTGCTGCTACAATTCAGCTTTCATGTATTATATTTTATTGGTTAATGCCCCCCAATATTTAAATTTTGAAACATGCTCTAGTGAGTTGTCAATTTTAACAACCAATGCAGGGTTTTTCTCCATGTGTATAATCTTGGTTTTACTAGGGTTTCTTTCCATGTTAATTAGCTTTATCTGCTTTATTATGTAACCTTTGTGAGATGTACTTTTATTTTTAGAGAATAATAATTAATCTTTGTTTTTCAAAAGGGTTTTTAATAATTCAAGTGGAGAATTTTTTTACCATAGATATTATTATTAGATTTTTTTTGTTGGGGTTCATTCAGTTTCTACCTTGTCTGAAACCCAAAAAAATTTATTGGTAATTAGTAATGTGTCATTTGTGTTAAGTTCCTTAAAAATAAATTTTTTTGCATATTTATTCCATATTTGTCATTCTGGATAATATATGTCATTTATATTTTCCAATTATTTTATTTTTCACAATAATATAATTCGCAGCTTAGTTTTTGGTTTCAATTAGGATAATGTAAGCTCTAGAATTAATCAATTAATCATTTTAAAACAAGTTTCCATTTATTACATGGATTTCATTGGAAGGTTTCTATGAACGTTCAGTTTATCAAATTGCTATGCTTCACATTATTTGTTTTCCACTATAAATCTCAAAAGTTTAGTTGCATAATTACTTGAATGGCAACTAATAAGTGAAGTATTTTGCAATTATAAATGTGTGTGAGTATCTATGCTTCGCTTTTTTAATTTATAAATATCCTTCACTTATGAATTTTTGTGTATTTAAAGCCCAAGCCAATTTTTTGAGATCTACATTGTTAGCTGACATAATGATAAATACAACTAGCAAACTGCTAACTAGAGAAAAAAAAAAGTGTTGTTGTTTATTGATACCATTTATTTTTACAGAGGTTGTGTGAGGAGCTAGAGTACTCAGAACTTTTGGACAAAGCAGCCGAATTAACTGATCCTTATGAAAGGATGGTAAGTTTGTTTATTTTATTTTATTTATTTATTTTTTATGAATCAGAATTTTAAAAGAAATCAATGTAAGGAAAATTCTGTCAATTGAATTATCCAAGAAAATTGTTGGAATTGAAATTTAAATTGAGGTAAATATACAAATTAAAATTATGTAGTCACAGAATAATCAGTCCGTAAACTCATGCTCGTACATGCAGGGTTTCAGAAATTCATTGATGCTCTCTTCCCACATGGTTACTTTTGACTTGTTATTTACCTGGTATCATCATCTGCCATCTTGGGCATCAGCTGATACCCTATCCCTGGATTAGTTCTTATAATTGATTCTTCCAATATCTATTTGGGATGCTTAGGATATGCTCATGATAGTTGATACAATCCCTTTCATACACATAGCGAATATTAAGACGAATTGAAGGTAGAAGAGTGAAGGTCTTCCCCAGTCTAAAAGTGTCTTTCCAAGGTTGGTGCTAGTAAATGGATTGTAGAAAGCCATCCCAATTTTTTCCTTCAAGTCGTCTTATAAGCTTCTTGTATCCCCAACTGTATTCCTCTTTTTTTTGGTTACCTGTTTTCATCTTCATCCTTCCACTGCCCCTCACTGCCACAGACTGGCTGAAATTAAAATGATTTTGAACTCTTAAAAAGAGATGGAATGTATTTAAAAAGTTTAAGGGGTTGCTCCCATTGTTGATTTTCATCGCATAAATTCACAAAGTTGGTATTTTATGTTTCAAGACATCTATTATCTGAAAATTGGATAGGAAAAAATTGTTTTTTTTTTCATAATGTGAATAAAACATTTCTCACTATGACTGAAACAAATTTGGAATTTGTTTTATCCTTGCCTGCAATGTGCCTAATTTTATATAGATTATTTCTATGAAATCTAAAAGGGTCAAATAATGGGTTAATAATTTAAAATTATTCTTATAGCCAAACTGTTCATCTCATCAGAGTGGCATTTGTGGAATTTTATTGAATGCAAAGAACTTTATATGTGAACTAATGGAATAAAACTTCTTTATTTTCCATCTACTTTATGTATAAATCTCCAAATGCTTAATATCAAACCTATATAATGGTACCTATATGCATTTTTTATTTTATAATTAATTATTTTTTCAGGTACATGTAGCAGCATTTGCTGTATCAGCGTATGGCTCAACGTATTATCGTGCTGGCTCTAAGCCATTCAACCCTCTACTTGGAGAAACTTATGAATGTATTCGCGAGGACAAAGGATTTATGTTTGTTGCTGAACAGGTAAGATTAAGATGGCTTTGGCTTTTATGATCATGATCTTTAAAAATGTTTTGCTCAGTTTATTTTTTGTAGGAAAAAAAAATAATAAAAATAATAAATCATAAAATAAAATTGTAAAAACTATTATTTCGTAGGTGAGCCACCACCCACCAATTAGTGCCTGTCATGCTGCATCAAGGAATTTTACATTCTGGGCTGACTCAAGGATAAAAACAAAATTTTGGGGAAGAAGTATGGAATTTCAGCCAATGGGTATGTTTTAATTTAACTTAGATAAATTAATTATTTAGTTAAGAAAAAATTAGCTTTGATTTATATTTCCTTCCTTCCCATAGGAAAACCACTTGTAATAAATTATGAGTGTCAGAAAGAAAAGAATTATAATTGTAATCAATAAAGAATATGGATGCCTATTAAACCTCAAGGAATGTTGGATCATTATTATTATCATGGATTATTTAATTTTTGTATTCATCTTAAAACATAAAACATAAAATTTTATTAAGAACCGTTATATTTTCAGTTCCATTACACTAATTCAATGTTAAAGAAATAAGCTACAATTATTTTCAAAATTTCTTCATTTTTATTATAATATTTAATATGAAACTCTTAAAATATTTTTGGCCTACATAAAATTATTGAAGACTACAATGAAATTATAAATATTATTAGCCTGAGTTAATGAATGTTTATTATAGCATTTGCTTCGAACGAATATAACAAAATATAGAATAATCTATTATCTATTTTACAGTAAATATCTTATGAATTTTGACTAGCGGGGTCACTTATTTCATCCCATATGTTTTTAAACAGGTTATGTAAATGTTAAATTGGAGAAGCCAGACAATAGCAGTCATGATATATACAGGTGGAATAAAGTCACTTCTTGTGTTCACAATCTCTTCGGTGGCCAGCGTTGGGTTGATCAGTATGGTGAACTTGTTATCACCACCACTGGTATAACTTGCAGGCTCAACTTCGTCAAGGTTGGTGTTGTGTGTGTGTGTGATTTTATAATAAATTCATAAATAAGAAATGTCATATTTCAATCTCTGTCATCAACTATCAAATTTCATATACCAGGTATGCAAGTTTAAAATGTCGTTTATTTCTTAAAATATATACACAGTAATTTAAAAAAAAGTGTAATATATTTTATTCAAAGTACTGACCCTCGCTTTCTACACATTTTGTCCATCTCTCGGGCAATATATGGATACCATTCCAAAAGAATGCTTCATCTTTATTTGAAATCCATTCATCGAGCCATTTTCGTACGTTTTCGAAATTGTTGAAGTGTTGCTCCGCCAATGTGTGTCCCATCGATGAGAAGAGGTGATAATCAGAAGGCGCCAGGTCAGGTGAATACGGCGGGTGGGGTAGGAGTTCCCAACCAAGGGAAGAAATCGTTTCCTTAGTCAATCTGGCTGAATGTGCAGGAGCGTTATCATGCTGAAGAATGACTTTGGCGTGCCTGTGAGCCCATTCTGGGCGTTTTTCGATCAATGCGTGACTCAAATTGATCATTTGTTGTCGGTAGCGCTCGGTATTGACTGTTTCGCCGGGCTTGAGAAGCTCGTAGTCGATTTGGTCGATTTTCTCGTTTTTGATCAGTAACATCAAAATCACCACGTTTGAAACGTTGAAACCAACGTTCACATGTCTTGACGGTTGGAGCAAGATCGCCATAAGTCTCAACAAAAATTCGATGACATTCAGATGCCTTTTTCTTTTGATTAAATAAGAAAATCATGACATGCCGCAAATGCTCTTTATTTGGCTTAAAATTAGACATTTTTAACACCAAAGAAAGGTATGATATGTCCACATAAACGACTTAAAAACAACTGACTTTTGTAAACAAATGACTAACAAACAAAATAGCGTTTAGAGATAAGCAAATCCTTCAATAGGCTAAGAGCGCATTCTATTGGAATTAAAACGACATTTTAAACTTGCATACCTGGTACATCTCTGTACCATTCTATGTCAGAATATTACATTTCTCATTATTTTGCTTAATAATATTTTAATTGATGCTAATTGCTCTAATTGACATTTTTAGGCAAAAAGTTATCTAGAACTAAGTAACCATTTCAATATAAAAATTTGATTTAATCAAATAAAATTCTGTGAAATTTGACTTGACAGTCAAGTTTTCACTGGACTTTTTTCTGGAGCGTAGAAGTAAAATATAGTATAAAAATGATTTGCAATTTTTTTTTCTTTTAGTATAGAAAAATAAACTATTGTAACAGTACCCTCTCCCCCTTTCCCTCCTAATTTGTTATTTTGTTTTTCAAGACACTTAATATTCAATAATCAAATGAAAACATATGTCTGTCTGCCATGAATGATATATCTTTATTCTTGGTAATGACTGAACTGAATTTGAGGAAATTTGTTATCTGTTAAAAAAATATGCCAAATTTCACAATTTCTTATGAGCTAAATGCAACAACCCTAAAGGGGTTGAATTATTTTAAAGTTTTAAAATATTTATTTATTTCAAAATTTTTATACAGCCAAACTCACTGTCTCAGGTTCACTACCTATCTTTTTTTTACTACTAATCCCTTCATGAATTGATAAGATACTGGTTATCCATTTCTCAAAATTAAAGTTTGTCTTATTTTGAAAAATTATAATGGAATTTGTTATTTTACAAATTTTAATATCTATGTAAAAAATGTTTTGTTTTATGTTCCTATAGATGTAAAGTTGCAGATGTATTATTTTATATTTTAAAACACTTTCATTATTATTTTTTTATCATTTAACCTCTCATTCAACCACTGAAAGTATATCTATAGGTAGCCACCTTATTCTAAACACCAATGGCTTTGGGCAAGCTTTTATTTCTTCATAAATTTAGTCCAGGTTGAGAATTAATAAACTTGCAGCACCAGAATTTAAAGACCCAAACGGATCTCTTTAATGAAATAGGCACACATTTATTTAGTTTTAAGTGATTTTTATTTACATATTATAATAATTTAGTCTAACAATTGATAACACTTCTTTTAATAGTGAAATTAATTTCTTTTTTTTTAATATTTTACTATTATCAGGTGATGCACTCAAATGAAGACATATATTAACATCATTCATGAGTAATATTTTGAATTCTGAAAGACAGATCATTGTTATTCATATCTACTTAATCATGCCCGCATTTGTCCAATTTTTGTTTGAACCCATGATATAATTGAAATGTTAAAAAAAGAATAATCTTATCCTGTGGAAACCTGTGATGAAGCCCAAGATTTATGGATATAATATTACTATTAATACTAGTATTAGAGTTTTAGTTACTAAATTTGGCTGTAGTAATTTATTTAAGTTAACCTTGACTAAAATGTTGTTTTTTAACTATTATAAGTAATAATTTAGTGATGTGCATTATGATTGCCCAATATAATGTCATTACAACCTTCAGTTCTTTGGATGTTTTGGTTAATAAAAACATCATTCTCAGCGGTTTATTAATTACTTTATATTTGCTAAATAAATTTAATTACAAGCTTATATTTTAAATAAATGTTGAGCCTTATGTTGAATTTTTGTACAATAATTCCAAACAAAATTATTATTAAAGAAAGTTTCCATAAGGTTACATCTGTGGGTCATCTTCCCAGAAGTGCCATTTAAGTCAAGCATGGGTAACAGTTAGCTCAGGACTAAGTTCTAGAATATACACTGAATTATGTTTTATTATTTCTTGGTAGTATTAATAATTTGGTGTTTCATGAGTTTTTCTATTAATAAAATGTTTTTAATAATGATGTTTCTATTTTAATGTTTTTTGAATCAGGCTTCTAACAATTTGGATAATAATAAATGATTTGGATTATAACTAATAAATTTTGGGTCCTAATAACATAAATAAATATGCATGTATATTAGGAAATAGTTGTAGTTATATCAATGATATTATTAGTTTTATAAGCGTTTTGTTTTAATATTTATTAGTTACTCTTGTCATAATTTCACACTTGTTTCTAGAGTAAATTAGTTATTTAATCTATACTAATAATTTTACAAGAATGCATTCAAATTTTTACAATTTTAAATAAATAACACTTTAAAAATGATCATTCATATTCTACAAGCTATTGAGGTTTATACTTGTATTCATTTAAAGTAAGTCTAAATAAATTTCCACTCTACTTGGATATTTAGTATGGGTATTGACCTTGATAAATGGCTAAAACATCTCACTCTCTTAGTTACCATTTATGAGTAACATTTATTTCATAGTTATGAGTAACATTCATCCATAAATTATTATCTAAAATATTGAAATTATGGTACTGTCTTAATAAAAATATGCTTATTTGGTCAGAAAATTATTTAGACAAGTAATTAGATTAATTTATTTAAAGTTGATATAATCATGTTTAGTAGTACTTCTGCATTTTTAATGTTGGTGCTCATATTAGCTAGGAAAATTTCTCATTACCATCAAATTTTATTACAAGTAATGGCTTAAAACTTATTTCAGTTTGTCCCATTATTTTATTGATAAATAAGTTTATAAAACCATGTGGAGTTAGAAAATACCCCTTCCAAAAATACTATTTTCCACTTAAAAGAGCATCCAATCCAAAAAATTATTTTAAAAAATTGCCCCTTCTCTACTCTATCTGCTATTTTAGAAGGGGATTATTTGCATATGTTTTATATATTTTTAAGCTCGATTTCAGCCATTAATGAATTTGTGTAAAGAAACTCTAATTCGAAATTTGATTTTTCTATTTTAAAAAGAGAGGCTCCCCCCTCCTAATTACATTCCTTTTACAATATGAATTTTTTCAAAATGAAAATATGAATTTTTAGAGTATAAATATTAAAACATTAAATTTAACACTTAGATTGAAATAACATCTTAATCTTATTTATTACAAATTTTCATATCTAAAATTTAATGATTTAAATGTTTTGACATAACAACAAAATATGCTTTTTGATGTAAACTATATTCTTTTGTATAAAAAACAGCTTGAAGTTTATTAGTAGTGTGTGTGTTGATGTATGGGGAAACAGTTTTTTTTTGTTTGTGATGTCCTTATCTAGGCGTCTTTCTGGTCGCAGAAAAAGCACGAGGTCGTAGGGACTATAACAGATGATCGAGAGTCTAAGGTTGTGAGGAAGCTCTTTGGCAAGTGGAGTGAAGCTCTCTACTGTGGAGAGCAGGCTCACTCTGCGAAGTGCATCTGGAGGCAAGGTATACAGTTCATTCAATTTGGAATTGGCTTAGTTCATGTTTAGTAAGTGGTATGTGATACTTATTATTTTCTTACAAAATAATATAGTCATGAGTTCTTGGCATTATATGATAATGTGGTGTCATCAATATATGTAGTTTACTTGGACTTAAATTGGTATTATTAAGATAAGTGGTAGCATGAACAAATCTAAAATCTAAGCCTTAAATATACTAAAGCCAGAACAAATAATTTTAATTCATTATTAATAGTATAGTTCATACTCTCCTTATTTATGTCAAATTAACTTAAAAAAATTAAGCTACCAAATATATTGCAAATTTCCTAACAATAAAATTAGAGATATTTAAGACTCTTATGATGTCATTCTATTAGATTCACTCATGGGCATGCACTCAATAATATTTACTTATGGGCATGCATGTGCACAAGTAGTCCACATACACAAGCATGTATGTGTGTGAGTCTATTTTTGTATTGATGATATATTTTATGCCTGATCAGTTTATGGTTTAAAGAATCAGTTGTATGATAATGACAGAAGACTGGGTGTTGGTCTAAAGAACTTGTATATAGAACTTATAACAATAGATTATCAAGCTTAGTTATGGGTTACTTAGACCTGAGGTATAAATTACTTCAAATATTGCTGAGAAATTGATATATAGGAAGTTGAAGAAAGAAAAATAAATTAAAATGACTAAATATTTAATTTTCTTCAAACATTAATTATTCAAGTATTTAGTAAAATTTACCTACGAATTGTAAATTTTGTAACTACTCATTTTTTTTCTTTCTTTAGTAAAGACTTTTATTTTACTCTATTATTTACAAAATTGAATATCAGTCTCATTTTCAAAATTGAAATTTTCAAATTGGAAATTGAATTGATATGAGGATAGTAATTAGCAATTTAGTCAGAACATACATTTAGTTATTGTTTGCAATTATTAGAATTTACATCTACAATTTCATCTGTTGGTTCTATGGCAGGAACGATGCCACCTAACTATGAATTATACTACGGATTCACGAGATTTGCCATAGAACTCAATGAACTTCAGCCAGACATGGTCAACTATCTTCCAATAACAGATACAAGATTTCGTCCAGATCAGAGGTAGGTCAGATAAAACTACTATCGAACAAAAAATAATATAGTGTTACCTTATTCTGTAAACAAGACCAGAGTCTCCAATTTACTCTGATTCCATTATGTACTCTAGGAAGATGCAGGCTATTATTCACACCACTAGTTAATCATCCATTCAACAATATATGATTTCCTGGATCCATTGATCCTCTCTCCTCCTACTCCTCCACACTCCAGATGATCTCACATAGCCCAGTTCACTGCAGTGCCTAACAGGCTCTAGAGTTATTTTTGTCGCTCACTACCATTTTATATGCCTGAACTTTGTCATGTGCCTCTTCCTTTCCTTACTAATAAAATATGTCAATGTTTTTAGACTTCTTGAGGAAGGGAAATTAGATGAAGCTGAAAGAGTGAAGCTAACACTGGAGCAGAATCAACGTGAAAGAAGAAAAAAATTTGAAGAGGAAGGAGTTTCCTATGAGCCTCATTGGTTCAGGTAAACTGATAATTTAACAATAATTTAATCATTTATTAAATATGATTGTATTTGTTTTATATATATATATANTATATATATATATATATATATATATATATATATATATATATATATATATATATATATATATATATATATATATATATATATATATATATATAAATAAAACTGTCATATTAATAAAAGCAAAGGTACTTCATAGAAAGTCATTTTAAATACCCTGATGGCTATTATTCTTTGATGGAGAGATATTAATGATTTTATACGTTGATTCTCTTGAACCCAACTTCCCATAAATCAGTTTCAATAATTAATTAATTTACATTATCCCTTAGGTAAATAGACAGTGTGAGAAAGATCTTTCTACTAACTGTTAAGGAACTGGATATGTTTTGTTGAATTGTAAACTTTTAAATAAATATAAAAGTGTGTTAACATAATAAATTCATCATATTCACATAAATATATTACAGTTATAAAAATGTTATAAAATAAAACAGTGTTGTAAATTACTCCCACCAGTAAGTATGAAACTATTATTCACACTATGATCTTTAATACTTTAAACTTTGTGTTAATTTAATAAATTCCAATAAATCACAATTATATATATATGGTACCTATA
>KZ806917.1:334722-356185 GCA_000696205.2 Oncopeltus fasciatus | reverse complement strand
TATATATATGAAATAAATTAACCATTAATGGTAATTTAACCTTTCCCCCATTACCCCATAAGCCTTAGTTGTTTCAGAGTGACATGACTGGAATAATAATAATAATAGTTGTTTCATGAAGTTGACTGGAATAATAGTGATATTTAGCTAAGTTTAGCTGGTTCCTTAGTAGAATATGTTTTTCTTTGTTCTATGGTGATTATTTCTATAATTTTTGCCATCTTAGGAAGACGATAAAAGAAGATGGAGAACACTGGGAGCTCCTTGACTACTGGGCTGCTAGAAAAAATGGTTTTGTAAATTTGCAAATTGAATCACTCTGGTAATTTCTTTGTTTTAAAAAGACTGAAAACAAGGAGCTTAAATAACAACAACAACAAAACAATAAAATAAAACGAATATGATAAAAAATGAAGATGAATCAATGGATTCACATTGAGAAAAAATTTTAAAAGAAGGTGTTAATTTGGAATTTTATTTTCATAAATGTTTTAGAAAATAGAATTCCTTTAGGAAAAAGCAAAAGGAAAAAAAACTATATTTTATTTTAAAAGTTATTGATTTAGATGAAATTCTAAAGTTTAAAATGAAGGATTATGAATTATATTTTAATTTATAAACTCGGTGTTGGGAATTTTAAAAATGTTCAGTATTTTCATTAATTAAATAACAAAGTTTAATTGTTGAGAAAGCAACTATTTATTAACCTTTTGTTGAGTAATTGTATTATCACTAAATTTTAATTAATTGTTAAAATATTCTTACTTAGAACTCTTGACATTTTAGCAAAATTTTCTGCTTTTCATCAGAGCATCGTTCACTGATACGTAATAAAGTATAACACCAATAATAATTTAATCTAATATAATAATATTTTTAGTTACATTAAAATCACTTGAATTTTCTATTTCAAATTTCTTTTATCACTTGTGATGTTTATAAACTATTAAAACAAAGGAAATTTATTATTAGATATAACTCTGTTATTGTTGAATATTTTAAAACACTGAGGATTTCAGGATTATGTGTGATAAATATTAAATTAATTTTTGTATTTGTTGATCATTATTAATTTGTTAGTTATTAGGAAGGTGGGGAATAATAATTTATTTTAATTTATACTTCTATAAATATAAGCATTTCAAATGATGATTCATTTATCAAAACGATTATTATTGTGTTATAGTTCTTTGGTTTCAATTTAAGATCTTGACTGAGCTCTTCTATCATCTTACAAAAAAAGAAAAATTAATAAAATGAAAATAGACAACAAAAAAACAACAAAAAAAAAAAAAAACAGCTCAAATACGTGCTACATCATATTGAACTTTCTTATCCTTACGTATCCTTGTTTATTTATGAAGCACATACATCTGATTGACCCCCACAGGAGAAATATATAGTTTATACTTGTACTTATAGTTTGTAGGTTATAGTTTGTACTTATAGTTTGTACTTGTATAGTTTGTACTTATAGATTGTATAGTTTGTACTAAGCACGCATTTGAGTGCAGTTCTAGGCTGCAGGCGCCGAATCCAGTCGACTTTCCCAAAACCCTCGTTGCATTTCCCGCTGAAGACTGGGACGGCGTCTGGGAAGTAGTCGGCTTCCTGAGAACCCAGGATCCTAATGGCCTATTACGGGGTAGTTACCTCACATGGGTTACCTCAGCTGCTGCAAGGAACACTGAAGTCTTCGCGAAAAGCATCTGCACATAGCTCCCATGCGATGAGTGCCACACACATCAGAATTTTCTTACACCCCTATATATCCGAATTTCTGCTTTGTTATTTATATAATATCCTAATTTATGGATTCTACAGTATAATTCTTTAATGTAAGAATGCATGTATAGCGACCCAAGAAAAATGGTTGTATGAGAAAACAAACCACTTTTGACATTGATAGAACTTAAAAAGCGCTTGAGAACAGTTTCAGAAAGTTACATATCGCTTCGGTGAGACAGGTCAGTTCCTTGGCTTTTTAAACACTTTAAGGAATCTATCAAATTTAAATTTTATATTTTACTTCCTGTTTTTGGTTTTAACTATCAAATTATTTAGTTGAAAAACAAATTTGGATTTTTATGTGATAAAGTCAATAAGATAAGACAAAAAGATAGACATTTTATTTAATTTCCTCCCCGTACGTTTAACATTTTAGTTGATTAACTTATTGACTCTGTAATCTATAATCTGTAAATTTTTAGTATAACCTCTATTAACCCCAACAATCATAAATTACATTATTGTTTTCTATTTTTCAGGGATCTTGGCGTGGGTATTCGTGCAATGCGCAAATGGAAGAGCTTCTACCAGGGTATGTTCAATAACTTACTACTTCAATAAATGTTGTTCAATTTCAATTTATAATTTGTTTTCTTTTGGAGAGATACATTTGTGATATTTACCAGATTTCCATCGAGGAAATGAAACCAATCAATTACATAGGTAAAATAATGTGGCTTTTGAAAATTTTCTCTGGCTCTTCGTTGGTCTTGCAGAGGAGAAGCCAAAAACCCTCTCACTCTCATTAGCTTAAATTTTCACTAAAGAATTAACGGANAAATTAAAAAAAAATTTAAATAGCAAATTTTTGTTTTATTACATGTAGTATAATTAAAGCAATAAAGAATTTTGGTACTGTCTTGGTCTCTTATAAGTTTATTACATACTTATGTTATTAAAATTTATTAATTTTTTACTCTCATTTTTATATAGTTAAGTCTTTGCTTTTTCTTAGGCATAACAGTTAATATTACTTTAATCTGGTATCCCACTACAAATCAGATATCAGGACAGGTTATCCTGTTCGAATGCAGACTTTTTAGTTTTTTAATGTGGCGGGTTAGGAGATAATTTGTCATTATGACTTCTTTAGAAATATTAGCTTTTATAATTTACTAATTTTACAACTGTAGCTTCCTAAGTTTTTCCCTTCTAGTTACAGGTGAAGTCCTCAGTTACACACACTTCATAATAAGCCATCTGCCCTCCATATGTTAGATATTATTATTTGCACCTGATGTACCCTTCATAACTCAGATATCAGAACTCCCTTTAAATTATATATTCTTCACAATCAAGATTATTGCTCACTAATAATCATTCTGTGATCCCCAATCTGCCTTGTGATGAATATTATTACTGTTTGTGCCTGACCCCCTCTTCATAACTTTATATTATGATGGACTAGCCTACAGGTCTTCCAACTTTTCTATAAAGGATCTGTGTGCAGAGATTCTTTCATAAGGACCTCCATAGAAATTGCTTTCATTTAAAGTGTGGTAGAATTTCAGCTATTAAAGTCACATAAGATTCTAAATTAAGATTTTTTTGTTGCTATTTTGTTTATTTATTCAATTTTTTTTATTTATGTGTTCTCATTTGGATTTCTTTTGCCCAGTCTTTGACAGAATCAGTACCAGAATATTTTCTTATTATTTCTAAGTAAATAATGTATATGTATATACTATTTAAAAATATACTTATATCCTCATCNTTTGAATTATTGTTTATAGTCCCAGGGAAAGTTATTGTTTATTGTTCTGTTAATTTTGGTTAGTGAAACTCTATGAGCTGTAACAATTTTAAGTGATTTTTTTTAAAATTATGTTATTCATTATTTTTAGAAGTAATTTGTAAATAGAATTTTTTTTTTTGGGGGGGGGGGGGCTTTTCTGTTAAGTTTTGGGTTTATGAAAAATTTTTAAGGACTGACGTAAGATCAATTCTTAAATACTAAGTTAAACATTAACATGGATGACATGAAATTAAAGTGACAATTAAATAAAAAAATGGGTTTAATATTATCCTTTATTGCAAAGTATATACTAAAATTACTTCATATTATTCTTACTATGTTTTGAAGTTTGTAAAAATTGTTGAGAATCGTAAATTTGTGTTAGACATTAAATAGGAGTTCTGTATTAGACTCTTCAAAACTAAATTATTTTTCCTTTGACTTATCATATTAATCAATTTAGGCTCAGGGTCTAGCTTATATTGAAAGAAAGAGAAAGATGTCAATTTTTAAAATCAATTAGAATCTTTCCCAGTTGCAGACAAAAAGACTTTGATTTGTCTCAGTCTCAAAAGTACTCAGCCTTTGAAGAAAAATATATATTATCAAAGTGCTAGGATTTACATCATTTCCTTTTCTTGTTGGTCATTTTTACCCCAGTTCCTTTACAATGGCTTTGATTAATGTGCCATGTTCCTAACTGAAAGACATGTTCCAAATATATGACTATGGAAGCTTATAAAAACAAACTAACATTCAGTTTCCTACAATCATATCCTTGTTTCAGGCTCCCAACTATATTTTATTTTAAAAGTTATTGATTTAGATTATTAAATTTAATTTTTAAAACTTCACTGGTTAATCTTAATTGAAATTTTAAACAAATTTGGCATGTAATAAAAAATTTCAAAAATATTAATATATAAATTTGAATTGCACAGGGAGCTAGAAAAAAAAAACTCTACCTCAGTCGGGGAGGTAGCCCGGCTGAGGTAGTTTTTTTTTTCTAGCTCCCTGTACGATTCAAATTAATAATGAAATGTGGGATTACTTTACCACAATTATCATCATGATTTGAGTTAATATATAAAGGTTTTGAAATTTTGATATTTCATAAAAAGGGGTTGTTACAGTTCAAAGTTTCTTTTCATAAATTTATATCAAGCTCAAAATGAATTTGTATGATGCTTGTAAATTAAAATTGAGAAATGTGACCTTCTTTATATCATGTCATTCATGATGTTTCACCCTAATTTCTAACTTGTAAAGCTAAGCTGTTTATGTTCATTAGTTCATCATCAAAAAGTTATCAACATTGCCATTATGGGTCATATTTCAATTAATGAAGAATAATTTATTATTTGGCAATTGCTAGCAAGTAATATAAGTTTTATCTGGCTTCACTACTTTAAATTTGTGTGACTGAAATTGCAGGAATAATGAACCTGTAATCATAATCTAAATTAACTGCGTGTACTCATAGTAGAAGATTTGAGCCATTATTTTTCTGTAATTAAAAAATGATATGTTAAATTACCTATGGAGTCTGTGATAGAATTAGTCATGACAATTGTAAAATTAAATTGTATAGAAAATGTTTTCTAAATTATTTTAAATATATTGTATTCTTAAACTTTTCTGAAAAACAATTGCTTGATCCTAGATTCAGATGGCATTCATTCCACTGATATATGCTCTGATTTTGTATGTATTGTATTCAAAGGCTTTGTTACCATTCATTTGAAACACAGTAGTTTTCTATATTTTTTATCACTTAAAATATTGAGTTTATGTAAAAGAAAGTTCAAAATTCAACTGCTCCTATTTCATGTTAGATATCTCAATGGGTTTTTCTAGTTTGCTTGCTATGTATAAGTTAGAAGAAATATTAAATGTTTAATGTGGACAGTATTATTATAAAAATAAAATTATTAAAAATAGTGGATGTGGGTGCCAGTAACAGGAGTAAAAAATGTAAGAAAGAAAAAAAAAAGCTTAAGTCCCCTTGAATAACAAAGAGGTCACGGCTGACAGTATAGCTGATTCTGACCTAATTACAAAAATTAAAATAAAAAGTATAAAAAAACAATAGACTAATAAAATAAAATGTTTTCAACCGAACTATGACAATATTTACAACTTATTTTACAAGTACCGAAATAGAAGAAATAAGTATTAAAAATAAAAAAATAAGAAATACATGGGGTAATAATAATAGATGCTCAAAAAGATGATGAGTGCAACTCAAGAAAAAACAATAAAATACAAAACTAATTAAATAACAATTGATCATGATAAGATTAAAAATAAACAAGTTTAAACAGTTTAGCAGTTCATTATACCCAATTGTGCAGAGAGGAGATGTTGAAATAGGTATAAAAAAACAAAAAAAACATTGAACATATTTATTTATATTTTAGCTCACACTATTAAAATAAATGCTGATTTTAATCATTGACTGTATGCCCTGAAGAAGGAATTAAATATTCCAAAAACTGTCTGTGTTTTAGTCTACATTTTTTTCACTCCTGTGACTGACACCCACATTCCACATCCTCTGTGATAACTATGTCCATCTTGAATAAGTTGAAAATTATTAAAAATATTGAATTAGTTCAATTAAAATTTTAAGTTATGTATGCCTGAGAACCCATATCCAAAGCAGAACATGCTTTTTTTTAAAACTATGTGTTCCATAAACATCGTATTCTATATTTAAAATTTTTATTATAAAATGAAGCTTAAAACTTAGGAATTTGTTTTCAATTATCAAGCTCCCTAATTAAAAAATATTAACTTTTAATACCAGTAACTTGCCTCCTAATGTACTCAATTCTACTTTTATAGTTAATCTCATTTAGTTTTTTTTTAAATTTTAACTTCGCCGTTGATTTTTATGAAATAAATCAACATAACATAACCTATTTCCTATTAATATTAAATGTTTCTCTCTTAAAATTATTGCATGGCTGCTATAAATAGGTGAGTATTAAATAAAATTTAAATAAAACAAAATGAGTTTTATGAAAAAAAATCATTGAATCAGCTTTTAGTTAATGGTGTTTGCTTATACTTCTTATTTTATCCTCAATATTTTTATTTGGTTCTTTAATTTTAGTCAAAATTTAATTGTCTTAGAATAATGAAATATATAGTATGCTTTAATATTGGGTTGATAATATTTTGTATTACAAAAAGTATAAACTTGTGAAAACCTGATTTTTTTTGCAGCAGCCTAATACTTAAGGATTAGTTTTCGATTATACAATAAGGCTATATGCCCTTGTATTCTGTAGTGTACAAAGTTATCAAAATTTAAATGTTTAAATGCTATATTTTCCTCTTTATAAACCACAATAAAAATTAATATATGCATTGCAGGGATTTAGTTGAACTCACACAACTCCATTAAGAACTATATAAGACATAAGAAAGTTATATAAGAAATATTTTGAAGTTTTATGTATGCTACTTGTAAAGTATCATTTTTAATAATAAGTATAATGTATTAGTTAATTGCTTCATAGCAATGTAAAATTTAACTCCTCGCTTCATGACAATGATTAATATTCTTTAAAAAAGAACTAAGTGAAAAGAGTTTTTTTTTTTTTTTTTTTTTTTTTTTTATCAAATTTTATTACTAACATGTTTTTTATTGTGATAATTATTATTGTTTCTGTTTTCATATGTTTTTATTTATATTTGTGCCATTTGAAAATTATATATTATTTTGTATTGTGATAGTCATTTGTTATTGGCTTTTATAACTAAAAGTTATATAAAAAGATAGTGTGAGATGTTATTGAACAGTATTAAAGATTTAAGTGCATTCTTGCAGTCTGTATAAAATACAGGGATGCTGTAGTGTGGTTGTTTTTTTTTCTTAAATTTTTTAAGACTATTGACTCTGACAATATGCCTGACTAGCCTTACTTTCACAATATGGTATCCTTAAGGAGATTTTGGCTCTATAAATTTGTGTTGAACACAAAACATTCTATAACGATTGTATGGAAGTGTTGATTTTCTCTAAAAAGACTACTATTAAACAAATTTTACAAGAGCCCTGATCTGGTCTAACCAATCTCATAGTCAAGGTATCGTGTCAGGGATTCAGGCTTCATAAGTGCACGGAGAAATTATACATAATGCCTAGAAGTGTTATATTTCTTTCAAGTGTCTGGCTTTAAATTATTTACACAGCTCTGATCCTCTCAGGTCAGTTATTAAACCTAGTTATGTTGTCCCTAGATCAATTTTGGTGTGTTGAGTATTGTATAAATGTCTGGAAGTGCTGGACTTCATAATCCTCTGTCTCTCCTTGCCTCCTTTGTCTCTTCCTTGAGACTCACTCTCTGATATTGCTTGTCAGCTTCACAGCCAAGGTATGTTAGTTGGCCAAATAGAGATCTGGTTTTCAAGAATGTGTAATAAAATTGTATTACTTTACAGATTATCTTGATTATTGAATATTCAGAATTTAAATGCATTTTTTACTCAATATCAAAATTGTTTTCTTTGTAAGATTAAATTTCTTCCCTACTAGAAGAGCCTATGTGAAGAAATGTGAATTTCAATAGAAATTTATTGTTTTAAAATGTTATAGTACTGTAAACATTTTTATATGTTTGAAACAAATTTTTAAGTTATCTTGTATTCTCATTTATTTTTGTTTCTAATTTTCAAACATTTGTCTCTCTTTGTGCTTTCTGACCTAACTTTGTAGCTAGGCTTGTTGCTCTCATAATAAGTTTGCTCTCAGTTTCATGTTTAATGGATCTGCAAGCTATTTGTAGATTTGCTATATAGTCCCTGAGAGCTCATAACTATTCTTATAAGTTTTTTTATTGAAATGTATAATACTAAATATTGACAGAAAAGGTGCAAATATGTAGAAATAAACATACCAATTGTTGACTGTTTTTCTATTATTATTAATTTCCCTTAAAATTTCAGTGATAACATTATTAGTAAAGTTTATTAAAGTATGTTTTGGGATTCTGTTTATTTTGACATTTTAGGTCACCCATTTCATATTCTTTGATTATACAGATATTGTATTCCTTTTCAGAAAAACAAAACAAAAAAAAAACCCAAATAACCACTAATTTTGAAATATTTTCCCATTAAAAAAATTTTTGATGTTGATTACTTGGGCTTTAATTTGAAGTATAAACATATTTTTTCACATATTACTATTATTACTATTAACCAGCACATTAAAAGTTGCACAAAATGTGCAAAATGGAATCAAGTTTTATTTATAAAAAAAAAAACAAAGGTTTTTTTTTCACAATTAATTAAAAATGGAAAATATTTTAAAATTAAAGCTTTAGGAAAAAATTGGGCTCTTCATTTTTGGGTTGATCTTCATTTGTTTCTGAAAAATCCTTTATGTTTTTAGCTTTTTATTTCTGTTCACACAAATGGCCACATAACACACAATTGTGTATTTTGGTCAGCTCTATTAACACAATTAATTGAACCCCTTAACGCATCATTACAAATCTTACTTAATATAAATTTTAATAATGATAACTGTCTATATGTAAAGCTTCTCAGAAATGGGCTAATCTCTTTGGACTGCAACTTGCAAAATTCTTCCACACCAAGGAGGAGATGGTTCCTTGGCCTCTTACTACAAAATGAGGGCCATATATTTGCTCTCAAAGAGTCATTCATTTCTTATCCACGATAATTTGTCCTATAGCACAGAAGCTGAGGAGTCCATATGGACTTATGTAGACTTATGTCGTATCCAGAATGGTGGACATATCATTATGCCCTTGCCTTTTATGGCTGTATCTCCTTTTTAAATCAAGTATATTATTAACCATCTACCTACGCCTAAAGCATCCGACTATAACTTAATCATTGGCTAGTATCTAAAACATATCCAAAAAAGCAATTGTTTCCTTGACCTAACCCTTCTGTTTCGTCTTTTTAACTGCCTATTTTCCGCTCCATATTTCCAAACATCATACTCCACATCCTTAGTCTTACTTTTCCAACCGTTTCTTTCTAGTCCATTAAGGATCAGATTATTTTGACTACTTCCCTGTGTAAGCAGGCACTTCACAGAACAGTGTGCTTGAACCTAACTTTTCATCCTTTACATTACTGTGCCTACCTATACCTATACCAAAGTTCTTGGTTCCAAATATCCTTCTAGCCTTTTTTGCTGTTGACAAAGCAATCCTCTGTTCTCATCCTACATTTTAAAAAATCACCTCAAAGTTATTCAGCTGTGATGCAGCAATTGGGGGACCAAAATAAATTAGTCAATGTGCATCCAAGTTAATTTATAACTACAAAAAAAATCTAATAATGTTACATACAATAGCATCCTCATACCTCTTTCTGATTCCATCTGTTACCTTGGATCAATCTTAACTCATTACAACTGGGGCAAACAAACTAAATTCAGTCTTATGAACAAGAGTTTGAA
This sequence comes from Oncopeltus fasciatus, assembly GCA_000696205.2. Lineage (NCBI taxonomy): Eukaryota > Metazoa > Arthropoda > Insecta > Hemiptera > Lygaeidae > Oncopeltus > Oncopeltus fasciatus. The sequence continues at coordinate 346,214 of KZ806917.1, read as the reverse complement.
ATAGAAAATAATATACATAGAGATAAATGATAGACTCTATACTGAACTTTACTTAGATCTTGAGTCATGATTCAGACTCAAGACTTCCAATTTCTTAAAATACAATCTTTTCAATCCAAAATCCTAAGAATTATTACAAATGCTCCATACTTTGCCTACCTTAAATCACAATTTTAATATCCTGTAGGTTAAATAACTCATCTCTACCTGCTCTTTTCTTTGCTAGTATTTTTCCATAGTAAACTCCCATTTCACTCTAAATTTATTCACTAACTATCTGTAATCATACTCCAAGCCATATAGCCCGCCCCAGCGACTAAAACAAAGATGACCTCGCGATCCTTGGGCCTTAATATCTAAATTTATTTGGAGTAAGTATATATTTCTAATTGAATTGTGAATCTCAGTTATTATATCATATTATATATNCTCAAGAACCTTCTTGGACATAAATTTGATAACCCAATGTCTTTGGCTCACAAATCATATTGAAGAAGTTATATATATATATATATAATTTACCTTTAAATCCATCTATGGATCTTCATAAGTTGTTATTTAGCCTAAAGTACTTTTAAAATGTACTAAATTGAGCATTTTTAGTAACATAGATGTTTATATACTAGATGAGTTGTACATAAAATAACGAGTAATTGAGATAAACCAGCAGTACATCCGAGTACATCCTTTTCTTGGTGCTTATCGAGGGATAAAGAGTTTGTTTCTTTCTTCTTTCAAGAATGTGACCTGGTGTTTAGCATTGATGTTCCTGAACTTATGGCAGGTTTCAAAATAGAATATGCTCCCGATGAGTGGAGACTTTTTTATTGACTCTTCAAAAAGAAGCCTTAAAGTAGTACTTCTACACATTGGCAATAGTATGCTTCTATGCCAGTTGGACACTCAGTTCACTATAAAGAATGTTATGAAAACCTTGAACTGGTTTTACTCTGCTAATCAAACCACAAATAGACATGTGGTGATTAAACGTGATTTCAATGATGCTTGGTCAACAAAGTGGCTATACTAAGTTCCTTTGCTTTTTCTGTGAATGGGACACTATATAAAAAAAGCTTGGCTCTTGAGAAAACCTTTAAATTAGTTGTAACCGGTTTCCTATGAAACAAACAGATTTTCCTAGGATTTCAAAATACAAGACAGTCATCGCCGAAGTGCTTGAAAACTTGAAGAAACTGGGCTGTAACCTGAGCACCAAAGTTAATTTTCTCCACTCACATCTTGACTACTTCCCTGCAAACCTTGGTGATATAATTGAAGAGCAGAGCAAAAGATTCCACGAAGACATCAAAGAAATGGAAGGAAAATATATAGGAAGATGGAGCGTCAACATGATAGCAGACTACTGCTGGATGTTAAAAGAGGATTCTCAACGAGTCCACAGCCGGAAAAGCAATAAAAGAAGCTTTGACAGAAATAGAAAGTATTATTATAAGGACTTAAGAGCTTAAAGTGAAATGGACGTGTACTGGAAATGAAATTTAGAATATGATTTATAAATAAAATACAATTTTTTAACTTTTAAACAATTGCTTAAATTTAGTTATTATAGCCAAAAAATACTTTCTTTTTTATGAGAAAACCTAACATGATAGAAAAAAATGGATTGCATTTTTGAAATCAGTGCTGAAGAGTATTTTAATGTCAGTTTTCAAATTTTAAACAACTTAAAAAAAAAAAATGTTTTGTAGACCTGTTTTATTGATGTTATTATAATTGAATCGTGAATTAAAAACATGATTGACAGAGTCACATTTTACTCACCAATTTACTCATGCTAAAAAATGTACTTTCACAAGTGTTGAATATCTTATTCAGTGCACTGAAAGAAAACAAAAATGGTGAAATTCAAATTTATTGTGCGATGACTTAATCATGGATATTGAATGATTAATAGAACAATGCTTTGACTATATCAAATAAAAATTATTAAATGAATATTTCTTTTGTATATGCCTGGTTACCAAAGATTTTTTGAAAGAAATTTAATCATTGTACAGTAAAGGCTGGTTCAGTAAATAGAAAGAGCTGAAAAAAAAGAAAGGAAAAAAAAAGTATTTTTATTTGCAAAGATATAATGAAAGAAACTTTTTTTTAGAAATAAATACTTCTAAAAATAATATAGGTGGGTGAGTATTAGGGGAAGTTTTCATAATTACTAAAATAAATCACCGAATATAGTAACATGAAATAATAAAGAGCTTGAGTCTCTTATAATAAATGTAACAATGATGGTCTGGAGCAGCTCAAGTACACAGTTTGACATTTTAAATTAGAGTTGAAACTTTGCCAGTCATATTTTCTAGGAGTTCCCCAGAAAAAATTTGAACATTGATTTTAGTGACCACCCTATTGTAATGTTTCAGGCCCGAGCACTATATTTTATATATATACAGTTAGTCTCTCTTCACATCTCACCAATGAGGGGTGAGGGATCCCCAAAAACTCCTTGTGATTTTTTCTTTTTTGTTTTTCTTTGTTGTTTCATTTTCTATGTATACTTTATATATAGACATATACATATACATATAGGATGCGCCAGTAGTTAACGTGGGTGAACCACATACTATAGGCATTTGATTCCAATGCTTTATGCTTTCCTATAAAGAAGAATTTTTTCAAAAAAATATAGTTAATCATACCTTTATTATAACTTATACTATAAATATGGTTCTCTTATCAAACAAGAATAACCTTAAGCAAATGGCTTGGACTATTTATTATTCTCTCTCTCTCTCTTTGTCGTTTGGGCCTACTGAGGACCACGCGGCTCGTATCTACTCTTCGGAAAAGCTTTTTCCTTCCTCTTCTTCCAGTACTCCTTCATTTTCTGNAGATTATAAATATATACATATTTATTTATTCAGCTTCTAAAAAGTTCATTCCACAATCTGAGTATATAAAAGTCTCTGGCAGGAAGATCTCAAATAGATTTGCCTTAATTGGAAAATCCAAACGCCCCTCTGGATATTGGGCAGTAGTTGATGACCTAAATGGAAGGCCAAGAAGAATAATCGAGTTTTGGGAGCTGTAGGGCAGATCCGTTTGTTGAAGATATCTGCCTTCTAAACCGGCACTAATAAGATGATACAGCTATCATCACCAAAAAATTCTGAAAGAGTGAGAAGACTTTTGTTTGAAAATTCTTAGAAGACAAACTTATCCTTGAATAAGTATATTTGCAAGATTTTGAAACAATGATACCCCACAGAGTTGATATTCTCAAAAGTTATTGATGAAAGCTGTAAAACAGTAATCTGTTTTTCTAAGACAAAGAAGTAATGGCATACATATGGTATAACCCTTACCATAAAATGGTAATTAAAGGGCTTGTAAACAGATGAAATATGATTCATTTGCTTCTTGATGAGAAATATGCCAATCAAATAACTTCGATGGTGAGGATCTCTAAATCTATCTTCTCCACAAATGTCGAAATAATTCAAGCCTTAATACCAAACAACTCCTTTGGCCCTACCAATCTCATTTATTGTTTTAAAGTATATTGACCAGGGCATATGTTTATTCATGTGTTCCATTCAGAAGTTTGGAAACTTAACTCAATACTCATGGTTTGTAACATAATTGGACCTCCTTCATTATTTGTTATGCCATAAATCTTAATTTAGATAAATAAATTTGATCCCTTCTATCAAATTATCAACATTCTTTTAAGAGCAGAGGCCTTCCTGAAAATTATTGGTGTATTACCTCACTTTCTTGATTCCAGGTTATAGAATCCTGCTGGCAGCTTTCGGTGAAGTCTTTCATGACATAAAAGACTCCGAGACTCAAGAACCTTCTTGGACATAAATTTGATAACCCAATGTCTTTGGCTCACAAATCATATTGAAGAAGTTGCTGACAGAATTCTGGAATCTGGAAGTTTCCTCTTCTACCGAACACTCGAACAGTCAAATTGTTTTCCTTTAGCTAATTGGTTTTCAGCTCTTGTGCAAATTGTTCATTGAAGGGTCAAATGGAGAGGAAAAATGTTCAGAAATCAGGAAGAAGAATCCTTTTATTTTTTATTTTACACAAGTCTACAATTTCAGTACTATTTATATCCCATTCTTGTCATTTTATGCCTTTAGCAAGTTTATACAAACTTTAAAAAAAAAGTATTTTGAAATGTGCACAAGTCCTTGAGCGAGAAAACTAAAAAAAAAAAAAAAAAAAAAAAAAAAAAAAAAAAACTGTCAAATCACAATATTATTATTTATTTTAATGCCCTATAGTTCTAACAAATGTGTGTGCTTTTAAAGACATTTTAACTATTGGTTACACTCTTTTTCTTTTTTTAATACATCTATATTAATAACTTTAACATGAAATTACAGAATATTTACAGTAAGTACTTCAACAAGGAAGATAAATAAGAAAGCATTTATGAATTTTTTTTCCAGAGTCTTCTTAATCACATATAGAAAAAATATTGATAAATGCTTTATTTTACATATGTATATATTTTTTATTTGAATATTGTAAACCTGAAAATTGGTGAAACATAACTTTTCAAATGAATATATCAATGATAGATCATGTCTCAAATGGGTAATTCTTTATAAATTTTTGACATAGATCTTTTAGCCACCTTTTATTAATAAGTACCCCAAATTCAAATAACTAATAGTGTGGTTTAGTCTTAAATTACAAAATATGATAATACAAACAAAATGTACTTATAAAATATCAAATTCGTCAAGCATTGATAGAGAAGCTGTTTCCAAAGTGATAGACCTTCCAAAGTAAATTTTAAAATGATCTAGAACCCCTTTTTAAGCATTTTTAAACTGCATTTTTCTTATACCTATTTTTTATGGAAGTTCTTCCATTCCCATGGAAGTAATACATAGAGAGCTTGTTGACCGCTCATTGTCAACAAAATTATTCTATCTCATGAGATATTTAATATGTAGTCATTTAAGTAATTTAGGCCAACTTTGTAAATTTTTTATAAAGTGAATGAAGCCAATGGGTCAAAAAGTATCAATAACTTCACCCTGAGTATTATTATTAAAAAATAATCTAAATTCATAATTAAGTATTGATTAATTGAGATAGTCCCAATTTCTCTAAATCTTCATCGATTCTACTTACTGTAAAAATGTGAGAATTAAAATTCGTTGTTTGTTAATGCTCTGGCTCTCAGAGTTTTGTTTGATTTTCTTATGTTCTAAATTTTTAATTTATTTTGTGGAAAAAAAAGTTTATAAACGGCTGAAATTAGACTTTGAAGAAGAGTGATTTAGGACAGCATCAACATATAAAATCATTAATGTCTTTGTTATAGTTTATACAATTAAAAAATGTAACACAACTATAATTATTTATTTATTTTTAAATAATAAATTGTTATATAAAAGATATATTTATCATTTTGTTTTATAATTAATTAGCATATAGAAATTCATGACATGTTTTAATTTGAAAACAGAACCCACAAAATTGGTCATTCATAACATTTAGAATTAATAAATGAATGATAGAACAAGTCAAATTAGGCAATTCTTTTCCAGGTTTATTCAATGATTTTAGACAGATAATTTATTAATTGGTACTCTAAATTAAAATAAAAAATAGTGATTGTTATGCAAATTTCTTTGAAGTTTGAGACAGGCCAAATAGTATGGTCCCAAAAAAAAAAAAAACCCCTCAATACCATGTGTTTCTAATATACACATACATATTCAAAGAATAGATGCTTTGGACCTTTTTTAAGAATTAACTTATAAGATAAAATTCATAGTAATTCATAAATAAATAATTTTTTTCTTAAAAACATACTAACCCAATCACATATATCAGTTTCTTAGTGATATAGTTAGTATATTATAATATTTCTGACTTTAATTTTAAATTAATGCATCTCCAATGTAATTTATGGAGGCCCTATGCTCAGAACAGAGAAATAGGAGATAATTAAGTACATAATATAATTTATGAAAATTCAGTTTTCTAAATTATTCAACATTTCTTCTCACACGTATCTACTTTTTAAAATCCATAAAACCTTATTTTATAAATCAACTTCGCTACTTAAATACGGTGAAACATATAAGGTTTTATTAATAAAAATATATTCAATATTAAGAAATTCATCAATACTGAAATTGTCATAAGCTTCCCATCAATCCATCATCATCATTATCATTATCACTGTCCAATCCCCCTTTATCAATATTATGAAATAAAATTCATGTTTTTAATTTAAATGGTTACTCATTATCAACTCATCATACTTATTAATAGCCCATAAAATATACATGCATGAATGTTTATTATATATAAATAAACATTGCTTGCCTGTAATATAAAAATGAAATAATTTGACAAACATGACTCAGCATGTGATAAATTGTGCAGCATGTGCCTACATTTTATACATTTTGTAAATTTAGTCACATTTCAGTTAGATATAAATTAAAACCTCACAATAATATAATCCGGTTTTCAAAGTTTAATAAGTTTGAGTATAATAAAGAAGTATCCAGCATCTTGCAAACCTGCAAATTAATTAATACTCAAAGTAAAGTCATTGAGATTTATTTTTTGCCATTTGGCGTCATATGCAACATGATGGAAATAATTTGTCTAATAACTTATAATGACTATTCGAGAAAGTCCTTTTTGATCCTTGTGTTTGATGTGGGTCCACTCATAGCTAAATATGTAGCGGAATAAAATGTATTTACTTCACCCACCACTTTAGGCCATATAAATTATTCTACCGAGGGCAAGCAGTATGCACGGATAAATTAACCCTCATTAAGTTATAACAATATAACAGCGCTTGATTAGACAATAATCATTGTGCTGGACATAAATGCACCTAATTTTTAACATGGTAAAAATAAATTCCTTATTCACATGAGGAATACACCCTATAGTAGAAATTTATTATTTTGTAAGAAGTTAAAAATTAAGTCTTCAATCAAATATTATACTGTTTATGATTAAGGGGTCTTAGAAGGTATATTTCGAATTTTTAAATTTTGATTGTTTGTGGCCAAATTAGCCACATGATGTCTAATTTTTACTGGATAAGAGAAAGTTATTCAAAGAAATGTTTTAAAATTTTAAATATTAAAAATATCCTAGATATTAAACTTAATCTTCATTCATATTTGTAAATGCCCCACTTCAAGCATAATTATTATTCTTCTGGGTTTTAATAATTGATTTTAAAATTTTAAATTCTCCAAAGAAATTATAAACTTTGTCTACAATTCTAATAACTCACAGGGCTGTTGACTATGATTAAATGTACTTATAATAAGCTCAAGAAAGTCAGGTATGCTAACTTACAACAGTTTTTACAAGCATCTTTTTCTAGTATATACAACAAATGTCCTTCACATCAGAATTAAGTTGACATTAAACACTCGAGGGATAAGAGTGCCTATTATATATTAAAAATAATTTAATTTCACTTCAAATAAGGAATAAAAGTTTTTATTTCTAAATGCCCTCGTCATGCCAACATATTATGTTCACCAATGAATGACATTAAACAACCCTAGTGAGATCACTATTTACTTAAAAAAAGCTTAAATTCTAATTTTAATAACATTTTATTAAATTAAATCACGANATACAGTTATCTTCAATAGTAATAATAATATATTATGTATAATTTTACATAACACTGTTATATTTTTTAATTCTAAAAAATTCATGCTCACACACAATTTAAAGGAGTATGAAGTCCTTAAATCTTAAGAAATTGTGATCACTGCCTTATAAAAATGACTAAAGCAACTGGAACAATGTTTTACATCCATAAACCTCTAATTGTTTTATAAACATCTCAACCTTTTTTTTTAATTATTAAAAACAATTTTAATATCAAGCAAAATTAAGAGGTGATAAAAAATAACTTAAAAATTCATAAAAATCACAGATATTTACCAAAGGTTAACATAGAATATCAGTGTAAAATACTGGCAGGCAGATTTAGAGTTTTTTCTTTTAAATATAAGACCACTTATATATATTTTAATATAAAACTGCTTGAACCACACTAATTCATAAATTAATACAACAATAAGAAAAATGCAAAATAAAATATCAATAAACAAAAAATATAAGAAATTAAAATCTTTTTTGAAAGATTTAAATATATTTAACAATTANATGTCAATTTACAGAATGATTTTGTTATCTACTTTGTAAAATTTTGACTAATTTTTTGTAACTTATTGACCCATAATATGATTAAATAGAAAAATTTCTGTTAATAAGGAAATCAACTATTATAGTTATATATAAAAAAAAAGATTAAATTTAATATTTTCATGTAACATTATTATATAAATGTTTGAATATGGTGAAATGACAATATAAGGTTCTAGCAAGCATCAGATATGGGTTCTACTACTTTTGAAATGTTTAGGGTGTTCAGTTTCTATTAAAAATATAAATTGTGGGGTTGGAGTTTAAATATTATGTCTGAGCAGATATTAGTATGAATTCTATGACCTTTGAAGGGATGATGGTGTTTAATTTCCATTGCCTCTACAAGAAATATAATGACTGGAGATACAGTCAGAATGTAGTGTCCTAGCTGACTTCATAAGTGGGGTATACTATTTCTGGAGGGAGTAGAGTGTATTAATTCTCATACCTCTTCAGACATATATCTGAATGCAGTGCTTGAGTTAAAGTTTACTGGATTTGGTAAGATACCTTAAATACCTAACTTCACGAAAGTTAACCAAACACAGAAACTGATTTCCTTAAAACAGAAATCATCTCCATGCTATTGAATTGAAGTCAAATTTATTTTTTAAAAGAAGACTCATTATTTTTTGTCTTAATATTATCCATACTTTTAAATATAATAAATATCTACAACTTACAACATAATATTGTCTTCAAGTGTATTTTACAAACCGACTCAACAAAGTCGTTAATCATCTTTTATTTTGACAATAATCAACAATATGTTGCTCTAAAAAGAAATAAGTATTTTGATGCAATAAATATTGCTTCATTATCATTTTTCATATCTTATTTTGGGTAATAAAATTATTAGTATAAAATATACAATACTGACTATTGGATATAGCAAAGTCAAGTGTACAAACTACGATTGAGGTCATAAATAATTAACAAGAGATGTAAGTAATAGTAAATAATTAATAAAGTAAATTTAACATTATGTTGAAGTTTTTTTTTTTTTAATTTTGAGTTACTTGTTTACATTCTATATGTCTTTTCGAAACTTAAATTATACCAGTGTGAGTTATGCGAGTTTAGTTAAAGAATTGAATTAAAATTTATTATTCAATTGGTTGAAATCTTCCATGCATTTATAAACTATATATTCACTGTACCACTTGCTTGAAATCATTCCCTTAACTCTAAAATTTAAAGCTTATCTTAGACCCACTCTTTCACAATATTTATATGGTAATGGAGGAGTTTATGAGTAGATACTATACTATATACACAATGCAACAGATTAATATATTTATATATTGAGATGGTGGTGAAAAAAATATGGAGTTCTCTAATTATCCTTCTATATGTTCTATTAATTCTGTACATTATACACATGAATACCTCAACTTTTGTTTCTATTATATATATTATACACATGTGACTCCTCTTTCTACTGGCTTTACTGAATATTTACTTTACACATAAACCACACTGTGGTTAAAAAAAATCTGTAATTATCAATTTGGTTGCCACCTACTGTTTATACAGTATAGCTATTGTTATGTATAAACACCACCACTGCAGCTCTACCATATATGGTTCTCCATATATTATTGTTCTCTATGTAGTACCAACTCATGAGCCTTTTTATCCCTTCTATAGTACCTTTAAATATACCATGCTACATACTTCTACAGTATAACCCATTGTAGGTAATTGTAAAGTAATACGAGAATTAGAACCAGTATTTTCAATGAATTTATAATATCAACTCTTGAGTATCTCTATATACTTCATTCACTTAAAGTATCTTAAAGCAAGACATTTCATTCAAAGCTATCCCTCCATACTATAAATACTGCATTGCATATATATTAGTTGCAGAACAGCTCTATTTAAGGCATTCATAAATAAATCTCAGAACACACAAACACATATATCTATCTACACACACACCCACCCACCCACTAAACACACACACACACACACACACACACACACACACACACACACACACACACACACGCACGCACGCGCACGCACGCGCATACACGCACACACACGCGCGCGCGCGCACACACACACACCTGTGTGAGGGTATCTTTCAAGGGTGTTTATTTATTTACTAAAAAAAAGTAAATAATTATGTCATTTTAATAAGTTTATATTAATTGAGTAACTTGAAAATTTTTAAAGCAACATCATTTGATTATGATCAAAATATTCTCATCACTTATCACTAATTTCAAACATTTTAACAATACACATTAGATATACATACATAAAGTTCTGTATATTTCCATAGAGAAGTCTTCTAGAAATTTTGTTCTTAATTTATTTACAAATACATTTAAATTTAAGAAAAACTTCATGAGTAAGAAACTTTAACAAAAATTTATAAAGAATAATACAAATTATGCTTTTATTCAAACCATTAAATACTTTGACAAATATTATTGTAATTTCTATTTTAAGTATATAATTTCTAGTTGTAAACAGAATGTTACAGAATAAAACAGAATTTTAAAATTAAAATAAATGGAAATTTCTCACACCTCTACAGAGTTAATACAGTATCTTACAACAGCCATCCACAAACTACTTTAAACCCAGTGCCCCTCCTAAAGACAATATTATTGTCATGGTATGGACCTTGAATTGACTATGCACTAAACCTAAAATAATTAATCCTTTAAAAAATGGAAGCAACAAGCAGAAATGAACAAATTAATTTTAAAACCTCATAAGAATCTTCAATTTGATCATATTTTTTTTATTAGTCTTATTTGTACCTCTTTTCCCACAACCTTTTCCATACAAAGAAATTGGATTTAATTTCAAATTTTCTATGTGTGTAATGCTGAATCACAAATAATCACAGTCTTAAAATATATAACCTATCCATTTTAACTCATTTTGTGAAAGATTAGATTAATTCTCATAAATCATGTTTGAACCTCCTCTACATAATACTAACAAAGCTTTGCTCATCTTGCTCAGCTTCATTTGAGTTAAGCAACAAATAAAAAAAATGAGAATTTTATTTTTCATTAATCTGAATTTATTTAGGAATAAATCGCTTGAATGTTTTTTTTTTTGGTGTTATGTATCATTAACTTTAAAAACCTCGGATTGTTTGAATTATCATTTATAGTCCCAGGGAAAGTTATTGTTTATTGTTCTGTTAATTTTGGTTAGTGAAACTCTATGAGCTGTAACAATTTTAAGTGATTTTTTTTAAAATTATGTTATTCATTATTTTTAGAAGTAATTTGTAAATAGAATTTTTTTTTTTGGGGGGGGGGGGT
>KZ806917.1:276526-290231 GCA_000696205.2 Oncopeltus fasciatus | reverse complement strand
TATATATAATGAAACACTAGCGGTTCATCAGCCTTCTTCTTACTCCTCACTGATGAAGGGCATAAAATCCCCGAAGAAAATTTGACTGTTTGTAATTTTTTCTTTTTGTTTGTTCACTGTTCTCTGAGGAGGGAGGTAACAGGTAACCAAATATTAACAATTTTTAGTGCAAGAGAACAGAATAAAAAAATCTAACTGTCCCAGCCAGGACTCGAACCTGGATTTCCTGCTATCCGGGCCGGTGCATTTTCCGCTTACGCTACCGGGACAAGCCTGATTATTTAGAATTTTTTTTTCTAAAAAATACTAAAAATAATTACTACTTTTTAAACATAGTAGAATTTACTAAGGTCAATTGGCTGTTCCAAATTAAAGTTTATTTTAAAAGGAAAATTACAGTAAATAGTGTCTTAAAATGCATGGCTTGGATCCGAAGGACATACAGACTGCCTGGGGGGTGTCTGCCGCTCAATGGAGGTCTTATGTCGGAGGGGGTTGAGCGGGGGTAGTGAATGGCCTGGAGCTACGTCATCAAGACCGTGGTTGTGTGGGGTGGGGGAAAGGACTGAGGGCTGGGTGGGGTTGGTTGAGAGGGGGTATTGATCTGAGAGCGACCTACTTCTGCCCGGCTGGTCTGAGGGCAGATCGATGGGGTGAAGGGGAGGCTGAGAGGGAGAGAAAATGAATAAGGGAGGATGGAGATTGATGGGGAGTGATTTAGAGAGTGAGAAATAGATAGATAGCAGATAAAGGATAGCAATATATACCAGATTGTGACAATAACCGTAAATATTTTCTGGGTTCATAACCTTTTAACGAACATTGAGTTTTAGTTGTTTAAAAGTACACTTTCGCTCTCCTTCCATATATATAAATATTATTTTATGTTTTTATTACACATCAGTCAATCACTTAATAAAGTATTACTGATTTTTATTTTATTAATTTTTTTTTTTTACACTTACTGTACCATTTTGAACATATAATTAAACGGTTACTCTTTAACCCTAATAGGAACTATCAACCCTATCGCATTATGCGGCAAAAAAAAAAAATATTGGAAATGTGTTTGGAGTTTATGTAATCTATTTTAAAATACATTTGAAATGGGACTGTTACTGATTCAGTATTACTATTACAGATTAAATCAAATTGAAGTTAATATCTTCCCAAAGGGAAACCAGTTGGTCGGACCTCCATCACTCCAAGAAGTTCAGCATTCACATGTTTGTGGAGTTGAAATAAAGCCACTGCCTGGAGGATACTGTTAGTGGAGAATGTCGATAAGACACAGAGAGCTCTTCTTCGGCGCCATACGGTTCCCAATTCTCCCATTAAGAGTTTCCTTGCATCTTTAGGACGAGCCAGAAGAAAATTTCAGATGAGTTCTTATAGGCTATGTTAGTCCCATAAAGGACTGTCTTGTACCCACATTTGTTGCGAGAACTTATTAGCCAGATGTCAAAATTTCCAGAGAACCCTACTTCGAAAATGACTATTAATTTTCAAACTGTCTTAGCGAGCAACAACGATCTAAATCTGTTTCAGGATTCTAACACGCGTTCATTTATAAAGAGTTTACCTTGCCAGGCTACCCAGATGCTAATGGTCTCGCAGAGAGAAATGTTGTACAATAGATTCGGAACAGCGCCATTAAATAATCAATACCAAACAGTGTTAAGAAATACTGTAAAATGTTTGTTTTTTTTGTATCGAGATATTCCCACTCCCATGCACTTAAACTTGTTTTACATTTATTATAATTTTTTGCGTTTTCTTGAAAATGAGGAAAAAACAAAGCACGTGCCAAATGAATTTTTTCTTCACATTTTCTATTATGTTCCTATTCTTGAAATGAGTTTGGGTTTGCCCCAAATATAAAGGGCTTAATGGAGTTTGTTTTATCACATGATCACATATCCTTTCTCAGCATAATAATGAATTGAAAGCCACAGTAGCAGGTCATTTGTAAAGGTTTACGTGGAAAATGATGCCGGTATACTATCCAAATACCACTATACCACTGTCTTAGGCTCTTTTGTGCATCATTTTTCACCTTCCATGTCCACGTAATCCTGAGATTCGCGTCAGTCCTCCTTATTCCTTACTACACTAAAATCAGAGATGGTCGTATGTCTCCTTGTGNAAATTATATGTTTAATTTTAATGAATCGATTTCATTTGCTTCTTTATAAATAGACAAATAATATTCAGTCGTGAGCACTACTGATGTAATTATACGGTGACACATCTGAACATCGCCTCAAAGATTTAAATGCCTCCCCAATCCGTGCGTTGATTCTGTCTTGGCTGTCAGTTCCAATCAAGCAGATGAAAGATCGGCCACGAGAAGGAGATGGCGGACGTACGGGGAATGACAGATCGCCCGCGATCAATGGGGCGTTGCCGATCGGACATGAAGGTTTGTGGGAGCAAGCTTCCGAGTCTTCAGGTCAAGTGGAATTGATGGAATACTCTTTTGTAACGGAAGTCGAGATGTCTTGTAGAGAAACCCGTTGCGAAGAACGGTTAAAAAAGTAACGAAGAAACGTTTAAAAAAAAAACTATTTGTGTGTCTGTCATAATCTATGCCGCTTTAGTAAAATGTAACAGCATATACATAATAAAACAAACGAGCACTTATCATATGTTATCATTTTTATCATATCATGAGTACAACTGCGAACATGGATCGAAGAAAATATTCAAAAGTTGAGTCATAATACCGTGATTTTTATAATAACGGTATTTTATTTATAACTTTGATATTTATTTATGAAATTTGGACTGAAGTGAAAATTTAAAATCTTAGTTATGTGGGCAAAGCCTCTTGAGAACTGACAGATAGCTCTCAAAGCTGGGCAAAGCTCTCTTTGAAGCTGGTTGCAAATAAATTGAATTGAAATTTAATTTTAAAAACTTCCCTATCTTGTGAGCTAAAACTTGAATTTTTTACTGAGGAATTCACTGTTTAAACTTTGGGGCAAGTGCGTTCTCCTCGATTTTTGAAGGCTGGCGGGTTAGTAAATGGAGGGGAGGGTGAAGGCGAATATTTTTGTAAATAATTTTATGTATCGTTACTGTTAACTGTTGTTAGTGCCTGAAAAAGTGGACAAGACACTATGTTGGGCTCGAGGACTGAAGAGCGAAAATAGTGAGAAAAAAAAACGTTTACTTACAACGCAGAGGCTAGAGTATTGTAAATGAGATTAAGATTGAGGATATCGCTTTTAAGGGGGTAGTAATTGAAATGAATCGGGTGGAAAGAAGAACGTAAGAGAAGGGTTTGAGTCCGTGAGCAATCGTTGGGAGATAGATAGATAGAGATAGAGATAGAGACAGATCTATTTCAGTAGTAAAGAAATGCATGTGTTCGGTCCAAGTCCCCTCGTTCAGGTGGAGAGGAACAGGATGCATGTTCGCGGAAGACCGATCCTGGATCCTTTGTGACGATTCAACAAGGAATTATCTTCTGTCTGAAGGAACCCCCATAAATACTCAAATGGAGAGGTTTTTTTTTGTTTTTTATAGTGTTCGGTCAAGGTAGATGCAAAAAAAATAAATACAAATTTAAAAAAAATGTGTATTTTTAAAATTATCTGCCAAGTTTTAATTTAAAAAATACACATTTTTTAAAATTTGTATTTTTTTTATCTTCCGAACCCCTACAAAAATAACATCTACCTCATAAATAATACTTCAATATCTTCTCCGCCATTACCATTTCCCCTCCTTATACCACTGTATGAATTATTATATTTAGTTATTCTGATTTGCTTGTGGAGAAACTGGTTAAGGTAAAATCTGAATGTAGGGCAAACAAGAGGGCCTTCGAGTTCTTTAATCTAGGAAATTGGAGTCATTTTTCATAATTTTCAATTTAGATTTGAAAAAAAAATATTAACATTAAAATTATTTTCAAAATTTATAATAATAAAATTTAAACGTAAATTACAAAATTACATTATCCATAGTAATAGCTTGCATGATTTGCAAAAATAAAAATAAAAAAAACATTAAGAAGGTTTATTTAATGGAAAATGGATGTGACTTAGATGCACGTTGATAATTTTTTTTCTTAGCACTAATAATTGTGAATATATATCGATGATAATTATATTTAGTCTCTTTTGAGACTCCTTATTTTCGCCATATTCAACCAAAAAAAAACCTGTTTGCAAATCGCAGCCCATATCAAATTTAGTTTAGATATTTTTAATGTTTGTTAATTGACCAATTCTAATTTATGTACATTACTACAGAAATTAAATAGATTTATGATTACACAAAGAGAAACAAATGTTCATAAATGAATAGTTGATGAAAGGTCAAGTAATAAGGTCAATCATTTTTAGAACATTTTTGTTGTTTCACTAGTTTTACTTAAATAAACACGTCACTTCAGACAGTAGTTAGAGCCTTCGCGCTATAGACAGTATATTGACCATCAGCTGTTACGTCAATAGAATGCAGAGAATATATAAGGACACTCCGTATAAAATTTTAAACGTAGACATTTGAACAACTTCAACGGAGATTTTACATCGAAGATACATTACTTTAAAGGCCATATTATGATGAACTGCAAATAGATACTACGAAAATAAACTTAAATAAAGACGATAAAGTACACTGAGCTGATAATTTCTAGCCACTTAATGAATCCAGATATAAATGATTATTTCTGTAATAATCTGGCAGGTCTCCATATTTACTTCATCTGATAGACACAGGTGTATTTAGATGTAAGCGTATCCGTTCATTCAAGAATGCCCACATCTGGAGGAGAGCCAGGGGAAACATATTTACAAGATATACGAGGTGCTGGCACCCGATCAGAGGGTATGCCGTCACACAAGTCTCCACATGTGTTCTGACGTAAGTAATCCATTTTGGCAGTTTTCGGACATGCTTGAATACATGCGTCACTCTGCACAACTGTTTCCTTTCTGACAGACATAGGGGATTCAGAAGTATAAATATTTAATAATAGGAGGTTTATGGCACACTAATAACTAAGCTTAAGTTGTTTTAAGTGGGAGCAGCTGTTATTATTTGTGTCTGACGTCCAGATTCAGATATCAGGACTGGCTATCCTACAGGTCTGCAGACTTTTCTAACCGGGATGTGTGAGCAGAGATTGTTTCATAGAGACCCCCACAGAAACAATATTAGCTCTCAGAGGAGGGAATACAGCTCATTAATAACCAAGCTGAAGTCCTCACTCTACCTCACTAAGCCATGTGTCCTCCAAATGATGGATATTATTATTATTTGTGTTTGACGTCCCTCTAGACAACTCAGATACTAGGACGGGCTATCCTACAGGTCTGCAGACTTTCTAACCGGGATGTGTGAGCAGTGATTATTTCATAGAGACCTCCACAGAAATAATATTAGCTCTCACAGGAGGGAACACAGCCCACTAATAACCAAGAAGTCCTCACTCTACCTCACTAAGTCTTGTGTCCTCCAAGAGATGGATATTATTATTAGTTGTGCCTGACCTCCCTCTACATAACTCAGATATCAGGACGGGTTATCCTACTGGTCTGCAGACTTTTCTAACCTGAAAGTGTGCCCAGAGATTGTTTCAAAGAGACCCGCACAAAAATAATGTTAGCTCTCACTAAAGTGAAAACAACCCCATCGTTTATTATTAGTTTTTAGCGATGGCATAAGGATATTTTACAATCTTCCAGGTTTTCAGGAAGTACCAATCCTCCCGAATCCGTGGTGAGATAGTTCACCAGATAACACTTATCTGCCAATTATCTCACACTTTCCGGAGTCCACCCCTACTTAGCCATTTGTGAATATTGCGAAACCTCTTTGAAAATTAGAATCCTCATTGTGTGATCCCGCTCAGTCAGCCTCGCCCCTTTTGTTCATCCCCTAACTGGCTCTCGGCCTCTTTTGTGCTCGGGATTTTGAATTTGAAAAGGAGCCAAGGGTTTGGACACCTGCTGTTTTGCACGTGCTCCGTTCGTGTACGCCCCTTTTGGAAAATATCTGCCCAGCCGTTTTACAGTTTTGAAATACCTTATTAGAATGTTTTCTAAGAGATATAAAAATATGCCTGAAATAATATCAGACATATTAAACATGTTTTATCTTAAGTTATTTAATCCCTACTCTTGTGTTCAGATTTAATTATAATTTAAGATGAATGAGATTAAATTTGTTTGTTAATAATTGATTTTAATATTGCTGGACTATTAAGATCATATTATTGTAACCTTTTAATGCCGCTATACTTATATCTCGAAATTTATAAACAAGTTCAGTTTCATTTTAGCAGATTTTCTCAAGAAAATTCAAGCTTTTCATTTTGGTACGATAAGGCAACTTTTGAATTTCAAAGGGTCTTCACTGATTCTACTTTGGCGAAGCTAAAATATAGTCTGTTCAAAATATTTTATATGTATTTATATTGGAGCTTCATGCGGAGACCAATATCTAAAAATTTAATTTATTTATTATTAATATATTACGAATTAAATGTTTAAAACAAAACTATTGAAAATGCTATTGAGGATGATTTAGTAGTGTCGAAAACATTTGAGCAATAAGTATATATTTTGTGGGGAAGAAAGTGTTTATTTACTTATGTCACATATGTATTCGCGAAAAGGCGAACACTGTTCTGGCCGTCTGATTTTCCCTCCTTAATCAATAAATAATGGTAAAAATTACGGGTTAGTATTCCCAGGAGCACACCAGTAATCTTCTGGGTCATTATAAAAAGAGGCATAGAAAGTAAGAGAAAAAATCCTGTGCACATTGAGCATTTTACCAGGGACCTTTGACTCAGTATTCAAATCTCCCTAATTCAGTTTAGGCACTACTTGTAAAGTTTATCGCCAGCAAGATATCTTAGTGTGTTCCATAGCCTCACTAATGTTTTGGATTTTTTTAAATGAAGCGATTCAGAGGAACATTATGGAAAATCGTGACATTTAACATCTCAGGTGATTTCTTGAATCGAGCACAGCATTTAATGATAAATTTGTATTTATATTTCAGAGGTTAAGATGAACGCTCAAGCAGTTACTTTTCAGAATTATAGAAAACTGAATAATTTTTTTCTCTTTTTCAGGAGGTGTGTTGTGGAAAATTTTGAGTGCAGAAGAGTTTTTGATTTCCCTGGAGGAGTAGGACATATGGCTCACCAAAACCGGAAAACCTAAGTAAAATTAAATTTTCCCTCAATTTATTAGAAAATTCCGAACATGTGTCAAGTGAGTATGATCTCATGGTTTTATATGTATATGTGTATATAGAGTACTTTTTATATTTTTACAAAATTGTGTAGCTAAATGGACAAATGAGGGATGATTATTTCATACTTTGCTATCCAAATACCACTATACCACTGTCTTAGGCTCTTTTGTGCATCATTTTTCACCTTCCATGTCCACGTAATCCTGAGATTCGCGTCAGTCCTCCTTATTCCTTACTACACTAAAATCAGAGATGGTCGTATGTCTCCTTGTGCATGTAAAGCTTGCATTACNATATATATATAAACACTAATATAATGTGTTTATATGTGAGTTTCAGTCAACAGCTTTCAGTTTTTTTTAAAATGAGGCATGTTGTTTTGAAATGTAAAACGAAAAGCTAGCTAGTTATTTATCCAAACAGGATTAATTGGAGTGGGGTTAACTGAAGTGTCAAGTGCGGGTTAAAAACCTCCCCCCAAAAATAAAAAAAAACCCGTTTGTTAGAAGTCCAAATTTTTTATCGTTTATTATTATTTATTTTAAGAAATGATAATCAAATAGGAGTTGAATATTTATAAAAAAAAAATCATAAATACTTGAATACTTATTAATTTTAAATATTTGAGAAAAATATAAAAGAAATATTTTATAATTTAAAACAAGCGAAATTGAAAAATTAGAAGTGAGGGTTGCTGTAATTTTAATTTTCGGTATAGATACTTTAATTAGTTGCATTTCTAAATTAAATTTGGCATATCGATTTTATTTTACACATCTGATGTAAAATGAAAGGCTTGGTTCGATATTAAGTGAAATTGTATATATATATCGGGACGAATAGATGTGAAGGATTGTTTAAAATGTCAAGTACTAGTACAACAAGTGTCCTCGCTGCATCCAGCTAAATATTTAGTTTAGTATACTCTACACAGATTTGTTTATGATGAAAGAAATTTTTTTAAATTGAAAAATTGAGTGTTCTTAATGAAATTGTATGTATCAGTTTTCTTTATCGGTCTGCATTGGGCAGTATGGTTTACATGCTTTGCAATATCTACACGCTACTGAACCACGTGACTGAAGGAATCGCTCAGTTCCCGATTGAGCGCTCTCTGTCCCGCCATTTTACCAGCTGTAGGCGTACTCACCTCCTCCGTTCTGCTGGCAGAGGTAGGGGAACCTCCAGATGTTGCCGAGTCCGACGGAGTAGCCGATGATTGAGAGCATGAACTGGACCTTGTTGTCCCATGCCGCCCTTTGAGGGGCCTCCTCCTCGCCGACCCCTGCCATTCCTCTGGACACGTTGAGAGGGGCTAGTTCTGTGCCCCCCTCCGACCGGCGACCACTCAGCCTTAGCCGGACATCTCACCTGCAACAAGCGAGCCGTCAGAGAGGGCTACCCACTGCAATGGCAGATTTCTTAATCACTTTGCTGCTAAAAAAGAAAAAAAAAGTTGTGTTATGTAATCCCACGCTAAATTAACACCAAAAAAGTGGACAGGGAGCCAGAAAAAAAATCTTACTACCTCAGCCGGGAATCGAACCCGGGTCTCTTACATTCCGGGTAGGCGCGCTTGACCTCTGGACCACCGAGGCAGCTTCGATAATCTCTCCAACTCGGGGAGGTGGTAAGATTTTTTTTTCTGGCTCCCTGTGTATTTCTTGTAAGCAATAAGATGTATTCATATAAAAACAGAAGTAAACAAAGTATTTCATCAATGAATATGGATCCTAGCAACTTTACAATGAGACAGGAGTTGAATAATTATCATTTATTTTGGTTGTTCTCCGGAGACATTCATGATGTGTCACCTAATAATACATTTTCTTCAGGTCCTTACATTTAAATTCTTAAGGTATGGCCAGTGGACATTTACAAGTGACCACCATGGTGAGCTCATTACATATCACACAGGTCAACAAATTTAAAATTTTTTTCAGTATGTGTGGAATTCTGTCTTCCTAAATCATAAAATGATAAACATTTACTATAACACGTACAGTTTTATTGTTTCAGGGAGTTCGCTTGAGGGTGAAAATATAGAAACGGGCTATTATTACAAAAAAATATTTATCTAATGTTAAATCTTTGTCAAATGGCTTAAATAATAATAATTATACAGTCAAAAATTACAATATATTATAAAAACGAAAGACCATTACATTATTAGCTATACAGCAATGTAAACATTAACTCTTTCCTCATGTATTTTGTAGCGTCATATTTTTAAAAAGCCAGCACCACTCTCCTTACAGAGATGGATTCCATCACCCCCCTTACATGACTCTGATCTGGTGTAACCTTATTCCTTGTTCGTCGCTTACTGATTCCAAATTTTTCAGAAAAAATCCAAATGGCAGTATAAAAAATGCATTTTTATGAATATGCAACAACCCAATATATCATAGGCTTTCAAGAATATGCCTACGATGATTGAGTAATTCCCCTACTTACGATAATAGTTTTCCTCTGAGTAAGCGGCATTACCGATTTGTATTCTATTTGTCAGTAGAAAGGAAATATAAATTATGAAAAAAAATCCTACGCACATAAACGCACAAAGTGTGCGTGTATGTGTGAATACCGAGGTAGATTAAAAAAATACAATTTAAAAAATGTAGATTTTTTAATTATCTGCCTACGTTTCGGCTTACATTGTAAGCCATCTTCAAAGCTATCATGAAGGCGAGAGGGGACGTCGTGTCACCAGGATCTCATATTCATGACTGGTGATTCATTTCATGTTAGTTTGTTTTCCTCTTTATACGTATTCTTGGTTGTTATATATTCACATATTGTTAGTCATATATTAAAAAATAAATTTCTGTTTTGGCCATTTCCAAGTGTTAAAATCTTTTTGTGTATATTACTTCAGAAGCCGCACTCAAATTTTTGCAACACCTTTTATCACAATGCCCTAAGGAAATAAAGATCATGCCCTTTAAGTGAATTCAATTGGGACCAATTTTTAAAAGATATGGTGAAGCTTTAATTGAGTTTTTTTTAACTACTTAGAGTGACATACAGTGACATATCACAAACTTTCTTTGGCCTGAAAATTGTCTATAAATAGCTGGTATTACAGAAAGTAAAAAAAAAATATAAAAGCGAAAATTCTTTTCTGAGATTAAGACGATCTCATAAGTATTTCACCAACTTATAATTTCCAACTTGATAGTGGGCTATAGTCAAAGCATAATAAATTAAACCAAAATTAATTTTAAAAAAAGTAAGTCTTAATTAGGGCGTCAGACGACCTAATGAAGGATTCCGTTCCTCTAATCACAAAAACAAGAAGATGAAAAAGAGACTGTATAATTAAAGCGAGAAAGAAATTTTTTTAATAAAGTAGAAAAAACCTGCCATCATCTATAAACCAGTTTCTTGCCCATAATTAAACAAAGAAACAACAACACTGCTTTGTGATTTAAGGTTTTCCGAAAATAATTAATAAATAATTTTTACAGTTTACTCTATTTTTATTTATTTATTTTTTTGTTAAAGCTGAGCGCCTTCGAGATCAAAGATATCCCTATCAGAGACCAGGAATAAGAGAGAAAGGTTCAGAGATGATATCCTCGATCTCGAAGGCGCACAGCATACAAAAACATAAATAAATAGAAATAAATTAAACTGTGGATAGACTGGAATTTTAATTATCGGAAGAAACTTGTTTCATTTTCGCCCCAGTTCAGTAGATAAATAAAAATATGTAGCACTATTATAATTTCATATAGGCTTATAATAAAAACTACCTGTAAAAAATATTTTCGATAAATTAAGTTCAATTGTAAGCATTACTTTCTTGAACATAAGTACTCAAATAACTTTTTTGGGTTATTTACTCCAAAATAGAACAAAATTTTCTGAAAAAGACCAATTTAATAAATTATTATAAATATTAAATTTATTATGGTCATTTTTCCCACGTAAATTTTAACAATTTTAGTGCAAGGGTGCGGAAAGCTGGAGATCCAGGTTCGAGTCCTGACTGCCTGGCTGGGACAGTTAGATTTTTTTAATCTGTTAACTTGCACTAAAATTATTAATAATTCATTGGGTTTCCTTAAATTTGGATAATAGAATTCCAACAAGTACAGAAAAAAATATGAAATTATAGGTTATTGTAAAATAAAACTAAGCATATTTAGTGCCATTAAATCAATCTATCAAGCTGGTGACATGATATGAGTTATGAAAAAAAATTCGATTCGTTAGCGGTCCTAGTTAGGAAAAGTCCGTCACGCAAGAGGTGCGTAATCGAAGCATATTTCCCATGTTTCATTGAAGATCTATATAAATATGGTAAAATAAGGAACTTTAGAATAAGCTGGAGAGGTATAGTGGGGGCTTACGCTCACCCTCGTAAATTTCCGTTCGTGAATTTTCTTCCTTTGCGTCTTACGTAAAAATGTTATAAGACACAAACGTTAGGAAATTTAATTTTACACTAAAAATTATTTTAACACTTTCATTACTCAAATGAAACGAATATTTTGCAGTTATAAAGCCTGGTTAGCCCCTTAACAATTTTTTTGTCCTTTTGAGATTTTAATTTTTAAGCAAAATTGAATTCCTTCCAGGAAATACCAAAAAAAGACTAAACGCCCAGTTTGGTTTCAATATTTTAAAATATGGAGGGCCCGTCAAACGCGGGAAATTAAATTATCAAATATCTCTCGCTATGTTAATATACGTTAAAATATAGAATACATATTTTTTAATTGTAGTATATTATCCCACGTAAAACGTGCTAGGGAATAGAATGAAATATAGGGAATAGAATAACTGTCCCAGCCAGGACTCGAACCTGGATCTCCTGCTTTCCGGGCCGGTGCATTTTCCATTTACGCTACCAGGCCTAGTCTGGCAAGTTATTAAATTCCCAACACTAGTTTCGAGAGTCTAACCTCCGAGGCCGACGAATACATCGTCTTATGCTCGAAGAAGCTGACATTGTCGAGCTATTTATCGACTCTCGTTATTTACTTTATTTTTAATTGATAAATATTTTTTGTGGTATATTAAACCACGTAAATTTTAAACGATCAAATGCTAGGGAACATAATAAAAAATCTAACTGTCCCAACCTGGGCTCTCCTGCTTTCCGGGCAAGCGCGTTTACCACTAACGCAACCGGGAGAGCCAAAGAACTTATAAAATTCCCAGCACTAGTGTAGTAAGTGGAAAACACGCTTGCCCGGAAAGCAGGAGATCCAGGTTCGAGCCCAGGTTGGGACAGTTAGATTTTTTATTCTATTCCTTTGCATTTTTATTCTATTCCCTTATTGAATATACATTTTCTAAAATTACCTTTTACTCATGTTTTGTTCAATACTAATTTTTAAATTCTGTTGTCTCCCTGAACTCCATCAATCAAACCGTTTTAACGATTGACAAAAAGAAGCAAGGAATAAATATCGAATTTATTTTCATTATTTAAGAAATTGTGGATGCCAGAACGAATACAGAATATATATAAAATTCTGAACGGACCATATTTTTAGCTTCTCCAATTTTGGATAGGGAAAAGATTTGCAAAGAACTTCTCACGGTACAAAACTAAATAATAACAACCCTATAGGAAATATGCTAATATGGTATGTTCAAAATTATGTATTTTATAAGCGCTTCTGCAGTCTACAATTTTAAAATATAGAAACCAAGTTTGGCATTTAAGTTCGTTTCCAAAGTTTAATTTTTATAATATTTTTATGAAAACACTAATTAAGGAAAATATTCAAAATGTAACTTTGATATATGAGTGAGCTAATTTGCTTTTGCATTATACAAACCAAATTAAGCATTTAGGCTTAAACCGCTGAAATAGTTTTTCAAGACCTGGTATGTTATGAAGGGCGGTTTAGAGGCATATTAACTCTATATAAATTATTTATATTTAGTGTTACATAAGAAAGTGTATAGAATCTAGTAGGTGTAAAATGAATTTTTCAAACATTAAGTAAGCTATTTAAGAAAGGAACTGTGAATATTGAGCGGTTCTCTTACTTTTCGCTCGTAGAGAGTGTACAAGACCGGCCTCAGTCACATCACCTCTCACCCTGATCGACTTCGTCAGTAATTGACTCTTCTATGTATTTACATCTGTAAACGGAGTGTGGGAAATCTGCTCAGTTAACGCAGCTCCGACGTGAGGAACGGTCTTCAAATTTGATGAAAATAAATGAACAATAAATTTGGGAACTCTTGGAATACGGTTTTTCACAAATCTATGAGACTTGGTTGTCTCCAAGAGGCCGTATATTCAGCCTACCCCGCTGTAAATCAGAGAAGAAGATGAAACTCGCCCGAGTTGACAGGTTTTTGGCCACCGACCGGGACAAACAAGGAGGGGCCTAAATAGCAGAGGTGCTGCGATCTGCACAATTTACCGGATGTAGCTGGAAAGGTCAGAAGAGGGGCAGGAGGAAGAGGGGGAGAGAGAGAGAGAGAGAGAGAGAGAGAGAGAGAGAGAGAG
>KZ806917.1:245800-260822 GCA_000696205.2 Oncopeltus fasciatus | reverse complement strand
AATGGCCAATACAATTATGTCCAATTATAAAAATGAAATAATATTACAACAATATAATTTAGATTTCAAAAGCGGTTTTTTATATGGTAGAAAATGTCCGGTTCCCAGACAAAAGCAAACCAACTATTCGAAAACACATGATCAAGGAATATCCCCGGTAAGTTTTGATATTTACATTATTAGTAATATAAATACAGACTTTTGCGTTTAGACGTTCATAAGGGTGCTAAAAAATTAATATTTTGTACTGAAATTCATAGTGTATACCAGCGAATGGAAAATTCCATGTTGATGGCACTGCACTCAAACAGAAAAGAGTGAGTAACAGTCTGCTAGTCATGAGCGATTGCCGCAGCTGTAAACAAAACCAAATGAAATGGATTGGTTTGCTCCGATAAATGGGATTCCTCAATAAACCCAAAATTTATTGAGTACTATTAAATGTTAAATGTTTTGTTTCAAAGACAGTGGTAGAGTTCAAGAATTTATCTAAACTAGTAAATCTAGAAATATACTGAATGATATCTGAATCTGAACAGGTACCATTAAATAGGCAGTATTCCCACCTGTCGGAGCTCAAATTATTTTTTATAGGTTCCTTTGAACGACAAGTACCAATTATCATAAACAAAATTAGAATTGTGTTCCCAATGTTATTGATGATTGGTTTTAGGGCACACTGTATTTTACTACTACTGATTAAGCATGGGATGATTGCATAGCTTTGTATGTTTTGTTCCTTTTGTTGTTGTTGTACTTGTCAATTTTCGTCAATGTACATTGGTGGGGTTTACGAAATTACATACATCGAGTTCTACTTTTTCTCTGTAGGAATTGGACTGTGCCTTTGCATTGTCAACCTTAAACTGTCCATTAAGGTTGACGATGCGAAGGAACAGCTTTAACGCGCTATATTGCTTATTCAACCCACATGGCGCCAGATTCCACTGCCTGAACCTGAAGGGATTTCTTCAAACGAATTTTCAGCCTATCTTTCTCTTTTCGTCAGTGACCTTGGTTCGGTGGAAACTTGATGAAATGAGTTCCTCGCGACCTCCGGATCCAGACGGGTGCGTGCCCATGGTCTGGAACTGTAGGCTGTAAGCGGTGACGTAAATTGGGCACTATTGATCCGGGACCGGCATTTCCCCCACCACAGAACTGTGCCCTCCAATGAAAATCAAAGCTTAATGTATCTATATTCGTACATTGAGGATCTCCCACTGCCGGAGCTGAATTAATAATAAATGGAAATAGAACAGTTTCTAATATTATCGCTTGTGGCAGTTGTGTGCTTCTAAAAGTATGACCGTGGAAGGGAGAAATAAGATAAATACTTATACGAGGCTAATCAAATAAAATTACAAACCAATTTCGGGAAAAGGATATTTATATTTCCAAGAATTATTCGTAAATATACTATTGGATGTGGCACAACTCTGAGAATTTCATTATCTGATTGAAGTTAATATACTTACTATGAAAATAATGTATACATGGTTACCCAGTCACAAAGGATATGAAGGAAATGCATGCAAACATCTCTTTAATATCTCTTAGTCGTTTTTCTGAAACTGTAATCATTTCAGAGCTCTCTTTAATTAAAATTGCATCATAGTTTTGTGATAAAAGAAAAAAAGCTAGTACAAATAACAGAAATAATAGCATAGACATGATATACGACCTACTTCCTGTGTAAATTTGGTATGAGCTTAAGGCAAATTGTACATAAAGGTACCAAGCTATATTTTTGCTTCACGCGGAGAAACAGAGCAAGCCGATAAAACAGTATACGACATTGAAATGCATAAATAATCTAAACACTAAATCTTAATGACTTGGAGCTTGTGACGTATTAAAAATTATAATGAGATTTAGCTTACTAACGTTTTCATCGCATCGTCATCAATAGTATCTCTAAAGAATAAGAAATGAGTATTCCCCTATTGATTTAACTAAAACGCTTTTAATAATATATATTTATTCAGGGGAAATTAGAATCACGACACTCTTTACTGAGAAGTTACACTGCCCACGTTCGTATATCACATCAGTACCATCAAAGCAACATAAATGTTCAAGAATCTCGGCTGTCCACTTTTTGTGAAGCTAACCTAGTTTTACAACTTGGTTTCGGGTCTTGAGATTCACCTTATGCCAATCATCAATGTTGGGTGTACCTTCCGAACAGTCCTCATTTTCACACCCAGGATGTCCTTGCTTCAGCTGCAATTCAATTGGCACATCGCATTCTGAACCTTATATAGCATCAGTCTTCTTGCATTCCTAGTAAGTGTACAGTCGACGTTATTGGCTCTTATTGATGGCCTGTATAACGTTCACTTCTAATATATGTCATACAGCTCAGAATTCGCTCCTCCAGATTCCATTAAGGAATAGTGATGCATTCCAAAAGATACATTTAAGTAACATCTAAATGAATTTCCACTGGAAAAGATATCCTGCACCAATGTTTTTGGCATTGCCAATGTCTCGTACAGAAGTTTTATTAGGCTCTTAGTATGCGACCAATGCCGAGCGTTAGTTAGGCTCTTGCTAGTGTAAAGGGAATTGAATGAGACAACTAACGCGTCCTGGTGGTGTAATGGTTAAGCACGCCGGCCCGGATAGCAGGAGATCCAGGTTCGATTCCTGGCTGGGACAGATAGTTTTTTATATTCTATTCCCTCTCATTAATTTTTCATCCTGTCACAGTTCTGTTGTTGATTCAAACTCACCTGACACTTCTACACTGACTCCTTGTAACACGAAAAACATCTGACTCATATTTTCATATTGCAAGAATTAGTTTCAGTAGTTTATCGAATTCCCCCATTGTACGATTCAGCTCTTCACACTTGATACTGTCACTGGCAAAATAATGACCATTCACCAGGCTAAAGACCTTCTCCTCGACAGATTTCCAAGTGGAAATCAATATCGTTAGGTGCTGATCACTCTCTCGGATTAAACAGGACTGTCCTCTTCTATTTCATCAATGTTACATCATCTCAGCAGTAAAAGTATCCGTAAAACGGTGAGGGTCTCTGACAGTTGTGAGACCACAAGGTCAGAGAAAAACAACAAAGATATCAACCTATACACAAGTATAGGTACTTAACAGTACTTCTGCTGACAGCTGCATTGTTATCTAAACAGTTTTGCTAATCTATTTGTTGTTGTTTTGGTAATTTAAAAAAAAAATGAATGAATTCGAAATTTTGAAAAATATACTATATTAGTTTTTTAAAAAATAAGAGTAAGTGACGAATTTTAAAGAAAAAATGTATAAGCCTCAGAGAAAATCGAACCCGCATTTTCTGATCACTAGCCAGGTATGCTACCCTCTGAACTACGTGAGTTCTAATCCCACCATGTCAGAAACTTGGCATTCAGTTCTTGACAAAAGAGCCCTTATTTTTTTCTTTTTAATATAATATTTGTAATTTACTATTACAAAGTTTATAAATAATTATTGACGAATTTAATTTTATAAAATTTCTTATTTTATTTTAATTATTATTGTTTATGAAATACTCCCTTAAAATTTATATTTCTAAATATCTTTCCTAATGAGCGTTTTTCGTAAAACTATTCTAAAAAAGAACTTATATTTCTCAAACCAACCAACATTATACTTTAGTCTTCCTCTAATGTCCCTCCT
Source organism: Oncopeltus fasciatus (assembly GCA_000696205.2). NCBI lineage: Eukaryota > Metazoa > Arthropoda > Insecta > Hemiptera > Lygaeidae > Oncopeltus > Oncopeltus fasciatus. Next base: position 257,158 of record KZ806917.1, on the reverse strand, counting down.
TCATCTGATTCCAACAGAAATTAAATTCATTCAAGGGCTTGTAATGCAAAGCTTAAATAATGATTTTTTTATCTTCATTTTAAAAATAGGAGGGACTAGCCAACAAGGAATAATTCCATATATACGTAAAAATTTTCAAAATATAAATGTTCTAAAATTACATTTTATACCTTCTTTGTTCTACAGATTTTTTTGTAACTGCAGTTTAGTTCTGCACTCTGAGATGTGACCATAAACCTCCCTCGGAGATCTCTCCAGATATCACTATCGCCATGATGATGACCTACAAGGTAAGTCGAAACTTCGGCAATAATAAAATAATTACCCAAAAATTTTGTAGTATTTTATTTTTCTGATCCTGGCCGAAACCCTGACAAATTTCTCGAGCACAATACTCGACGGACAACGAATCTCCAACCATTTTTTTTCTAACGCTAATAAAAATGAAGATTTAAAATTTTGGGCATCCTTTAAATTCTTCCTCCTCCACCGAGACCGATTTTAGCCATTAACGCTCATTAAGCTCATCGAATGATTTTCGAAAAGAAACTTAAATTCCGAACTTGATTTAATTGCTTTTAAAATTTGCTAGGACACTTGAGCGGAAATTGACATGAATAAATAAAGACTCACACACACACACATTAGTATATATATATATAATGTTCGCATGATGATACCAACACGAATAGCTTTTTTTCCCAACGAAAAGACGAAAAATATACTAAAACATGACCACAATTACTTAGCTTTACCTAAGGATGAATAAAAATGAAATATCTTATTATTTTAAAACAATTAATGCAAGGGAATAGAATAAAAAATCTAAACTGTCTCAGGCAGGACTCTAACCTGGATCTCCCGCTACCCGGGCAAGCGCGTTAGCAATTTACGCCACCGAAACTAGCCAGATAAGTTATTAAATTCCCAGCACTAGTAACTTATCTGGCTAGTCTCGGTGGTGTAATGGCTAGCATTCTTGTCCGGATTGCAAGAGATCCAGGTTCGAGTTCTTGCTGAGACAGTTTAGATTTTTTATTCTATTCCCTTGCATTAATTGTTTAAAATAAATGTAGGATCAAACACCACAAATATAAAAATAATACTTTTTTTTTTTTAGTTTATCCCATAATGTGAAGTAATATATATTACTATATATAGTAATAGGTCAATATGTATAATTAATAAAAAAAGAAAGTGATATAAATGAGAATTTACTCAAGGAAGATTTTATCACCACGCTATGTGTGTATGTCTCTTATTTCATAGGTATTACTGAATTTCTGGCAGAACTGAATGACATCTGAGAATCATATATTGGGAGAAGTGAAGAACTATCCCTGACACGAAACAAACTTGATGGAGTTTGACAGTAAAATTAATCGAAATGAAACACGGAGATTAAACTATATACATGTTGTTAACAGAATTTAAAAACTCTTTGAACAGTGAATCTCTTATTTACCATTTCATCTTCCGGATTGGACCGAGTCAAATTGTTATTTGCCGAGCTTTCGCACATCATGTGATGGCTTCTTCAGGACTGAAAAGAGAATCATTCTCTTTTCAGTCCTGAAGAAGCCATCAAATGATGTACGAAAGCTCGGCAAATATCAACAAATTGACACGGTCCAACCCGGAAGAAGAAACGGTAAATACATCTGACGACCGTCGAAACCTACGTGAACATTATAATAATGGTTATAATACAATGCAAATTTTACTAAAACAGTGAAACAATATTTTATCAAACCTATTAAAAAGTACTACGCTAATAAAAATAATGTATTTACACGTAATATTCAAATTTCTTTACACCTAGAATAAAAAGGCGATTATTAAATTATAAAATTCATAAAGTTGCAATCCATCTTGATTTTATTAATTAAATACTTTTATTAAACATTTTCTAAAAAGGAACGCTCATATGGGTGGGGGTTTGTCCAAAATTCTGGATCCGAGCAAGTTCCTTCTAAACTCTCTAAAATATGGTTTGTATTAATGAGTATAGAGCTATGAATTGTCAATAGTTTTGGCTTCACGTATCAGTGAGGTCTGAAGAGACATTAGGCAAGCCTTTAATTGGCAAAAAGAAAATGGCAATATTTTATTCAAAATCTGATAGACTTGTTAAAACTGCTCCTATCATTTGTAATCGAATGAGAAATGCAAATTTTTTTCCACAAAAAAAAAATGTACAATTCAAACAAAAAAATGTATATTAATACTTATGAATGAACATTATAGTATTCATTATTTATTAAAAGTGTATCAGTGTAATGTTAATGGTATGTTGCAGTATAAATTCAATTTAAATAACCATTGCCGAAGGAAGAGTAGTTCAGATTTAGTTTAGTTTTTTATATGATGAGCTGTTTTTATTTTTTTAAATTTATTTTAAAATTTCTTCAAAACAGGAAAGTTAGAAAAACTAAGAGAAATTNTTCAGCCCTGAAGAAGCCATCACATGATGTGCGAAAGCTCGGCAAATAACAACAATTTGACTCGGTCCAACCCGGAAGATGAAATGGTAAATACATCTGACGTGAACAGTGAATCTCTTGCCAAATATCGCTACAAGAAGTGATTACCTCAGAAGTTTGCTCTATAATATATCTATAGATCTCTTATACTGCTGAAGCTAAATCTCGAAAAATCAACTATAGCTCGGATGTCGCTTACTCCTTATTCAACAATTTATCACCAGCTTTAAAAAAAAAAAAAAAAAAAAAAATTAACGTTCCTCTATAATTCCGTTCTCATACCTCATCACAGCCGGGAATAGCAGTCATATTCATGACAATGGAAGGATGCTAAACACCTTTCAATGGTCGAAATTCATGGGGAATGCGAAATGTGAGGCGAAGATTGCAAGCCAGAAATGCAATGTGTAGTGCACCAAGTACGAACGGCACCTATTCTTCAGGCCACGAAGGATAAAGGATCTACAAATTCATGGTCATTCAGTCAGTTCGCTGTGTTTCATTCCAAATCAATATCTATTAACTGGGGCATTTCTTGATGAAGAGCAAGGCCATTTCCCATCAAACTGCTCACGTAATTGCTGTTTACTGTTTACAATATTCTGGATGAGACATTTTTGAATATTTTGGAAGAGGCTGACATACTCAGGCCACATCAAGAGGATTTTGCATATTAACTCTTGAAACATAATAATTTTAGAATCAAAGAAATGGACAGAATTGAATGTTCTTGAGGTATTTAATTCATTCATTAATTTATCAAACCTAGAAATAAATGTTGGATGATGTATCAAGAATGAAAAACAACTCACTTTGAAATTACTGTAAACCAACCATTCTAATTAGGCGCTGGCCCAATAGGGTGCTGGAATCCAAAGACAATTTATCTTTATAGTAAAGACTTGATTTCTGCAGCTGAATTTCTTGAAGAAACACATCATTGACTTTCGTCAGTCGTCATTGTAGACTCTTGATGAATATGACGAGGGAAAACTCAATAGCCATTTTTCAACTCTAAATCTAACTGTGCTTTTACTACTTATTGTTAAATATCTTTGTGAAATCGATTAGAAGTGAGGGAGAGCTGTTAATAAAATAGGTTTGTTCTAAAGAACATGGGTTTTATACTGCAAGTGTGTATCCCCTGACATGACCGGGACGCCCAGTACGCCGTTTTCAATCCCACAGAGCCAGACCATTGAAAATTTAAACCGTCATCCAAGGAGACTACATCAAAACAGAGAACTGTCAAAAAGAGATAGGTTAGATTGTCAAATTAGGAAAATGGCGCACAATAAGTAAATTATACAGTTCTTTCTGTGGCTTTGATAAAGAAATTTAATCAAATTAGCCATGTAACTTATATATTTTTTAAAAGAGGCAACTACATTAAACGCAAAATTAGTAGATCAAAATAAATTATTAATTAAAATAACAATTTTTATGTATATTTTTACCATTTGCTCGTAACAAAAAAATTAATTAACACCAATAATGAGTTAGACTTTACAATTATAAATTTTGTCTTCTCCTAAAACCCACTTGTACCCTATACGAAAAAATTGACAAAACCCATTATTGTCTGTCTTTTTGCACTGTAATTAATTAATAAGCTGAATTGTTTTAAAGATTTCCAAATAAAGCATGTACGAATCTCAAAAAATTTTCACAGATCCGATTTTGTTGCAAGTGATTCACTTATTTCTTTTAATTTAAAGATAAATTAAAAAGTTGTAATGTAAAAATTATTTCTTCAGCTTGTTCACAAACATTTAATTTTAAATTATACAGTTTTTTTTTTTTTTAATGTTAAGAAAAAAATGTTAAACCAGACTTCACATTACTCCTAACAAGTAAAATATTTGTAATAGTTCTGTAAACTCTTTATATTAAATCTCCTTTATCTACGTCTATAATTGCACTGAAAATTACCAAATTTAGGGCTACAGAAATTAACAAATTTCCATCTAAAGACCATTAAATTTGCGAATCGTACGTAATATCTATAGCCAACATTAAGCAAATGTTATTTGTCCGGTGATTATTTTTATCATCTTGAGGGATACAAACCTTTATCTGTAAAAAGGATATTTATTTCTACTTTCGATTTAAGTTGATTAATTTAAAAAAGAAATACTTTATTATAAATCATCTGATTTCTATAGACTTATTTGTCGGGGTAAAATTTAAATTAACACGCCATCTAGTGGTAGTGTTTGGTTTGTTAAATAGTAGATAACATTATTAACTCTTTACTATTTTCATTTCCGCCGTAAATACTTGCTATAAAACAGACTAAATATAACTCCCTCAACAACTGTACTATAACTCTTGTTTTTATTAATTATCTCTTTACTGAATTAGTAAAGTTTCACTTTATTGGAGATAGAAAGTAAATACTTTATTGGAGACAGAAATTGAAAAATTGACAATCAAGTTATGGGCCCAGGAATATAATTTAAAATACACTTCTAAGACGGAGTTTAACATCGTACAAAATGTCATGTATGTATTAATGAGTGTTCACATGTAATATATGAATAAATCAATACTATGCACATATAAATACTCTTTCATATTATTTTTTTCTGTAAAAAACAAAAGAAAACTTAAGCACTCATCTCAAAAAGGATTCACGCACCCCTGACCCAGGGGTCTCCAGATATCGACCATACTAGAGTGCAATATCGCGTGACTGGCCTGCAATCCAAGTTTCTCGTGACAAGGAAGGTACCAGACTTGCCGAAATGGTTTAGGGCACGACTCGACTGTTGGGATATTGCAATTGGACAGTAAATTAGGAGTTAATTGCTGTAAACTTAGAACTATTTATACTGTTTGAATTCTTCCCGATTATGAAATTAAACCTGCGCTAATAAGGTGTAGAGAGAAAAGTATTCCTTCCTGTAGAACCAATATTATTTCTGTGGATGTTTCAAATGAAATAATCTCTGCTCACACATCCCGGTTAGAAAAGTCTGCAGACCTGTAGGATAGCCCGTCCTGATATCTGACTTATGTAGAGGGACGTCAGACACAAATAACAATAATATTCATCTCTTGGAGGACACATGACTTAGTGAGGTAGAGTGAGGACTTCAGCTTGGTTATTAGTGGACTGTATTCCCTCCTGTGAGAGCTAATAAGAATTTATTGAATGATAATATTAGTTTAAATTCACGCATAGTTGGTGAGACCTCTAAAAATTAAAACCTTTAATAAATAAATGAAAATACCAGAGATTTGCACTGGTTGCTATCATTTTAGTTAAAATAAACGTTTAGAACATAGTCTTTCAATATTTTAATCAAAACTTTGATTTTCTTAAAAAATATTTTTTTTTTTTAAATTATATTTATTTAACATGCTTTAAGAACCAGCCAACTGATAAAAATTTGCCTAAATGAGTAAAGAGAATAGTTATCACCTCCATAATAAATATAAATAAATAAACTCCGAAATATTTTGATAACTATTGTCATCAAACCCTTTCAATCTCTACAGTAGTTTAATTTAGAAATTGGTAAGATGGACATTTTCCAAGAAATTCCACAAGTGAATTTCCGACCCATGTTTTAGTGAAAGCCTGGCTTGCTCTAGCGATATATATATTACTCCTATGATGAAAGTAGCTGTGGTTAAGTTAGAGACGGGTGTAGACTTTTTCAAAATTCCCTGGAATTTGACATTTTTATGAAATCCCATACACTCCAGACATGTCCCACCAGGCAAGCCAACACAGAGATCAACTGGAATCAGTTGAACAACCTAATAGTTCATGTTATCATCTAAACTAAATCATTGATCGGTGCAACGAAGAATGAGGACTGTGAAAGACAGAACTCCTTGAGGAAAAGACTTAACAAAGGAATTAGCTTAAGACCGGTATGACATGCTACAAGAAGCAATCCTCCTGGGTCCGTGTCCCGGACGGAGAAAAGAGCGAATGGAGATTGCAACTCGACCCAAAGAGAGACCATGAATAAGATGGACTGACTGAATGAAAATTAGTGCGTTAAGGGGTTCTTCTAGGTACCAAATTCGAAAGCCATACATAGTTGGAAGAGGCTACTTCAGAAGCTTAAAGACCTAAAACTGTAAAGCAAACCGAAAATATTAATATATATGTACGTACTATTAACTGTTATAAATGAACTTAGAAACATATATCATGATTATATAAATCTATTTACCGTTTCTTCTTCGTCGAAGCCTACGTGAACAATATATAAATCTAGTTTGTTATGGTGTCAAGTAAGACCGAGGAAGTAGAAATTTTGGAGTGATTAAAGAAATAAATACAAATAAAATAAAAAGGCCAATCTCAAAACTAGCTACACATAAGAAGAGTAATAAACATTTAAAATACTTTTTACTAAATAGAGTATATCAGTTTATAGATTTTTGAAATATATTCTGTTAGATCCCGGGGTAAAATAATTGATAAATATCATGATATTATAATTATGAATAATGATTTTAAGGGCAATATAAATTTCCTTGGAATCTGCTCATATTCACTTCAAGTAATACTCATGTCCTCTATTTCTTACCCACGGTTTTGTCCCCCAAATGAATATCTTACTTTTGAAAATAAATGTTTAGCTAAATCAAATATTTATGGCAAACGACCACAGAAGTCTACGCACAGTTTAAAAAAAAAAAAACATTTGTTGTTAATTTTGTTATTGATGCTTATGTCTAATCAACCTGTTAATTTCTTTAATAATATCTCCTATATTAATAATTGTAGAATAATTATGAAATTNTGCATTGTTTAGACCAGAATTTCCTGAAAGGTAACATCTCAGGCATTCCAAGGCTTCAGACGATCACTCACAATGTCAGCTCCTTCCAGCATAAGACGATGTATTCGTCTTTCTCGTGGTATATATATAATCGCAACGCCTGGCTGAAAGGAGTAGGCGTCACCAGTTTTTGATACAGTTTCTATTTTACCTCTCACCAGATCCCTAACTCTTACGGAAAGAGATATGTAGTTCTCAAAAAAGAAAAGCTCCAAAAATAAATGTAGATGAGGAAGTATTGGTCGGGAATTCGGTCGTGGGATTTGAAGAAATAAAAACTAATTTGTAAACAAAAAAGTTTTTTTATATTTTTGCCAATGTTTCGGTCTAAATTTCAGGCCTTCTTCAGAGTCACTAAATTTTAAAAATGTATTTCTTTTTATCCAACAAATTTTTTTATCAATTACAAACAGTTTTAGTGTCATATATTGACATTAAACGGATAGATTTTTCAACAAATGTTTAAACTTAAATGCATTATTTAAATTTCCAAACTGTAAAATTTACATGAGAGTAAATTGATTCTGAGAGGCATTTTCAATTATGACTCTTTTCTTTTGAATTCCTAACTCTAATATCAATGATCACCATGGATTATTTCAAATATAATCATACTTAAACATATTTTTAATATCTCATATTGAATTAGAGTTCCATTCAAAAGTAATACAATAGAATAATAAACACACAGTAAGTGTATGTGTGTATGTTTGTTTGTGTGTTAGAAGTTTAAATATTTACTAAAGCACTTAAAAATTTATATTTTATACATATATAACGATTTAAACAATGACCAACCGCATTATAAATTCAAAAGAAAACAAAATATTGTACAGCTCGTTAATAAATAAGTAAATAATTAAATGAATAAAATAAAAAATAAAAAAACAAAACTGTTTATTATATGAATTAATTACTGGCATTTTAAATTGTAATATTAAATATTTTCTTTTAAGAGCAGTACATTATTATTTTAAAGTGTTTCAGTGTAATATATTGCTATTTAATAAATCATTTTTTAATTTATTGTTTTTGATTGTTACACAGTTGAGTTAAAGTAAAGCAAAATATATTAAACACTCCCCCTGATGGATATAAATATAGAATCTGTATATTGGACGTTAATAAAGTTAATTATCCATGTAAAATAATTGATGATTTTCATTTGTATATTATTTATAAGCTATACTTACCTTCAAAATTTTTTTGAAATCCAAATTTCAAATAATTCAATCACAATTTTAAAAAGAAGAATAATAGTTGGAAATTATAAAAAAAACAACCGTGAGTTCACTGAACGACAATTTTACAGAATTAAATTTTTTTGTCTTGTTTTATCTTTAAATTTTTGTACGAATTAATTATTCTGAAGGGTTGTACCCGTCAGAGTTCCGTGATATCGACTGAGGAAGGGCGGTGGAGGCCGGTCTCCAGGGGTGGGGGTGGGGAGCCGAGACCGGCCGGAGATGACCGAGCTTAGCCGGAGACCAGGAGCAATCACAGCTACTGACCTCTCTCTGTTGGGGTGGTCAGTCGGAATTCAAGCCATAAGAAAAATGGGATGTTATTGACATTTTACAAGTGCTTGTATGTGACAGACATTTAATCAGCATTATACATATTTTTTTTTAATTGTATTTTTTGGATCTACCTTGACCAAACCCCAACAAAAAACATCTAAAGTAATCTTTATCGTTAGTTTCAAAGAAAAAGCCCCATAACAATTATTAAACAATACATCCATGTGTTTCTATTCAAATATACTATAAATATTTTTAATTAAATAGAAATTCAAGGAACAGAAATTGCCTGAGCTAAATATATTTAGCTGTAGATGGGTGAGGTTTACCATCTACTGAAGGTAAACCTCACCCATATTGATCCGACTTCTCTGATTAATATAAAGTATTTGTGAACTATTATTTACATGATACCAATGCAGTTTTTTATGTCTTTCTCAAGGTATTCACATTAAGATTCCTCGAATTTGAAAGGTGTGCTAATAGTTGCATAATCTTCTCCGGTTCACTACTAAAACGACAATGGCGTACCTTGGTAGAGGACTATTGAAACTAATAGTCGAGAAAAAGGTATAAAGGATTCGGAATTCAAATTCAGCATCTTCAGCAAGCAAGCCACGCAGAGTATACCGCGGGAGTCCCCTTATAGACTTAATTATAGGAAATTGCGATTTTTGCAAACAAACAAATTATACAAATATATACACATATAATTAACATATTAATGATTTTTGAATTTATTATTTACTCAATCTTCACCTTTTTTTTTCTCGACTTCAATTATTTAAAAAATACCATGGTTTGTGATAAAATCTAGATAATTTACTCTGGTCTTTAGTATGAAAATTCTAATGTAATTTCCTTAACTTACATTCCTATATAACTTCTCGAATACGCTTGGTATAGAAATATAATAAAACATAACCCATAGAAAATTTATATAATTCGCGTACTGTGCCCTACAACGTTCTTTTATCAAATTAATAACAAAGAAGATTTTTTGGGCTATCTGCTAAATTACTCGCAATAAAATTTAAAAAAAAACAAAAAACAAATATATAAATAATGGAAAATAAAAAAATTAGGAAAAACCATTATGATCAAAGTAGCAGTATTTCAGGAAACCATTCGCTAAACTTCAAAAAGAAAACACCGAAAGGGAGAAAATATATAATGTCATATACTACCCTCATTCCTGGGAATTATTTTAATCCTAAAAAAATATAGGCAACACGTACAACACTTTTGTGCTGCGGGTATAGAGTTACTGAGCGCCTTTTCGGGAAAAGAAATTCAGACATGGAGATGTTTTAAACAATTACTGCGAGGGAATAGAATAAAAAATCTATCTGTCCCTGCCAGGACTCGAACCTGGATCTTTTGCTTTCGTCCTGCATACCGCTATGCTTTCATTACACCTCCGGAACTGTTGTTCCAGGAGATCCAGGTTCGAGTCCTGGCTGGGGCAGATAGATTTTTTATTCTATTCCCTCGGATTAATTGTTTAAAATTTGCGTAGGATAATACACCACAGCTAAATTTATTTTATAAATGAAAATAAAAAAAGTAACTAACGAGAGTCGATAAATAGCTAGACAATATCAGCTCCTTCCAGCATAAGACGATGTATTCGTCTTTCTCGTGGGTTAGGCTCTCGCTAGTGTTGGGAATTTAATAAGTTATCTAGCTCGTCCCGGTGGAGTAATGGAAGCATACCGGCCCGGAAAGCATGAGATCCCGGTTCGAGTCCTGGCTGGGTCAGATAGATTTTTTATTCTATTCCTTCTCATTAGTTGTTTAAAATTTACGTGGGGTAATAAACCACAACTAAATTAATATTTATAAGACACGGAGATGTTTTATTTTAACTTGAAAAGGCTATATTTTATAGAGACGTTTTCAAAGCACAATACCAACTACATTATGGAAAACATTATTACATTCGATTGGGTAATTTTACTTTTTTGTTAAATCAGATGTTCCGAATGAAAATCATGCAATCAAACAGATTCAATTATCCTTCACTGAAGAAGCTAAAAATGGTCAGTTTAAATTTAAAAAAATATATATATTATTTAATGTAGTATGTACTAGAACATATATCTCGTATATTTTTTTAAGAATAAAACAGATCTTGGCCAAATGGGAACTAAAAATACCTGCATATAGACAAATATATGACTTTCCCTCCCTTATTTCTAAATAGTAAGGCTTCTTATTTACTTTATACAATCATTATTAATTTTAGTAGATTTTATTGAACTAAATTAACCTATTCACTTTGTCCAATTTCATGATTGTTGAAAATTTCAATATTTATACTGAGAGAATGCAATTACCTTTCATATAAATTTATTCATATACTGTTCAATTTGAAACTAAAGATGGACCTCTAATAAATATGTCTCTTATTATCTTATTATATAAATATAAAATTATTTCACACTTTAATTGGCTCTTTTTGCTTTCTTAAACAGTGAAATATTAGAAATGGCACACACACACACACACACTCACACATCTAGTTATATTACTAAAATATAAGTT
>KZ806917.1:200829-229054 GCA_000696205.2 Oncopeltus fasciatus | reverse complement strand
ATATATATATAAAACTTACAATAAGTTAAACTGAAGTTTGTCTATTTGTTGATAAGAGATATACACAGCCTTGTACCATGGACAGAGCTCATACAATAATATATGAATTCTCATATGCATGTTTAAAAAATCATGAGAGATTGTGCAACATTGAAAGAAATCAAAGCTAAAGTGAAACGTTTTATTATTGATAACATATAACAGTAGAAAAAATATATTATACACATATAGGCAACAAAATAAATAAATAAAATCTAGCAGTTACAATAAAATATGTACAATAATTTAAAAGTCAGGCTTCATCATAGTTATTTTATAAATTTAAAAAATTAAGAAAGTACAGTATATCAAGAGTACTATAACTGTTATAAATAAAACTCCTACTATCCCAAATTAATTTTTTTTAAATTTATTTCATGTACTATTAAGTAATAACTTGGAATTAAGGAAATAACCCTAATAATAAATTTATTATATGAAAATGTAGTGTATATTATATTCATGAGATACACTATAATTAAGTTCAAAACCAAAAAAGATAATATTCTATTCAAGTTAATTTACACTTTCATTGGTAAATTATCAGATACGTAGAACGTGTTAAATTTTACTTAATAAATGGTGAATAGTTAAGGTTAAGTCAGGATATTTGAAATTTTAAAAGAAGAAAGATAGGAAATCACTGATGCTAACAGTGTTCATTCATTAGGCAAACCAATGTTTTAGCTTAACAATGCATATGACAACATCAAGTCCGTGGCTATATTACTGTCAGAAACTATTAACTAAAAATGACAATAATGCAATAAAAAAACAAGATTAAATGGAAGAGTAACTAGTTTTTATGTTTTGTTTTTTCAATGGCATTGTTTTATAGAATAATAATTTCTATGATCCATCACAATAGTTTATTATTTAACCATTGTAATGGATGAATATTTATTATTTAATACGGCAACTTTGAGGTCAATCCTAAATTAAGTAATTTGGAGCACTAAATGAGGTGATTTCATTTCTTAAAAGATGCTAAGCTAGATGTAAATAGAAAACAGGTCAAGAATTAAGCTCTTCCCCAGTTACTTGAGTAAACAAGTAATGTTCAATTCATTGGAAGAGAAAGAGCAAAGGATGGCCCTAGTGACTTACTGATCATGTCTAAACTAGATTAAGATAATAATAATCATATCTAAGATAAAAAATATCATAGCCCTTTAAAGAAGAACTAGATCATCTGGGTGACCAGAATGATACTGCTGGATGAGCTTTTGAGGACGTACCACATGTGCAATAATAATAATATAAATGTATCGATGTGTTTTCAAGAAACCAATCTGATCTATCTTACACCTGATGAAGTCAAAGAACTATGAGTGAAATCTTGGTTAATATGATTGTGATATACACAAGAAATGCTACAGAATACAGAAAGGTAGAAGCCTAAAATTTCAGAAGTAAGTTAGTTCAACTTCCAGAAGGATTTAATTTATTCACAATAATGTGTTATACCAAATATAAAATGAATTACAGGATTTAAAAATCCAGCAGTCTTAAATTCCTTTAAGTAATAAATAAATGAATAATATGTTCTGTAATCCAAAGCTGATAACCATTGGCAATATAGTATAATTAACATTATGATTTTATCCTATTAGAATCACTTAGGTAACAAAAGGCTATTAGGTGCTACGACAACTGAATCAGTCGAGAATTCAGAAACATACTATTTATAAATAAATAAGAAAATATTTAATATTTATCCATGGGATATAAATAATATTAATAATTAATAATATTTATTCATATGCATACATTTTTCCTTCATGAGAAAAATTGTTGGCAATACATTAAATGATAAAGTATTAAATCAAATTTTATGATCACAGGTTTCAAATTCAATACTGCAGGGTTTATTAATAAAAATAAGGGAACATCATAAAACTTAAGTATAAATATGACAGAAATACATCTAATTAATATTGTTCCAGGATGCAACCATATTTAAAAGCTTTGAAATGCTTCAAAAACAATTACAATTTTAACTTAAAAGTGAGTTTACTACTGAGACTAAGAGGTATTTTTTTTTTTTTTTCATTTAAAATAAAGCACAAAATTATTATCTTCCACAGAACTAAATTAATATCAACAAATGGTAAGAGAAAAGTAATTGAGTCACAGACTAAATTTTTGTCAAAGCACTCAAAAAAAATGTCAATACTTTATTGAAGTAAAACACAGATTCATTAAACTCAAAATTTTAAAAATAAAATAATAAATGTTTTAAGTACAAAAACAGATGAAGCCTATAATAAATATATTTCACAAAAATAAAAATGGAATGTTGACTAGAATGTTGTAAGTTCATTTAAAAAAGAACAGAAGTAGAAGTCTTTTAGAATCATTTTCTAGCATCTCCAATAATCTGAAAATATCACAAATTATTATGTTAGAGCATAGAATCAAATTCAGAAACTTCAAACAATTAACACATTTAATATAATAAAAAGAAAAAAGTAAATTATTGAAATTCAAAAATTGAGGTAAGTATGAAGAAATGATCATGAATGACTATGATCAGGATTTAGTTTCCTCGAGCAGGAGACTCTCCACCCATCACCCCAATTGCCCTGAAGAAGACCGCAAATTCAAGCCAAAATATTGACAACAATAAAAACGTTTCTAGTTAATAAATTAATTTTTATTCATTAAAATTTCAAGACCGAATCACCGACCAATCCTTCATAAAAAAATATTTTTAAAATAAAAATTTTTTACTATTTAAAATAGCATACTAGCCAAACCTACCTCACTAATGCATTTAGAATTAATTTGGGGATTTAATTAGGTCTTAGTATATATATATATCATGTATTTGCCTACATTGAAAAATATATATTTATAATTTTATACCCTAGTGGTATTTAATTTTGCCAATAATTGGGCTTTATTAAGTATAAGGTGTTGATAACCGGAAAGGGAACATCTTTTATTTTAGAAATTCATCAAAGCTTAAAATAAAAATTGAGAGAACTACAAGAAATAAATTTTAAAATTACCATAATTTAGTAATAATCAGAAGAACAGTTAAAATTGTCACAGAGGCAGCAAGAATCAGAATGCAGTACATCTTTTTATTCCCTCCTAAAAAAGAAATAAAAATAAATAAATAAAAAAAACCCATAAATATAATGTACATTTTCAGCTCATGTAATAAACTAATCTATTACAAATATGTAAACATAATAAAAAAATTTCATCATTCAGAACTTATATAAACTAAACAGAGTTACCATAGAATGTTTCAATAAGAATAAATGACGAATTAGATCTTTCAAACCGAAAAAGAATACTTGGTGAAAAGGCAATGTGACTAAGACTGTTCATAAACTCACTGGAAGGGGAATGAATGTTAGTCAGCTCTCTTAGTTACATTCTTTAATACCCAATTTTGTTAAAAACTAATAGAATATGAATTACAAAAATATATATATTTTTTTATTGTGCTGTATATATATTTTCCATCAGGCTTATAATAAGGAAAATATTAGATTTTATTTTTGGTCTTTAATTAAACCTATGTTAATTCTTTGATTTCAGTCATTAATGAACTTATCTATGTCTGTTTAAAAAACTCAAAACTATTTTAAAACTGAGGCCTAACTAATCTTTATTAGATGTTAAGTACAGGAAGGAATAAACCATCATATGACCACATCGATGCTGGGGTGAAAAATCTATCAATAAGAGTGGTTAGAGGCAATATTCATAATTTGGTGATGTTGATTCCATATGAGTGTTCCATGTTTTTAATCTGAAATTTGACAAATAATTGTATAGGAAAAATAACTAACCTTAGGGAATTAAAAAAATTAACTTTACCAGCTGAGAGTTTTTATGTAATATTGAAGTGTTTTATTTTATCTAAAATACTTAATTTTNTGAATTATTGGCAAATATTTGACATGGCTGCACTCTGGTTTGACACACGCGAAAACTCGGACGAGCGAGCGGTATAGACCGTTCGAATGACTGGAAAGGACTGCTGGTTAGTATCACGCAGAGTGCCGCGGCGCAAGCGTCTCCGCTTGACTGGACCTAAGCATTTCGAGCCCTTGATGAGAGTCTCTCCCCTTGGCCTACAAAGTCATACATCCAGATATTTTTAATATTTTTTTTTAATAGTAAACTCTATATTTTTAATTTCATTTCACCTATGTTGCAATCAATATAGCTGCACGCGATATTTTTAATATTTTTTTTTTCATTAGCTCTAAGATTTTTTTATGCAGTGATATTTTATTTTGCCCACAAAATAATGAGTAATTACTCCAGATTAATTTATTGTTGACTAAAAGCCACCATGTAAGTATTTATTCAAGAGGCAACCACCACTTGAGGCTTTTTGTGTTTCATACAGCTCTGGAAATCTAAAGCACATTGGCTTATTAGCTGACATCCATCAGTGGAATCAAGCTATTTTTGTGAGTACCTTAAGTGACTTTTGAAAAATTATAACAGATCTTTCCCCAACTCTACATTGGAGAAGCTGCAAATATGGACTTAATATATGTTACGTTAAATGACACTAAATGTCAGTATTACAAATATTACCATAATTGGTAAAAACATAGTATACTTACTCTGGTAGGATGCAGCCTTTGCAAGTTTTTCAGTCCCCATCTTGATCTGATGCTGAGCAGCCTCAATGTTGTAGTCTATCCGGTCAAGCACTGTGCCCTGAAACATTTGGAGACAAAAGGGGAACTCAAAGTATATTCTTCATGCTAAATTTCTATTTCTATTCTTGAAAGTTACTATTTATGATTTTAATACTGTACAAAAGTTATTAACAAACAGGGTTGAGATTTTAATTTAATTTTTTTTTAGTTTATAATAATATATTAAGTCTATATTATCTATCTTCTTTTTATCGAAAGAAAAAAAAGTGCACTTTCCTTGGTCTTTAATATTTTCTTTGGCCAACACTGCAAGCTTTGCTGATGTAATCAGCTACATTACATCTAATGTAATTTAAAATATCGGCACTAAAGGTGTTTTTAGTGGAATAAAGAAAAATTCTTGTGGGCCTACAAGAGCCTTTCATTTATCTGAAGAAAAACTTCTATCAGAAACTCCAAACAAACTATCCACCTCAGATTTAAAAAAAAATTTTTTCTAAAGAAGAAATATAGCTTTCTCAAAAGATTTATTTTTGAAAGTACTAACAAGAAATAATTTTTGGATGTGTGATTTTCTTTAATAATTTGATAATTTTAATGTTTATATATTCTTCAACTGTCTTATCATAAATCGGGATGTTCTTAGTTTTATGTGAATGGACTCAGATAATGTGAATTAGTCAAAATCAAATGGTCAAAAACAGTGCTTAGCTACAGCAGAGGGGTTATTGTTCTTTGAGTTATTTTGGTAATTGTTAATTCTATTTTAAATAGGGTCTGCCTGTTCAATATTTTTTGGCAGCATAAATACAAGATAGACAGCATAAATATAGCATAAAATTCTACAGAATTTTGTTGATTACTTTGGATCTGACATGGAGGGAGGGGGAGAATGAAGTCATTTAAAGTGGTAAATATAACTAGTTTATAAAAGTATATTTTACTTTATTGCTGGAGAAACCTACACGTAGCTTAGGAAAAGTATTGGCTTTTGGTGAGGTTGGACCCTTCTAATGCATGGATTGATGTTTTGCTTCGGGATGGTGAGTGAAAACCCAAGATTTGTCACACGTTATGACTCTTTCCAAGAAGTTCAGGTCATTTGTAATGACATCTAAAATGTCAGTTCACATTTTTTTTACAAGTTTCTTTTTGTTCGATTGTGAAAATTTAGGCACCGCTTTCACTAACAATTTTTGTATATTCTAATTGTTATGTAAAATTTGCCTTATACATTATTTATTAATTCCAACAGTTTCAGAAATCTCACGAATTGTTAATTGACAGTCAGATCGAAACAGATGACCGACCTTTTCGATATTATCATCCGTTTTGTACAAGGAAGGGTGACCCAGGAGGTCATTATCTCCAACATCTTCTCGGCCACCTTGGAAACGCTTGAACCACTCAAAAAGTCATGCACGTGAAAAACATTTATCGCCATAAACTTCTTTTAATAAACGATGTTTCAGTAGGGGTTTGACCTAATATCATGACAATTCATTGCTCTACTATTACTACTACTATCAAGTTTTTGCCAAAATGAAACAAACACCTCTCACATAAATGAAGGTTAAGGCCAGACTGATTTCTAGACAAACATGGGAGGCGCTCCAATCGAGAGAGAAGGCTTTATGGCTGCACAACTATCGATTGTTCGAAATTGGTGCTTATGTAGTTCTTCTGTAGCAACTTCGGTTTCGTTATTTAATAGCCACACCTTGTATGAAACAGCTATAATACCTGCACTACACATCTGATTTTAGTTTCATTTTTATTTTGTATGGATTATTAAAACTGCTATTTGATACTCTAGTATTATTGTTGTATTAATTGAATCTATTCAACTGATCATGTGGAAAGTGTTTTGAAAACAAATTATTTAAACATTTAGTTATAAAAAAAAAAAATTTTTTAACAATAAAGGCATGACTCCTCCAGAGGACAATTTGAAAAAGAAGAGAGTAAGCTAACTTGACCAATATAAGTAATAGAAAATTCTGGATTTAGTTGCAACAATTATATCAGAGGGGATTCACAGGGCCCAATTTAAAGTCACCTTCACTCCTTACTTCATAAAATACGGGTAGCCTGTCAGATGCAGTAAAAATGGGAAATTTATAACTATAATAAAATGAATTATAAAAATTTTTAAAAAATATCTATCTTGCATAACATTAAATTCTACAATGATGATAGACAATAGTATTTGAGGCAATAATGACCCTCAGTGGTTGCTATGCCTTTAAATAAGAAAAAAAAAAAAAGGGAAAGGTTTCTTTATGCAGGCAACATGTGCCTCGTTTTCTATGGAACAGACATACCACTGAATTAATGACACAGTGTATGAGGCTAGTGAATGTGGGGGAAAAACTATTTAAAATTATATCCTGAAAGTAAGGAAATGGAAACATTTCTAACTCCAATATTGGCAACAAATTCTTGACAAAAGAAAAATTAAATTAAACTTGCTACAACATGCAATAGCAATAACTAAAATATTGCTAAAGATGACTAAAGTCACAATTTTGACATAACTATGTATACTATGACAATTTTCAATACAATCTGTTTGGAATAAACATAAGTTGTAGTAAAATTCGAACCTGGTCAACAACCATTGTGGCCAGATCACGGTAGAGGTCCCTTAGCTGAACAAAAGACTTTAAAATGCCTTCTACTTCTGCTTCCTCAACACCTGGAAAACAAAGTCATAAAATTAGCTAAAGGTTATCTTGGTGACCATAATAATTTATCGTAGGTACATGAATTATACTAATAACTATTTATAATTTTGAGAAAATGTTTATTGAATGTGTATAGGAGTCTGTTCTAACCCTTTATTGCTGTGGCATATGAGTTCACAAATGTGGCATCTAAAAATTTCTGTGATTTATAGAGATAGCCAGGAAGGTAAATATTTAATATAAGTGATACTTATGCTAATTAAATATATTTAAAAAAATAATTGTAAGGCCTTGCTATATATTCTCCTACCTGTCCCTGCACCCTTAGACTTCTTAACCATATTTTACCTATATTTATCCCCTTACTACCCCCTTCCCCCACTATCATATCTGCACTTTATCTCATTTTCCATCTCCATATCTTTGTAATGCAGTTTTCTCCACTTTATTACAGCTCCCCTCTGCACTCATGATAGGTTGGTGTGATGAATTTCTTTATAAGTATGAAATAATTAGGTTGTATCTTTCCCACAATTCATATTATTATTTTCTGCTCGAACATTTTCAGCTCAAATGAGCCATCTTCAGGAGCAACAAAAGATAATGCCAAATCGAATTTTTTTTTATTCTATAACAAAACCAGTTTATATTTACCATTTCATCTTCCGGGTTGGACCGAGTCAAATTGTTCTTTTTTGCCGAGCTTTCGCACATCATGTGATGGCTTCTTCAGGGCTGAAAAGAGAATGAGAGTTGTAAAGAGCGAAAGCTCGGCAAAAAAGAACAATTTGACTCGGTCCAACCCGGAAGATGAAATGGTAAATACATCTGACGACCGACGAAGCCTACGTGAACAACAAAACCAGTTTACACTTGGTTTTGTATTTAGTGATTTTAGAATACTTTTTTGTGATGGGTTAATGAGATTATTGTTAACTGATTCGTAAACTTCTTGAACTATGAATTTAATTTATTATTGACTATTTTATTTATTCATTTTATTATATTGACTTTTATATAATGTTTTAATTGATGAAATTTTAATTAATTTTAATAATGATAAAGAAAAAGATTATTAAAAGTTTTTTCCATTTGTATCAGTATGATTTTTTTTTTAAAGACCCATCTCCTACTAAAATAACATGGACTCTTCCAATCCACATCTTGGACTAGATGCAACAATACACACATGGGCACATTTATAGGAGGAAAAAAATGAATTAGGCAGATGATCTGTATTCCAATGCAAACTTTAGGTCTTGAAACACAACAAAATCATTGCTAACAAAGGGAATAATTATGAACGTTATGGTCACAACAGATTACTTAGAAAATGCACACTTTACTTAAAGACAACACAACATATCTCCTCATTAACAACAATAAAGACTCGACTAATAAACTCATTCGCAAGCTTAATGAACATATATCTTAACTCCACGAAAACAACAAAATATACAAAAAGCCTCACATCTTACAATTCTCAAGCCCCAGATGTCATGGCCTCCATAAAATACACAAACCCAGCCACCCTTTGCATCCTATCACATCCAATACCAATTACCCCTCTTTTAAACTTAAAAAAATTCCTCCTTCATTCCTTGTAAGCACTCAGCTAACACAACACTTATGATATAAAACTCCTTTTCTCTATAAAATTTAACCAAATCTCTAATAATTCCTACAAATTTTATTCTTCAATCACTAGACATCAAGGGCCTTTTTAAAAATGTTCCGATTGACAAAGACCTTACTATAATTAAAAAACAACTGGCATATAATAAACCGCAAACGATTTTGTCACTAGACTTATACTTACAGACAATCTCACTTCGCTGCAAATCTGGTTAATTTCTATTTCGAAACAAATCTCTGGACTTTCTTATGGGAAATAGCCTTACCCCCCACCTAGCTAAGCTAGTGAGCCACAGTGAATGGACACAGTTTTCCTCTCTATCCTGGATAAAATCTTTTTCATTAAAAAAAAAAAAATAGTAGATGACCTTTTATAGATTCAACCCAGATAAAGTTCCTGAAATCCTCCTAAAAATTCCTATTAACCCTGCTAAAAATTTACAATAGAACTTGAATCTTATAGCTGACTCCTATTTCTAAACTTGTCAAAAAACAAGACAACTTCATACAAACAGACTAAAAAACTAAACTAAACTTACATATTTTAGGATGCCTCCTCCATTTTAACTCCTCAGACCCTTATCATAAAAACAATTAACACCGCAAAAATCTCATTTTAATAAAAAAGTTGAGGAACCTCTCTTTCGGACTGTAACTTTTGGACTGCAATTTCGACTTCCTTAAATTTATCAAATTTTATCACTTGAAGAAAATGGGCCAGGTACGACGAATGAGACAGGAGTGTGAACCCACAAAATCCTTTCTTTTGGACAGGAAGTGTGAGGACAAGCATTAGCTCATTAGACTAAAACTCCTTTTTGGTTGACCATCACAGGATCAGACAAGTAATGTACAATCCTTCCAGTTGTTCGCAGTAGGGCTCAGAATTCATAGAGCATCCATCAGGAACAAATTTGTGTCCAAAAAATTCAATGCATGGATTTTTTCCCAATTGCCTCCTAGTAGCAACCTGAAAAGCAGACTGACCGCAATCTAACCATTGCTCATGGGTATTTCAATTTTGCCAGTAAACCCACTTTTCATGAAAGGTGACAATCTTCCAACTAAATCTCATATCAGAAGGGGTTTTCAGTAAATTGTTACAAATTTCTAACTTCTTCACCAATTGTTCAGGAGTAAGTTCGTGAGGAACCCGTCTATTACACATTGCTCATTTTCACCTTCATCATGGAGAGTAAATGGCGACTAATAGTATCTTTCGACACATAACAATCCCTGGCAAGTTCATAAGTACTTGTGGACTGATTTGACTCAACAACTTTCTGAGAACCTCATCAATATCCATTAATGGTTGCCCAGACCCCTTAATTTTTCTTGTCACATCTCCACAGTTAAATTTTCCAAAAGGACATCTTCCCCTTCTTATTTAATAATATTATGAGTTGCTTTAGCAGCTGTTAATTGTTTTCCACAGTAATGCCTTCAAATTATAAGAATTTTGTGGGAAATTGTCATTTTTCTTCTTAAAAACAAAGAATTAACAGAGGCTTTTTTAAAAAGTTGACTGAGGAAAGCTTAGAGAATGCTCTAAAGACATTATTAAGTATTGATAAGTATTAAATAGGATTAAAACATTTACACTCTATTGAAATCATGAATTTTATAAAACAGCCATTTTTTTTTCATATACCCCTTTATTACACAGACTTAACTATAAATTTTATGATTCTCATTTCACTACTTCCATCACTCCAAATCCCATCTCCCTAGTGACATTTCCCTGTTCCGTTCTATTACTTTTACAAAAAAGTTAACGAAGTCCAAACTATATATATATAGGCTTTTCCAGCAACAATAAACACCAAAATTTATATTCAAAATTAAAAGACCTCATTTCCTAAACTGACAGATGCAACGCCGTATTAAATTCCTTGCACCACTCACAACAGTATTGCAGCATAAATAGAACAAAAAATTCTCACCGAAAAAGAATTAGCAACTATTTGTATATTAAAAATAATAAAACCACCATTGCACTTTCAAAATACTCTATTATTGACAGACATATGTTTGACTTTGACAAATTCACACTTCTGGCAACTGAAACAACTTTTAGGTTTCACATGCACAAAGAACGAAACCCTATTAATGACAAGATAGAGGAAGAAAATATTTCTTCACTTACAGTAATATTTTTCACATTCTAAACAGATTGAATGGAGGTATTTTTAAAAAAATTTATTAAGGTGAAATTTTATTTAAGTCTATTGACTTTTTCTCTTTAAGGAAATCAAAAAGCTATAAAGAAGCCAGAACTTATAATTCATTTATGCTATGAAAAAATTACTTGTAAGTAAATAACAAAATAAGAGTTGTTTGAAAACCGTAAGACAAACCTGCTCTGTGATATTGAAAATGGAAAAAATGTCAAAACTGCAAACACAACACTTCAATACAAAACTTTCTGCCACAAAATACTGAAAATAGATAACATTTAAAAAATATATATTTTATAGTCTCTAATCGTAACAGATGCATGGGGAAAAAAAATTTGAGGTAGACCAACTACCCTGCTGGGACCACTAGGGAAGGACTGATCTTATTATATGAGATTAATCTCTTGAGGGAAGATATGAAATGTAAAAAACTTGTTATACTCCTAGATGATAGAGAAAAATAAAGAATTTATAGAGTAAACACTACCTAAAATCAATCTTTTTAATTAAAAAGGCCAAAAAATAATTAGATCATGATCATCTACAAGAATGCGCTCTATTGGCAGAAGCTAAAAAGAAAGATGCAGGAAATACAAAGCCACAAATAATTTTAAAAAATTGGTAGGGAAAAAGCGACAGCTTCACTCTCTGTGTGTACTCGGTTAAATTCGAAGTATAGAAAAAGTAAGTAATGGTTACTATTAAATGGTAAAATTGTTGTGGCATGGTGGCACAACAATGTTATCTCAGCTTTGAGAAAGTTCACAACTCACATAGTCAAACTTTGGTAAGCAAGATAAATTTCAATAATCAACTCAAACGAATGACACTATTACCCATTATTTAAGAATAAAATATAACTATCATACCTTCTATTATCCGTCTTCATTGGTTTCTGCAAACTTGCCAATGAAGACGGATAATAGAAGGTATGATAGTTCTATATTCATTGATGGTAGAAATAAACTTATAGATTATTTATTTAATAAAATATAACATTAATTCCTACCTCGTTGTTCCCAGGTCTGAGTTTGCACAAGATTGATCTCTCCCCAGTCTTCTTCAACTGTTTCAGTTTCAAAATCAAAATATGGCTTTGATCTTTCTTCACGAGATTTTATCACTGGAAAATAAGATATACTTTTTTTTTTTTTAAAGTGTTACATTTGTATAAATAAGATTGACAAGATAACCTTGAGATAAACTATATAAAAGTCAGGGTTCAGCCAGTTATTAAATTAATAAACTTTAAAAAAAATTCTACTTCTGGTAGTGAAATTTTAGCTTTCAATATAAGCCATCATGATGGTTCTATAAAAAAACAAAAACAGGCTTTATATAAATAATAAAGTACAGATNATATATATATATTATAGAAGTAAAGTAACATATTGGATTAATATTAAATAACTATTAACTTCCATTGCACAAAAAAAAGCAATTATTCGTCCCTTGCTTGTATATATTTATAAGGGAAGGTCAAAAAGTTCTTGACTTGACTCAAAAAGGAATGAAATCAAAACATCTCATTTAATTTTTCTAAACCCCCAAATAATAATTTTCTTCTTTGGAACCAAATGAGCATCAATTGCTTCTTTGAGTTGGTCTTCGTCATGAAATCGTTTCCCCCCTGAGGTCCTTTTTGAGATTTGAGAACAGTAAGTTGTCACTGGGCTGTAAGGAGGATGCTTAATTAAATCAGAGCCCAAGGTGTTAAACATGGCCATAACTTTAGAAGAGGTATGCAAGTGGTAATGCAATGGCAAGCACAAACTGATGAAATTAAAAGTATTATAAGTATTAAACAAGAAATGGTAAGATTATGCAAATGTGTGTGAATATAATATACTGATTATATAAACATGATAAAATATAAGTCTTTAATCTTCATCTCTTCCTTCATAGATAGGCCGAGAGCTTTTTGACATCCCCTCGCATCTATCTGTTAGCTATATTCATAAGAGCTACTTTTCTTTTGCTTAGTCTTAATATTAGTTAGCAAAGTTTTTCAAGCTAAAACTAAATGCCTATTCATTGATTCTTCTTCTGGCTTTGACCATGACAAAATTATGTTTTTAGCTGGACTTTTGCACATCATATGATGACTTTTCCAGGGCTGAATAGAGAATGATCAAAAGCTGAGAAATAAGTGCTAAAATTTAATTATTCCACTATAATCTGTATTTAATAGATAAATTGATTGTTAAATATTTATAGAAGTAGCACACAATTCAAAAGAGCATTTTTTTACCCAAGCCATATGATTCAAATATCTCTACCATCAATAATTAGAAATTTCTAAGTTTAACTTGAAGTAGCACTTCTTGATTTTGTCAACACTATACAGCTGGTTGTAACCTTCCTCGGGTCAGTTTATGGCCTTAAAGTCTCTTCTCTCTTTTCTATTAAGCGGTCTCAATTTGCATCTTTATTTCTTCACCAAGTAAATTATAAAATTTACTCTTTTTCAGTGTTTTTATGATTATTCTGTGTATTTTTATTCGTTTTTCAGTGCTTTAATCTATTTTTTCTAGATAGATTCTACTGTAAAAAAAATAAAAAATAAATAAATAATAAAAAAATGCGGACTTTTATCTGAACAAGTGAGATAAATTAAGAAAATTCCTTCCCTTATATTTATCTTTCTCCATCTGGCTTTCTTCTAAATTCTACGACAGTGAAGGATTACTTAAGTATATAAGTCCTCCATGTTTTCACTCAAAACAAATTTTTTTTAACTTTTCTTACTGCTACAAGTAGGGACCAAAAATGCAGCTTAATTAATTACTTAAATACATTTATTAATGATCCAAGAAAATGAAAAGAATTACTTTTAAAATAACTGGTCATAATGAACAGTAGAAAAGTTTGCTTATATCAAAACAAAATTTTTGAAATTTCTTTATTTAAACTATAATTATAAGATCATCCATTCAATTGCTTTGCCTTAAAGGATAGATTAATTAGTGATCATAAATTACAATTACTCCATGCTTAACAGCACGATGGAGATAAAGAAGAAGAATTACATAAATTAAAAGATAAAATACCTACTGTTTATATAATTATTTTCCATGGATTTAAATTCAGTCTGAAGATTTTGCAAATCTGTCACTAAAGCTTGGGTGACAGATTTTAAAAGCCTCCTCTCTAAAGGTGATTTGACATGCTTCCCTTCAACATTGATTTGACCAATCATTTTGTACAAGTTGTTGTACATCTAGAAATATTATTCCTGATTAAACTCAAAAATTTAAAATTTTTCAAAATTGAAAAAAGTTACAAATATACAAAGTTTTATTATTAAACAAAAACAACTACTAAAACTCTTAATCTAAAAAAAATAACACTATTTCTTTATTTGAATTAGAATTAAATGGACTTCTAGTTTAATGCTTCTTTCTAGGAAGAGTAATTTCAGTATTTTGAAATATACTAATATTAAATAAAAAACAAAAAAAACAAACATCTGAAATGACCTTTCAGATGATTTTCATTAGCCATGCCTCATTCAATTAGAAAAAAACCAATTATTGCTTATTGGTGGAAGCATACTGTGATTTTCTGATTTTTATTCCTTAGAGCTGTTTATATATTCAAATATATAATAAACAAAATAAGCTATAGTTACGTAAGCCAGATAAACCCTGAAACCTGATGTTTCTGGGAATTCAGGGTTTGCTAACTCAAAATAAGAGAAGAGGGATTATAAAGACTAAATTGAAATATTATTATCTTTTTAATCATTTGTGCTAAGAAAAAACTGCATAAAACATCATAAGTTCCTCAATCACCAGAGTTTATCCAATTGAAATTACTATCGGATGTAGGTTATCTTATGCAGTCTATTTTTCTTAGTTCTTCCTTCTGAATGTAGAGTAACCTTATTCATAACTTCATAAAAAATACATGACTTCATCAATGGAAAAATACAGATCTCTATCAAAGGAACATTACGAAAAACAAACACAATTAAATTAAAGAACAATGTAATTTTTATGTTATTTTGAACAGTTTTTCCTAAAGTTAACTTTAAAAAAAGAAAAGAAAAGAAAAAATAACAATTTGATAAAAAAAAACTGATTTCATATTCATATTATAGCTACTCAAATCATATAAAATATTGAAGATCTAAGAGGATAAAATTTTCAGGTAGCATAGCTGTTTTTAACAATAGAACTTAGATAAAACAGGTCTTATGAACTACATTTTTAATGTAGGAGCTACATGAGAAAAACGATCATCAGATTTGAATTCAGCCCACCCAAAATTTTCAAAACCAACCATTTCCATGCGGCCATTTATTTATGACCCGTGTCAGCAGTCATTTGCTTTTTATATTACAATAATTCTATACATATTTAGAACTTGATAAATAATCATTTTATGAATAGTTTACTATTAAGCATTGCTATTTAAGAGTGCCAGGGTAGCTCAGGGAATCCGCGATCCAGGCACTGCTGGTTCAAATCCCAGCCAGCGCAAGCTTTTATCTATAAATAAAAGCTTGTCCTGAGCTTAGTTTGGAATGAGGTGGCAACCTATAGATTGCCCTTCTTCCATGACCCTAAGTGGTTAAATTTGAGGCTAATACTAAAAAAAATTAAATAAATAAAGCAAAACTAACATTGCTATTTTAAAAAGGTAAGTTTTATTATTTTATTAGTCATCTTAAATAATTTAATTTAAATTTTATATATATTTTGAAACAATACAACAATGTTTTCTCCTATTATTTTCCTTGTCTGTTTCATTTATTTTGTTTATATGAGAAATATGTATCCCTAAGTCCTAAGGATCTGGTTAATAATTATTTTTATTTTTAATAATTGTTTTATTTAAATTAAAAGTTTCAATTTTAAATGGAGAAATGTGTTAGATATTATTTAAACAGAGTAATGCCTTTTTGACTCTCACATTCTTGGCACCAATTAAATCACTAAATAAGAGCATGTGTGTATCAGACAATACTCGAGTTTCTCAATTGCACTTAATTTTAATTGGAAAACTATATTAATGGCTAATATAAGGAGGAAAAAAGAATGAAACATTAATGGTTAAATCAGACAATGGGGAAGAATTCAGGAAAGAGACATAAACATTATTTTTATATTCATTGTTACATGGGATTTTTTATTATCTATACATCCATCAAAAAGTCTCATGTAAGAAAAAGCTATTAATTTTTAATTATCAATACATTTTATTCTCAAAGTAGTTTTGCTATCTCTAAAGGGAAGGAAGCTACTAAAGATATCATTTCTGTTAAGAGATTAAGATCTGTTAAATTAAGATCGCAAGTCAATATTTTCAAGGAGACAATTAAAACAACTATAAAGTACCAATATTGGATGTACATAATTTTTACTACATTCCAAGAAAACTTACTCAGTTTATGCTATTTTCCCATACACTGACTTTTTAATCTTAAATATTGAAATTTATAGCCTTAAAACTTACTCTCATAATGTCCTCTGTCAAACTTTTGATTTCAGCTTCGTCTCTTGTGTTGTCATCAAAAGCTGGTCTGGAGATCAAATTAGCATAGAGATCTTTCAGTGAGGCAATTTTTGTTTTTAATCTGACCTGAAATAAATTTTTTATTAAGTGAAGCCTTTTATAAGTATATCAATCTATGATATTTATGCTCATGGTAAATCTATAATATTAAAATATTGAATTTAAATAAATATTAAAATGCATAAGAAAAAATAAGAGAAAAAAATGTTGGCCAAATAAACACAGTTTGTTGAGAAATGATTATAATTGATAAATTCTTTATAATGGTTCTGTAAAAAATGACATAATGCATAGTGCAGGACTGTAATAGACAAAAAAAGTTCAGAATGAGAAATGCACAGCACATAATAAATTGACATCAATGGCAAAAAAATAAATGTGATGTCAGAAATAGACACCAACTCGTACAGATAAATCTTAACAGACTTAACAATTCGAATTGATTCAAGAATGATTTCTAAAATGACAAGTTAACTACAGGCATAAGTCTTTTAAAAAGTAATACATTGATTGGAAATTCAAACGAGATTTTGGTGAAAAATAAATGTATGATCAAATTGGTAAATAGAAGATAAGATAAAGTCAGTTATGAAGAGATATTTACAAGAAATGGATTATAATAATATGAATGAGAAATATATTTAAATAAATACGAGTTATTTTTCGTATTAAATAAATACCTGTTGAACAGATTTTGACAATTTTATTTTATTCCTTCATATATTTTGAATCCATCAAATGGTCCAAGTAAATATACAACAAACAATAGCCATACATCCCTAGACAATAATGCTAAAATAGCAAAAGTTGGTTAGAACAAAACAAAATTTGATGATATACAATAAATAGTAAACAGCAGAAGCTAGCAGAAATGTATCATGAGTAGAATATAATGCTCCCTCAAAATTTCAGCCCACAGCATACTCTGACTCCCATATATGCCCTAACGGAAAAATTCATATATTATAACACTAAGGTCACCAACAGTATATAACAAAACCACTACCTTCCACAGAATGACCAAGCTGGAAAATCCACTTACTCCTATATGTATAAACAACTTCAAACTGAGTTATATATATGACTGCTGCCTGAAGGTATGCAAGAGTTCTTATATTTAACCCTGGGCATGACATCTGCACTGCAAATGATGCATTGCATAGAGAAACTGAACCTATTGCAGCTGAACGATATCTAGAACATAATTTTTACTAAAATTGCTTCTCAGAGGGTGACCCACTGCTACCTGAAACTATTTCAGCCAGATGCAAGATGCAGCCTGAAACAATAGCCAATTCAAGAAAAGAAACTTTAAAAAAAAATAAAATAAAAATTCTATGAAATTAAAATACAAAGAACAAACTGAAAGTGAGGCAGAACACCCTGGGTGTTAATAAAACACTTAATACAATATGTTCACGTAGGCTTCGACGGTCGTCAGAAGTATTTATCGTTGTTTCTTCCGGGTTGGACCGTGTCAAATTGGTGTTATTTGCCGAGCTTTCGCACATCATGTAATGGCTTCTTCAGGGCTGAAAAGAGAATGAGAGTTGTAAAAGGGAGATTTTTAAAATCCAGGTGGTATATAATTACCATGTTTTATACACCAGGTGGTGTATAATCCCGGCACAGTCCGGTCCTTTGGCGAAGCCTGCCTTCCCATTGGTTGATCCTGTGTTCTGGTGGCTGGTCTCTGGAGTAGTCAGGTGGCTGGTCACTGATTGGTTGGATCCTTTTGTCAATTAGCGCTGGTTTCCAGTTTTTGCTCAGTCTGTATCCATCTTCTCCGTTGATATTTTTCGGATTCTTGGTTATTTTGATGGCTTCTCTGATGGTTCGCCGATAATAGTTGTTTTCCCGGGCCAGTACTGAAGCCTCTTCGAATTTGATGTGGTGGCAGGTGTTGGCGAAGTGTTCTGCTAGAGCTGACCTCTCTGTGCATCCGTGCTTGATGTCTGCAATGTGTTCTTTGAGACGTGTGTCTATCGTCCTTCAGGTTTCACTGATGTAAGAAGTTCCGCAGGAGCAGGGAATCTTGTAAATTCCTGGAGTCCGAAGTCCAAGTTTATCCTTAGGTTTCGGAAGGATGTCAGTTATTTTTCTGTCCGTGCTGAACGTTGTTCATATCTTGTGATTTTTGAGTATTCGCGCGATCTTCTCTGTTGTCCCTTTGACGTAGGGGATGGTCACTTGTCCTTGGAATTCTTTGGCTTCTCGTTCTCAGAAGGAAGGAGTCATCAACACCCTACTTAACAGAGCGGAGATACTCTCAGAACCAGCCCAACTGCCGAAAGAAAGAAGACACTTGAAGACCGGGAAAACAATTATTATCGGCGAACCATATAATATCAACAGAGAAGACGGATACAGACTGAGCAAAAACTGGAAACCAGCGCTAATTGACAAGAGGATCCAACCAATCAGGCAGGCTTCGCCCAAGGACCGGACTGCGCCGGGATTATACACCACCTGGTGTATAAAACATGGTAATTATATACCACCTGGATTTTAAAAATCTCTCTTTTACAACTCTCATTCTCTTTTCAGCCCTGAAGAAGCCATCACATGATTTGCGAAAGCTCGGCAAATAACACCAATTTGACACGGTCCAACCCGGAAGAAAAAACGGTATATACTTAGTACAATATTTGCTGATTTGGACTTCATTTGAGAAAGTTAATGGAGGTTTATATATTACTGATCAATTTAGTTAAATAATTCTGGGGATTTTAGGTATTTCCTGCCCAGGAGAATGAAGATAGGGAAAGAAGAATTAAAGAAGGGGGGGGGGGGGTTCTTTAAGAGTAGCTGTGATATCTGTAATAAAACTTAGATTAATTAGCCAAGGCATTTAGCATCAAAACAAAATTCATCTTTCAAAGGTAATAGACACTATCACCAAGAATGTATTGCTTAATAATTAAGAGGTTAAATGTTAATTTAAAACTACATGGTGTTATCTACTGTGCTGTTCTTTTTGCTACAAAATGCATTAAGGTAAATATATGTAATAGTGCTGTTTCAGAAAACAAAGTCTATGTCCTCATGATCTTTACTTAAGCATAAGAATATTATAAAATTGAGAAATAATTATTAGTATATTTGTTAGTCGGTTTTCTAAATAACCTATCCATTCTTCTTTTTAGATATTCTTATTATTGCATAACTTGGCCTTTCTTTAATCCTGGAAACAAGTATAAGAATTTATAAGACTTTACCTATAAAAATTGAATCTCTTCAATCTCTTCCAATCCAGTTTCTCATCCTTTCAATTGCTTCATTGATTTCTCTTCAATCATTCCCAAATTGTTTTAGGACCAAAAAAAAACACATTCTTCCACTCCTTTTTCAATTCATTCTGGTGTTCCTTCACATTCCAGAATTTCCACAAACCTTTTTTCCTGAACAGTCAACAACTGAGTATATTTCATTAAACAATATTCCAGCATCACTTCTATGCTGATGACTCCCAATTTTACCTTTCCTTGATTTCAAAGGAATAAGGAATTATAAAAATCTGAATTTTAAGATTTAAGAACATTTAAATGCAACTGATTCTTAGGCAGCACAAATAAGTAATTAAAGTTAAAACTAGTCATAAACTGCTTTGTATGTTTTTAGCATAAATATGTTGCACTAATTTTTGGCTTCATGGGCATCCATTGGTCTTAGAATCTCACCCACTTATCACTCTTGGGATAAACCTTAATGGATTTAACTGTTATCAATTTTATTATGTCAATATGAAATAATTAACCATTTATACTACTTTTTATCTTGTGATCTGCCATAAGCTATGAACAAAATTTTTTTAGGGGGTCTCGCAGAATCTTCTCCCAGATTTTTGTTTTGAAAACATCTGTGAATTATTAAAACGTGTTTAATTATGTCTCACTGACAAAATAAATCAAGGGTAGGTTACAGGCACTGAACACACTAAGGTTTTTCCCACCCTTGGGTTTCCTAAAATATTTATAAGCAAAACATATTATAGGACCACTTAGACTTCATTTGAGTACTGAATGGCAAACAGAAAATAAAAACCTCATGACGTGTAATTATTCAAAAGTTTCAAAATGAATAAGACTCAAAAATTAACCTTTTTCCAAGCTTTTAAATGCATTAACTTTGTTAAAAAATAAATTCAGGACTTTACAGAGGAAAACTGATGAGTATCATCTTATATATATAATTTTAAAATACTGCAGATTCTTATGTTGAAATAAAACAAAAGCTGATGTGGAGTGATATAAGGAACAATTCAATTAACTTTCAGATTGGAAGTTACTTCAAAAAGTACACTGCCGGACAAAATTAAAGGATCACTTCAATATTTTGAAATTACTGAACTGTATAGGGTATTTTTGAAAATATTCTTTTTTCTTTGGAAGTCACACTTTATTATAAGGTTAGTAAAAAATAAAAAACTCTTTTCTAGAAATTTTTAATAGGAAAATTTTTAAATCAAAAAATAAAAATGTCCTAGTCTCAAAATGAAAAAGTAAATCTTTGAAATGAAATGAAATAACAAAACTGAATAAAAAGGAAGAATTCGAGGAAAACGATCAATAATTGGTATTCCCACCTCTAGCTCTGATAATTGCTTCCATTCTCCTGCCCATTCCAGCGACCAGGGCTCTTACATGTTGTTCTGGGATGTTGTTCCACTCTTCCACTAACATTTTCCTTAAATCTGCCAAATTTTGTGGGTTTCGGGTGCGGACACGTCTTCCAAGCATGTCCCATACATGCTCTATTGGGTTCATATCTGGACTTCTGGGTGGTCAAACCATAACGCCAATTTCTTCTTGTTTGAGGAAATTTTGCACTGATCGAGCAACGTAAGGTCGGGCGTTATTGTGCATAAAAATAAAGTTACCTGCGATATTTCTGGCGAAAGGTATTACATGTGGCTCAAGTACCTCCCTAATGTACCTGTCAGCAGTTATAGAGCCACGGTTCACAAGAACCAACTCTGTACGGGAGTTTAAATTTATGCCCCCCACACCATCACTGACTCACCACCAAACGCAACCCTTGGAGAAAAAGTGCATGGAGCATACCGATGGAGATCGGAGACAGAATCTTGACTCATCGCTGAATAATACGAGGCTACAATCTTCCTGAGTCCAGTTTAAGTGCTCCCGAGCAAACCGCAAGCGCTTAACCTGGTGTTCCCTGGAGAGAAGAGGTCCAGTAGCTGAAGGATGGGAGGTCAATCCATAATCGTTGAGTCGTCTTCTCATGGTTTCTCGTGGTCTGAAATTTGCACATTCCTGAACCTCTGGAGGAGACCACACAGAATGTTACCAGTTGATCGGCGATCCCGAAGAGCATGCAGTTGCAAATATCTCTCGTCACGGTGGGAAGTTGACCTTTGACGGCCTTGTCCGACTCTTCTTGCATGCCCTCCAGTTCGACAGTGCCTATTAAGCACCCTGGACACTACGGATTGTGACTGCTGGAGCCGTTGCGCAATATGTCTTTGAGAAAACCCTTCTTCACTCAAAGCAACAGCATGAATTGATTCCTCTTTGGTCAATGCTCTTCTGTTGACCATCACAACATTCTTACTAAACTCACAAGTAAAAACTAAAGTCTCTTAAATGTAAGAAAATCTCCAATAAGATGAATCTTTGCTAACAACTAACCATTTACTGATAGGAAGAAAGAAAATAAGTGGATTAACTGACCCTTTTCTCCATAAACGGGTGGGAATATAAACAGGTACAGGATTAACTGGATAAGATACAAACAAAAAGTCCAGTCTGGGGCAATGGAATTTCTATTTTTGTCTCTTATGTAATAATAATATAAATATTTGTAAGTGATCCTTTAATTTTGTCCGGCAGTGTAATATAATGCCTTATTTCCAAACTTTTATATCCTACACAAATTGCCCAATCTAGTGGAGACACAAATTTAAAAATATGTTAAAAATGGACAGATGGTAACTATGTAATTGACTGTCAATTTCATTTAAATCAGTTCAGTAGTTTTTAGGAAAGGTTTGGAAGAAAATGACAGACAGATATTTTTATGATAAAAAAATGTACAAAGACAATGTTTCGTCCCATAAAATGTAAATGGACTGGTGTGATGATTTATTGATACTATACCTCTTTGACAATTCAGTCCATATGTATCTATCATAAAGAAGAAATTTAAAGTTTTAACTAGGGTTTCACTGAAAATTGACTACTGACAATAGTTCCTCTAACACAAGTTGTTAAGGGAGTAAAAAGGCATTATTGATTAAAATTGATTAGCTGAATGAAAGAGTTGGAAATAAAATATAACTGATCTTCATAAAGAAATCCTTTTGCTATTTATAAAATAATTAATTTTCACCAAAACTTCTCTTAAGCAAGGAATTTGTACACTGCAAACAAAGCAGTTTCATATATTTTAAATATTGACACTTACCATTGTATACTGTGCCTCATCAACCATTGAAGACCAGCCAGGAGGGATTTTCCCAAGCTCTATATCATCTTCAATTGGAACCAGGGCTAGTCTATCACTTCCCTGAAATAAGATAAACAAGTTCAATGAATCTACTACCATTATAAATTAATTAATGTATATAGCCAATTTTAATTATTTAGTATTGGTTGTACAATATTGGAAGATACAAACTATTATGTAGAGTAATTACAGGTGTTAAATGATTGTCAAATAATAATTATGGGATAAGTAACTAAATAAATAAATAAACATAAGTATTTGTTTTAAAATAGTTACCAATTTGATTACCAGTTTCTTGATATTCTATAATAAAATGGAATGCATATTCAACATTTACCTGATCTGAAAACAAATTTCTATTCTGCGAGGCATTATTTCGCATTATTACAAAAATATCTGTCAAACTTCGAGTTGTCATATTTGAAATAATCAAAACAGCTCAGGAAATAATAACAACACTTCAAAGACCAATGAAATAATTTTCAGGAATGCACATATTTAAAATTGAATACATTTTTTTTTTAAAAGTAACTATACACCCATTTTAAAAAGTTATAAGGAGTTGAAATAGATAATAATATGAAACTAAACCTAATTTAAATAGACTATGACTTTAACATTCTAAGTTTGCGCTATTCCAGGTTATAATAAAAGCATGGAGGACTGAAATGTCAAGAAGTGTCATGAGAAAAATTATATCTCCCCCCCCGGGATGNCCCCCCCCCCCCCCCGAAGAAAAATTAAAATTATGTACAAGTTAAGTACTTTAATAGATTATATAATTGAATTCATTTCTATTTATCAAGAATTAATTAATTATAACTATTTTTGTTACAATTTAACATTTGTTGTGGATAAAATATAAATTGAGATAAACCAATCAATTCAAAAGTAAAATTTTACATTAGAGTATTAAGTATAAATATAAAATTTGTTTTTTAATTATAAATTTAAAATTACAATGAATAATAATTACTATACACAAACTAAATTATTTCATTAACATTAGACTGTTTTTCTTTAGTTTGTACAATACTGGTATCCAAATTTTGGAGGTTTCATTTAAAAGTGATAAATAGAAATAAGCAGTGAATTTGCTGGAATCACTCTAAAAATGTACAGCCGTCTATTCTTATGTTAAATATTTTCTAATTCAATTGAAAAATACCATTGACTGTTTTATTGTAGCTGCGTAACTTTTCATTACGAAAAGAAATAGATTTTTTAAAGGTTAGTCTACTGTTTGACAGTGTGTTCTGACCACATTGCCTCTGTGTATTATCTCATTTCTTTTGATTTGCTTAGTAAACTGACATAACGCTTGCTAGGTACCACTTGTGTTTTTATACTATAAGAGACATAGCGAAACATTCTTGTCCAAGAAGAATATTCACATCACTGAAAAGGTGTATTGAGTGAAATTTTATTTTTTGCTATCATTTTTACATTATTTTAATATAATCTCTAGTTGATTTAATTTTATTGCAATATTATGATTACTCTGAAAGAAATGTTAATCTTAAGAAGGTTATATTCTTTAATAAATTAATAATATTAAAAACAATACAAACATAAGTTACTAATTTGTTTAATTTTCCTCTTATCTAAAATTTTTAAACAATTTAAGTTTTGATAAACCTGTGTAAAATAGGCTCATAACTCTAATTTGTGTCCTTAAATAGGGTAAGATAAGTTTCAGATTCCCAGTAGTTCCCTGAAATGTCCTTTTTGATATTTCAAACCTTAATTTAAGATCTTATTTTGCCTAACTGACAGATATTTTGTTAGATTTATAGTTAAAGTGAATAATAATATGTAAAGAATGTGTTCACATTCTGCTGGGGCTATCTTATTCAGTCATCTTTATCTCAGTATGCAGAATAGCATGTTTAATGGAGAAGTGGATGGGTTAGTATGGGCTTAAGGAAATATTAAAAAAATCTCTTTGGGAAATATAGTAATAATAAAGGAGGCAAATAACTTCTCTGGGGCTGACATCTCAAACGAGATGCGGGAATTGTACTGACTTGCCTGTTGTACTTTGTTTGGAATTGGTTCTTTGTCATCCCTTACTATATCCAATAAATATATTATTTCAATAATAAATATAAAAATGATAAATTCAAGAATATCCTAAGTTGGATTGAATTTGCATTGTTTCCCGTCTCTTTTTTAAACTAAAATTTTGTTTTCATTATTTTTTATTTTATTTTAGACTTGAAAATTTTTGCCATCATACGATGAGTAGAGAAGAATCTGAATCATCAGAGAATGAGAGCTTGGATGAATTTGAAGAGCCTGGTAAATATAATCTACTTTATTATATTTATTATTTTTTATTTTACCTATGTTACAGTGGCTAATAATGGAGGAGAGGCTTGTCTTAGAATAGGGTAGTAACTTATAGAAAACCCTGTTCTATTAACTTAACAGTTTAGAGAGAGTTTCAATGGGACTAATTATTAATTTGATAAAATAAAATAATTTAATGGTGCTAGTATAAATTTAGATGAATATTATTTTATTGCTTTTTGTTTGGACCTAATTAATATAATATTATCAATAATAATAATGTTGTTATATAATTATATAGGTTATAATAACTTGCTTAAAGTACTAAAAGTGAAGTATTATTTTAAAGTAGTTAAATGCAAGGGAATAGAATAAAAAATCTAACTGTCTCAGCCAGGGCCCGAACCTGGATCTCCTGCTATCTAGGCAAGCGCATTAGCCATTTATGCAACCGAGACTAGTCAGATAAGTTATTAAATTCCCAGCACTAGTGTTGAGAGTCTAACCTCCGAGAAAGACGAATACATCATCTTATTATTACCCTGCTGAGACAGCTAAACAGTTAGATTTTTTATTCTATTCCCTTGCATTTAATTGTTTAAAATTTACATGGGATAAAATGTCACAAAAAAATATTTATGTCATTTTAAAGTGTTTTTAATGGCTTTAAAGTTAACATAAAATATAATAGTCAGAACAGAGAGAGCCAGACAGCAGTAAGCATCATTACTTTGTGAGATGAGCTTATGCAGACCTAATTTATTGAGTTTCGTAAATAGCATAGTCATGCATAGTTTATTGAGTCTGAGCAAAATCTTAGCATGATAAGTGCCAGTTTATATGGTGAAGCCAATGTATGGAGGGAAGGCAATGAACCTTATAAGTGGCAAGAATCTATGCAGATCTAGCCTCTAGATCTCCTACCTCTTGCTGAGTTATTCTACTCCACTCTTATTTACTCTCTTCATATCGACATATTACTAGTGTTTTCTTTAAGATCTGACAGCCTATCACTTGAACTAAATTGAGCTATGGTCCATTTATCCTGTAGGCTATAGTGTCTTTATTATGCTCAACATTTTTCAAAGAGCATTAAAGACAACTGAAGGTCTGCAGTTGTGGCTCATGCAGAGTGATAAAACCTTTAAAATGTCTATCAAGCACCATAAGCGACATTTTTTATTTATTTTAAAAGCATAAATCTGTTTATGATTAAATTTGGGATTTATTTTCACCGACCTCCTGGCTTATTTTACATAAGCAACTATGTATAAGTGGAATAAATGCTTTGAATCTAGCAACCATATAATTATTACCAACTATCTAGTGTTTGTTCTATTCTAACATATTAAGAGTTACATTTGTTATCTCAATTTATGTGGTACATTCACCACTTGTTCACTTCTAAATCGATTACTGGGGATTTGAAACCCTATATTCATTTTAATGGCTGAGGTTTGTTATTTTATGTTATTCATAAATTCATTTAAATAATAATATTGTAATAATTATCAAAATTAGTAGGTTAAATAAACTCATAGCATATAATTATATTCATATTTGTTGACCTCTCTTCAATACATATTTGTGTGTCTTTGTGAAGTACGTTTTAAGTTCTGTTCCTTTAGAACAATGAACAACAAATATTCCAATTTATTTGTCTTGTTCTATAATGGGTGATTAATTTGTTCACAATGAAGCACAAGAATCACTATTCTTTTTTTTTTACATGAAATAATATTGAGTAATGAATACTAGTGTATATTAACTAGTTAATATTGGAATTCAGCAAAAACAAAATTTAACATTTGTTAATTTCTCTATTATGATAGTCATTAGAAAATAATAAGTATAGAATAAAAGATTCAAAAATAAATTCTTTATAATGGTTCTGTAAAAAATGACATAATGCATAGTGCAGGACTGTAATAGACAAAAAAAGTTCAGAATGAGAAATGCACAGCACNAATAATTACACTTTTTTTTCCATTTATTTATTGTTTTTATTTTGAAATTTCAGTTAATTACTCTTGGTAAGTTAACTGATACTTCAAAATAATAACAAAAAGTAATTTGTTAATTAAGTGATTTGGCGAATGGCCCTATAGATTATTTTATCAAGAGTAAAAATTTGGTGGGTCAAAACTTCATAAATGAGATTAATTTTGTATGAAGGGTCGTGGATGTCACAATTCTATGTTAATTTAAAAAAAAATAAGAAGTATAAAAATTAGTCATAATATATTAATGATTTATTTGAAGCTGTGAAAGACTATTTAGAAGGAAAACTTGTTTATGTGTATCTGTGCTTTATTATAAAAACATTAATATAAGACAGAAAAATAGATGTGGTCAGTTAAAATTAAATAAAATCCATCAAGATGTTTTATAGACAATTCTTCCCAGTTTTTCATTTTACTTACTACGATTTTGAACAAAAAAAAAAAATGTTAAAGTACTTATCACAATCATGAATTTTTTTAAATTCATCATGGAGTCATCATCTATGGTTTGCAATTAAAGGAAAGAATTACAAATATTTATTTGGTTGTGGTTTATTATCCCATAAATTTTAAACAATTAATGAGAGAGAATAGAAAAAAAAAAATCTATCTGTCCCAGCAGGACTCGAACCTGGATCTCCTGAGGAGATCTCCTGGGACAGGTAGATTTTTTTTTTCTATTCCCTCTCATTAATTGGAAAGAATTACAGTTTTTTTTTTTTTTTTTTTTTTTTTTTTTTTTTTTTTTTTTTTTTTTTTTTTTTTTT
>KZ806917.1:184190-199689 GCA_000696205.2 Oncopeltus fasciatus | reverse complement strand
TTTTTTTTAATTATTATTAATGGGTTATTTGAAACTAATTCTTACATGAACTCTTATCTATTATTAATAGATCCTTTTTTGTTCTTGCAAACTTATTATGGTACAAGGTTTTAATAAGGTTTTGAGATTTATTTTGCTTATTGAGCTTTCCTTGAACTAAAGTAAACATGCCTAAAGGCTAAAATAAAAAGGAAAGTAAGGATTGATGGTAGTTCTCTTTATTACCCCACTAAGAAAGGGTGGTTTACTAGGAAAGATGATAGGGCACGAGTACACACTGTAAAGACTAAATAGGAGTTAAATTTATCTACCACCACTCTAGGGAAAGAAAGGTCTGCCTTAAAACTTGGCTTCCCAAAAGCAGGGCTATTCAACGAATTATTCAGTTATTTAAAAATGAAATGGAACTTTAAATCAGGTTAAAAAACAAATTTGTTTTCAAAAAATGAATTTTTAAGATTAAAAATTACAACTGTAGGGTTGTAAGTTTTTTATAGATTAAAATAGTATATTCTAATCATGAAATGCATCTGATATAGCAGATTTGCCATATCGACATTTGAAAATTTCCAAATTTAGCTTTATAGTTTTTTTATTATTTACATTTAATTTACTATTTTATGATTTTTAATGTTTGGAATGAATATGGGCTGAATGTATAGAACAATATTTTATTTGAAAAAGAGCAGCATCTTGAAAAAAAAAAAAAAAATAGTAGCAATTACTTACAAGAATTTAAATTGTGGGCTGAAAGTTTATATTATAAACTTGCAATTTTTTTTAATACCTCCCACGGCACTTAGAGTCATGAAGGGAGAGGTGGAATGTTTTGATATATATGTTAGAATTTGTGGTCCTATTCCAGGGAGAAATTTGCCACTGTAATATCTTTTATGGAACATTATGTCAAGCAACTTGAAAAACTATTTAAAAGGATTATTTATAAATGTTCCAGCAGAATTTGCTTGATAAGAAAAACTCTTACAATAAAAACAAAAAAAGGTCTGCCAGAACTCACATTGTGTAAAAAAACACTCAAACTCACTTAACTACTCTAGTAAACCTCCCCTGGATTCAGTCAGACAGATACTAATGATTGCAACACATCTCGGCTGGCGAGAGAAGGTGTTAGAGCTACTAGCACCTTTGCCTATGATATAAAATATGTGATATACTTTTTTTCTTGAGAATATTTTACTAATGGTGCGAGTTATAGCTTATGACTTCTTATCAAGCCTTGTGTTCTTATTACCAAATAAGTAAATTTATCACTTTTTCTTTCTTAGAAAAAAAACCAGGAACTGGAGAAATTGCTGGAGGAGAAAGACCGGCAGATGGACAGGTTGAGGAATCTTCTAAATGAGGCAGAACGTCCTCGAGAGAGTTCCTCACGTCCTGGAGATGAAGCTTACTTCACATCATATGCTTGCTTCCAGATACATCGAGAGATGTTATCTGATGTACCTCGAATGAATGCCTTCGCCTCTCTATTCTTGGAGGCTGAGTTTTTCAGGTTGTTTATTGTTTAAATTTGCTTTCTTGTGTAACACACTAGTAAAACGTATTTGATGCACTACTAACTTATTTCTATCTTTTAAGCAATAAGTTACTATTTCCATTCTTTTATTTGTGTTGGTAGCAAAGTTGATGACAATTAGGGTTATCAAGTAACATACTATTCTTTGCATATATTTTCTTTAATTACTGAGCGCTTTAAGAATCATTGATTCCATCTTCAGAGCTCAGTCCACCTAATACAGTTGTATTTTTGTGCACTGGGAGTGCCAAAGCAGAAACACTCATTAAAAGGTGACTTAACTCGAAGGATTGAATTAATGATTCTGAAAGCGCTAAGCTATTAAAGAAAAATATATTCAAAGTGTAAAGAATTGTATGTTTAATGATAACCCTAATTAATATTTACAATTTTTAGTACAATTATTTGTAAAATAATTAAATAATGTTAGAAAGTTAAGTGGAGTATGTAAAGGCCCATCATCTCAGGTGTATGATAGAGGTCCTCAAATGAAACCAAAGAAATTGAGTATTATTAGATTTTTCTACAATCATCTCAAATAATCATTATATAATTTACTCACTATATGTACTATATATAAGTTGCAATAGAATCCTGCCACAAAATTTAAATAGTATCCTTTATTAACTTTTTTCTTTTAATAAAAAAATAGTTTATTATTTTCTTGTATTTTAATTAATATTTAAATGCTATTGAATTTATTTTTTTTAATTCTGAAATTTGTGTATAGCTTAAATTATTATTTATAATTTTTCAGGGGTAAAAGTGTGTTGGATGTAGGCTGTGGAACTGGTATACTTTCACTGATGGCAGCAACTGCAGGTGCTACAACTGTGAGTTTTATTTTTTATCCTTCTGTTCGCAGTTACTTGTATTTTGATAGGCTTACTTTCTCAAGGTCATAAAAATGATCATTAAAAATTGGCTATTACTTAAAATTAATATATGCTCTATATATATGATCTATTTATCAGGTCCTCCTACTGGCATCGATTAAGTATTCAATATAAATGATCAGGACTATAAAGATAAAAAGGACTCTCTCTCTCTCTCTCTCTCTCTCTCTCTCTCTCTCTCTCTCTCTCTCTCTNTTTTGTCATTCGTGTGATTATGATTTAGTTATTAATTATATAAGTGGTGTAATTGATGAATCAAATATGTATATAATAAATGAAACACTCGCAGCTGCGATATGTAGCAATTGAGAACAGATGGGATAGAGAGTGCAGCGCTCACATAAAAAGAAAAAAATCACCAGTAGCAAAACCTTCGGGGATCTCTCGCCCCTTGTCGGTGAGAAGTGAAGAGATACTAGCTAGTATCTCTTCACTTCTCACTGACAAGGGGCAAGAGATCCTCGAAGGTTTTGTTACTTGTGATTTTTTCTTTTTGTGTGTACACTGTACTTTCTATCCCACCTGTTCTTGTGATATATATCAAAAGTATGAATATAATAAACTATGTAGAAAAACTAAAAATATAAAAAACAAACTACCAAAAAAAGTATAATTAACCACACCTGAATATTAGATGTAATATCATTTAGTTATGGCAATTCTATATAATAATATTGTAAATCATTCAACTTTTCTTTTTGGATTTTTTATTCTGACATTATATTTCAACAGTCCTGAAGATGGCTAACAATGTAAGCCAAAGCGTTGGCAGATAATTTAAAAAATACACATTTTTAAAATTTGTATTTTTCGAATCGACCTTGACTGAACCCCAACAAAAAAACATCTAATGAATTTAGTAATGTTACCATCAGATTTTTCAATATATAAAAAAATTTATGGAACTTAATAAATATAACAGCCTTACTCTTTTAATCTCATTATTAAGAATAATTTAACTTATTTATTAAATCATATCAGCTCTTTTGTAAGGTAATTAGATAAATCAGTTGATGAAATATGGCCTGTTTTAATTTTAGTGAAAATGCATGTCACAGCTCTTAGATTTCTCATTAAGGCATGAAATAGACACAATTATATCTTTTTTAAGAGTAATTTTTTTTAATCTTATAACTGTGAAATGTAATTTCCTGTAGAAATTTCTTGGGATGGGTAGTGTTTCTTCTAAAGATTACTAAAATCATTATTTTGTTGATAATTGCATTAAATTTGTTTTTTTAAATTTTATTTTATTGGAAATCAACAGGTTATAGGAGTGGATGATTCTGAAATACTGTATACCGGGTTGGAGATTGTCGCAGA
The DNA here is from genome assembly GCA_000696205.2 of Oncopeltus fasciatus. Classification (NCBI taxonomy): domain Eukaryota; kingdom Metazoa; phylum Arthropoda; class Insecta; order Hemiptera; family Lygaeidae; genus Oncopeltus; species Oncopeltus fasciatus. The sequence goes on along the minus strand of KZ806917.1, from coordinate 195,933 downwards.
AAATGGACTGGCGTCAGTCATCCGTTTGATTAAAGGAAGAGTTGAAGCACTACAACTGGAAGAGAAGTTCGATGTGATTGTCTCTGAATGGATGGGTTATTTCCTTCTCTTTGAAGGAATGTTGTCTTCAGTCATCGATGCCAGGGACAGGTGAATTTTGACATAATTTTACTAAAAATCTTGAAAAACATCTACTGGGCTGGAGAATGTGAGATAGAGGCCTTATAACAAATCCTTTGAAGTGTGTTTTCTGGTTTTGGTAGTTAAGACATCAGTAGAAATGAATCTCAAGGTTGCTCCAGGGTCATTCTTGGAAGAATGGGGATATAGCCCTGTCTCATGAATAATATGCTGAATAGTTTATAAGTCACTTTTTAATGATAAATTACTCAGTAATTTATAAATTACTAATAATAAATCTCTTTATTACCTGGAGTGTTCTTCTATATTATCTTTTTTTTTTTCAACTTCTCAATTAGGCAAGTTATAGTAATATGAAAAATAATCTAAAAGGTTATTTCCACCACCAATGAATATAGAACTCTCATACCTTCTATTATCCGTCTTCATTGGTTTCTGCCAGAAATGTGATTTCTTGTGATGTGGTGACACATTGTCCTTCAAGTGATAACTATGGCAGTGAAGTTCAATTACAATAAACTGGATTCTTAAGTTCAACAAGTCCTGACAGGAGTTTGAAGCTGGCATCATCCGCTTGATAAAGAATGCCTATCCCTTGCTTTTGTTTTAAATGAAGCTCCTAAGCCTAGCAATTAATGAGTTGGAAGATCTTTTTGAGCATAAGTCTCTTAAGCTATCAACCTATATTTTCAGACCCTTAGCCATATGTCACCTACTTTTACCAATAACCTTCATTCTTACAACTAACTCTATTCTGCAGGTTTTTGAAGCCAGGTGGTCTCATTTTCCCAAGGAATTTTTCTCTCTACATAGTTGGACTATCAGATCACCATAGCCGTGAAGCTAGGATTCGCTCAGATTTCTGTGGCTTCAAGATGAAGGCTTTCCGGTTATCAGGACTCTCTGAACCTACTATTGAATGTCCGAATAGTGAATCCCTTGCAACTGAAGTTGCTCTCCTCTACAGGATAGATGCTCTCACTGTGACTAAGGTAAGTGCCTTAGTTAATGTCTAGTTACTCACATTTAAGGTCAGCAGTGTAGATAATGAATCAATGAAATTGATAATTTCTTGTGATTGACATTTACCTATTAGTCAAAATATTATTCCTTAGACATGTTTTTTTTTAATTATTATTTTTTAATTTAATTAAGATTTGATAAAATTTAACTTTTGTAATTTTAATGATAATGCTGTTTGGTCATACTAATTTCTTGAGAAGCGGCTTTATATAACTTTCCTTTACATTAGTCTTTCTCATGTCCACAAAAAATTATATTATTATAAACATGATTGGCCTTTAGCTGCTAAAGAGGAATTATGGCCGTTGATTTAATTACTTAATTACAGTACCTGGATTCATCCCAAATCTAGCAGTGTCATATCCAATCTTTCATTCCTCTGTTCTAAATTTCCTATTACTTTCCTTCCATATGGCCAAAATATATTTCTTCCTTATCTTTACTTTCTTCCTAATTTATTTTGTTATATTCATTATTTCAACCTACATGTAGAGGTCTCAATAAATTTAAGAATAATCTTATTTTGTTGAATTTCTAAATCTTAATTAATATACTCTCAATTTTTACCATCAAAATTAGTTGTTAGATCATTTCTAACTAGTAAGTATATCATTTCTAGAGTCAATAAAGAAAATTTATAATTATTAAACTATTGATTACTGTCATGGATGGATTGATTAATATGTTCTTTATAAACTGCTTTACTAATTAGCAGCTGAATTTGATTATCATGCTAGACAACAATTTAACGACCAATGTTAACTTACATAATTATTATTATCTGCCATTATAGGCCAAAATGACAAATAGTTTTCTTAATTAAGGAATAGTAAATTCAGATGACGTGGACTGGATTGAATCTACCAATTCTGAAAGTGCATCTCTAATCACGAGATTGCATTTATCCATATGAATTTCTAGGCAGCTAAAATGAACACTTCAATTGATTTTATGACACAATCGTGGTATTAGTTTAGATATTTTGGCTTATCTTTGTTTTCTTGCTTCATAGTTCACCGTTCATCCAATTTTATTATTCCAAGAACAATAATTTGCTAAAAATAGCAAAAACAAAAACTGCTTTTAAGAACAAAGTAAAGAAGTTAAAGGTATAAGTTTTAAGTTCTAGTAATTTTAAAATCTCTAAATTAACATTTCAAAAATAAATTGTTTAAAAAAAAACTGTTATTTTTGTAACATGGAAAAAATTCCTATGGCATAAACATTGGTTTATGCTATGAATAAAAATGAATGTTTAGATATGTATATGTATGTATAGTATGAATCGGCTCTATGCTCTCCCTACAGCACCTATAGGATATAATTGGAATTTTAAGGTATTGCACTCAAGAATTCGGAGAACAATATATCCTCCTATCATAATGCATATGACATTTTTAATGATGCATTCCACATTTAATCTGTCTTTGAATAGGTTAATACCTCTTTTTTTCACACAATTAATTTGCATTATAACTGTTTGTCAGAAAATTTTGAATCTTCCTATAAACTCATATTTATCTGAAGAAGTTTTATAAATTAAGAAAAATTTACCCAGAGACTTAAAGCCTGTATCTTCGAATAACATATATATAAATTACAGTCCAAAATATATTTAAACTTGAATAACAATTGTTTAGCAAAATATAAATAAGAAATAACTATATAAATGCTAAAAAACCAATGAGTGGTTGGAGTAGTTTAAAACTGTCATTAAACTGTTTAAGCTGCCTGAGTACTAAATATTAACAATTATTTAAATTTTAATAAAATGAAACGCATTTTGAAGCAACAAACAGTCTGCTTTAGTTAATTCATATATTTTATTTGGATATAGAATATGAAAGCTATGTTCACTACATACAACACATTAAGAGATAAAGAAAATTTACACCTCTTTATCATCTCAATGGGAAAGACTGGCTAAGCTTAGTCATTGTCTCAAGTAATGAGAAAAAAAAAAGTTTACAATCTACCAAAGGTGGTGAAGACCACAACAGTTTACTGTCTTATAACAAATTCATTTCATTTTATATTAAGTTAATTTGGACATAACATCAGAGCAATGATTTCTACTCAATAAGCCAGTTTATTTTTCAGTACTTCATTAATTTTAACTAGGCTGATTTCCTTATGAATACTTTTAATTTTTCATGTGAAATTTATGTATTTTAAATTACATATAAAAATTTGGAGGTAACTAATTGACCATCAAGATTTATGTGGAGAGGCTAGTCTGGGATTTGATCACTCATGATTTAGTTACTGTAGAGCAGAAGTCTCTCTCTCAACCTGTTACTTTCATAATATCACGTATTTTCTCTTAAATATGTTCAGCATTCAGTTTTCATGCATTTTATTTTTTTAATAACACACAGTTTTATCATTTTATTTAATTATTCATGTGTTGAATTATCATATATAGACATGTTTCTGTAATATGTTTGTGTTTTCTTTTCATACTCAGCTCTGATGAAGGCCTGAAATTTAGGCCGAAATGGAGAAAATAATTTTTTCTTTTTTTTTAATTTGAATCATACAGGGAGCCTGAAAAAAACTACCTCAGTCGAGAAGGTATAGAGTTTTTTATTTATTTATTTTTTCTAGCTTTCTGTACGATTCAAATTAATAATGAAATGTGGGATTACTTTACCATAATTATCATCATGATTTAAACTTTTGTTTTTGTTTTCAAATCAGTTTTTCAATCTTTAGCTCCTAAGACTGAATCCCTGATTAACCTCTCCTCATAAGTACAAATTTTTTAAAATTAATTATAATCATCTAGTCATAATTAGAGCCACATTAACAAGCTCTACTACATTATTTTAAACTTATATTGTTATTAAAAGAGATTCTTTTAAATTAATAACACTATATTTGTTATTTAAATATTATATTAATGCTTAAGTATACAAATTTAAGTGTAAACATTACTATTGTTTTAAATTAGTGTTTACACAGCAATTATAGCCCATATTGTTCTTTATTGGAAGGATGTAAGTAAAAAGCTCTTAAATGAACATATTTAATAAAAATGTTTTAATGAAGGACAGTAGAATAAATTAAAAATGAAAATCAGAGATTTATTAAGTCTATCAATATTAAAAAAGAAACCTAAATCTCTTTAATAATATTTTTTTTCTTTTCTTTTTTTTTTTTAGTTCAAATGAAGAGTTTTTGAATGTAGAGGTTATTGGTAGAAATTTTTTTTTATTTATTACTATGTTTAATTTTTTCTTCTTTTTTTTTATAGGAGGAGTGTTATTTTTCTTCAGATTTTGTACTGGTAGGCAAGAGGCAGTGTGAACTCACTGCTATCTGTGGATACTTTGATGCAGACTTTGAACCTGTAAAAGCCTTGCTTACAACTTCCCCACTGGCTCCTCCATCCCACTGGAAACAGACAATTTTCTACCTTGATCAAACTATTGAATTGAAAGAGGGCGAACACTTGAAGGGACGGTTGAGCGTCTGTCCTGTCGGAGGAGATTCATCCCGTGGCTTACAGATACAACTGTCCATTGCCTCAAACTCTCAAATTTACATCATGGAGTGAAACTTCTTTTTCGGCTTATGTTTTTTTTTATAGAGGACAACAATAGATTTATTTAATATTGCATTATTACATACATGATTACAACTTACTTCTCTGTAAGTTATGCTAATCAAAAAAGCTATACCAACAAAAGAAAGTTTAATGAATTATTAAGATAAAAGTAAAAAAAATTTTCATCAATCATAAATGGTATGTCACATTACTTGGCATCAGTCATTAGGGTAAATTACGTGTCTCTGGTTGAAGAAGTAAGTTCTGTTTGAAATTAGATCAAGTTAAAGCTATAGGACTAATGAAACTTTATATGATTAATGAAACCAAGTAAAGAAGGTCCTCTTAATAATTTGGCAGTCTAATCTGACTTCTCTAAAGGGTTATAATCAAGTTTTAAATTATTAAAGCTTATTGTATTGACGTAACAGTATTTGAACATAAAGAGTTGACTTTTTTCTTCCTGAAATTATTATGAGCTGCTTATGAAACTTAAAAAGTTAAATATTGAATTTTGAGTGAAGCAAACAATTTTTTTTTTTTGGCTAAATTTAAAAATTACATATTGGCAAAATAATTTAGAATTTAAATATTTTTAGCTTTAATAGAAAAAGCTTCCATTGGGGTCATTTTCCATACAATAATAGAGTAGTAAAAACTTAACAATCCACATATATTCACTTCCCTGTACTAAAAGTTGGAATGCTATTTATTGAAGAGCTAAATGCCAACCATAACTTCAGACTGGTATAATCCAATTCCTTTTAATTGATAAATTGAGAAAAACACATGAAGCAGTTGACAATAAAGTACGTACCCTATCTACAGTCTTTGTTGTGAACATAAATTTATTAAATGTTCTATTTTATTTATAAATATGCTAGATAGCAGTATGTGTGTGTACATGCACATACATTTTTTAATTGCTCTATTTTTTATAAGTATTTCTTACTCTTTTTTTCTGTGTATATTATTGTAAATATAATGAAGCTTGTTAATTTTTTATTTGTGTAAAATAAAAGTGCCTTTTATTGTGTGTAATTTTTTTTTTTTTTTTTTTTTTTTTTTTTTTTTTTTTTTTTTTTTTNCTACGGGTCACGAACCCCGGTCTCCTGTATGCTGTTTCCCGAGGACCAACAAGGAAGGCTAGATAATCTCTCCAACTCCCTGCAATATACTCCTAGTCTAAACCCGGCTGAGGTGGTAAGTTTATTTTTCTTGCTCCCTTTGCATTTCTTGTATAAAATTTAATGTGGGATTACATACCACAATTATTGACATTATTTAACCAAGCCGTAATGTTTTCAAAGAAGACCTAGTCTTGACTAACATGGAGATAAACACTCATACCATGCAGGATGTTGTTGATATTGTAAATAAATGGAAAGATCGGAGCAGCTTACAAACTGTAAATACTCGGGTGCTCATTTCAACTAAAGGTTATACATCGAAGAGGAAGTGCATCACGTGTGGCAACTGCTGGAAAAATGTTCTTCTCTTTTAGGAAATGTTCCTTGAAGGAAGATAGGTTTCAAAAGAGCAAATAGGGCACCTGCAAAAATGCTGGCAACCAACATTAAACAGCAAAATAGAGAATTCGCAGCTTAACTATCCACGTTAAACCATTCTGGAGGAACGTTGTTATATTGGTTAATATGTACATATATATATACACATAATAAGAACAAATTAATAATGCGTACATAACTGTACTCACAATATACTATAAAATGTTGATAATATTAAATAAAGCATATATAACATATGCAAAGTTCTATGTTTTTCTAAATAATTTCAAATATATTTAAACTTTCGCTAGCATAATTCATCTTCTCTTAGTCATTTCCAGCTTTTGTGATCAAATTTTTTCGTAAATATTAAAAAACATTATAATATTTTTTTTTAGTATGACAAAAACGAATAAAAGCGATGTATATTGAAAGAAAACAAACGATGCATGCAAAATATCAAAAATAAAAATACAATATCTCCATATAAAAAAAATAAAAAAAATAAGAGCCAACATACGAAGTGGGACAATCCATGAAGGCCTAGGACTAGAAGGAAGAATCCTGAAAAACGACGAATTTAAAAACTCAAAGAAAGGTGTTGAATAACGTATGATCATTATATAGTAAGGTTATAGAAAAAGGGCAGGTATTCTATTTTGAGGAAATAGGACAAATAAGCTTATATTATTATATATAACTCTTTATTAAGAAAAAAAATTATTCTGTACATTTCATACACTTAATTTTTGATGGGTTACATAAAAGTCCTTGCTCATCTATTCCGGGACTTAAACCGTCCTTAGAGAGGAGTCCAGGTTAACCCACGATAGACTATTAGGCCATCTTCTCTTTATCCTACGATAAGAAGGAGACTAGACAGGGAGTCAAGGAGGGAGTGAGAGAGGGAGAAAAATGCCAGTATATTCACTACCTTGGTATTTTAACTACTGATACTGATAGACTTGAGTTTAAAGAGCAAGCCCCTATGCCAAACACTATCGAAGGCTTAAGTCACGTCAAGGAATGCAGAGGAGCAATATTCCTTACACTCAAGTGCTTGGGAGATGCGATCTATAACTCAGAGACCTTGTTGAATTTTGGAGTGCTTATTTCTAAAGCCAAATTGATGATAAGGAACAAGGTTCATGGAGTTGAGGATGGGTATAATTCTCAGCAAGAGGATATTTTCAAACATTTTGGACATTATGGTGAGAAGGCTGATGGGACGGTAAGAGGAAGGAAGGTTTGGTGGTTTACTGGGTTTAGGAAAGAGGATGATGTTGGAGAGTTTCCAGAGAAGAGGGAAGTATGTGGTGCGGAGAATGCTATTGTAAAGGAACTCAGACATCTAGAGTGCTGTCAGTATTTTAGGTCATCCATTGAAGGAGCTGTTTACTTTTGACCGAGTATGAGCCACTGCTCTAGATAGATCGCTCTCTAGCCTAGACTCAGTCAAAACCTTTAACCCTTGTGAAGGTATCCTCAAGCCAAGAGAGCTCTGCACTAGTCGAGTCAGGCTTTAACCATCACGCAGACCCATTTCCATGCCTAGTATTTAGTATCACAGGCTAAGCAATAACTACTTTATCTTGAAGTGTTTAGTATTAGACTGAGTTTGCTAATCCATCTTAAATAGAATAGAGTATACATCAGAGTTACAATGATAATTCTTTATAAATGTAAAAAAATAAAAAGCTTACCACTGCACATCCTGGAAGTCGATGGTATTGGCACTTCTGCACTAGCTTTTTTTTTTTTTGTAATATAATAACCTTTTCAAATAGGACTAATTAATGATGCCTTTTATTATTGATAAGTAAAGCTAAACTTCTTCACATAAAGTGTAAATATGATTATGACCCAGTTTGAAAATGAAAACAAACTTCTAAATATACCTCTTCCATTTTCAATTCTACTAGCTCTGTCTTGATCATTAAATTTTAAAATAAAAATAAGTAAATTAAAGATGTGACACATTAAAACAATGAAAATGTCAAACATAACAAAAATGTATTTCTTCAAAATACTTCACATAGCATAAAAACATGCAATTGAATATTTTTTTTCAATAAATATGGAACATCAAAGAAAGATGACAGTCTAAAGCAGCTTTGTGGTGAACCAGAGCTCACTGGAGAAAAGGGCATGTATATATTATGTATTACAGAACTCTAGTGTGTTTATACATATATATCTGTCAGTTGTCAGAAGAGGTAAGGGGAAACAAAGTGGAAAGGCAGACCCTACTTATTTATCCAGGATTTAAGGGTTAAGAAGCGGTATTTTTAACAGAATGCAAACGGAGCGGAAAACGGAAGTCTTGGAAGACAGATGATTCAGGCTAGATATTATCAATTAGAAGCAGCACTATCTACTTACTCGGGAGCCGTAGACTAATCACCTGCACTCCTTAAATTCCTATATCACCAAACCTGAAAGACATTGAATATATTTTGGAAATCGCCTTAATGACTTAGAATTTGGGGGGGGGGGGAGGAACATTTTGTCTCTACATGTATAAAGCTGTCTAGTATGTGCGCTATATTTGAAAGGGGATGGACCATAGGAAAAAAATTCCATACAATACGTATATTATAGCGACCTCAATAACCAACATGATCAGTTTCATAGTAAAAGGAAGAGTTCTAGCATGTTACTCCAATAAACCACTTCATATGCTAACGGATAATAAAGGGAAATTTAATAATTATTCTCTGTTAAATTGCCATGCGCTCAAGAACGTATCCAACTGCTAATGACAAGGATATATTTTACTAATTTTAGTGCAAGGGAACAGAATAAAAAATGTAACTGTCCCAGCCAGGACTCGAACCTGGATCTCCTGCTATCCGGGCCGGTGCATTTACCAATTATGCCACCGGGACTAGTGCGGAGAATTTAATAACTTATCAGACTGGTCCCGGTAGCATAATTGGAAAATGCACCGGCCCGGTTAGCAGGAGATCCAGGTTCGAGTCCTGGCTGGGACAGTTAGATTTTTTATTCTGTTCCCTTGCACTAAAATTAGTAAAATTTACATGAGATTGAATACCACAAAAAAAAAAAAAAAAATTATAAAAGGATATATTTTATTTGAATCTTGGAAAAGTGACGGACTTGCTGTCCGTTATAAAGATTCTTCTGGGAGATTCAGATATCAGGTTGGACAAGAGACCACAACTGGCCCTCATGGTATGAATAATACAAGCAAAGAAAATGGTATGTGGCTTGATTATTTATTAAATTTTAATGTAATTAAATACATGTAAGAATATCTAGAATTTTCGGGATTGATGAGGTATGCTCTCAAAGAAGGAAGAGGAATGCAAATCGATAAATGGTCCTCTTCTCACACGCCTGGCTTGTTGAGATTGATTCCTTCATGATTTTGCAATGAATGTAAGCGTAATTAACGAATTTGGTATTTATATTCTAATTTTAACTGGCGCCCCCAATATTCGGAATTATAATCTTATATAATTTCCTTAATGCTTATTCTGTTGTAAGAATGTCCCACAAACCTTGGTTACAGAATGCTCGCGAGATACTCCGAGCTCTCGGGAGAAAATCCTTCCTAAATTAAAAATAAAAGTGCGAGGAATTGGCTATTTACTTGTTGCCTAAGAACTTCGCGTGCCAGGCAAAAATTAATTTAAAAAACATTTTTGCACGTATTAGGGTTTATAAATATTGTTTTACATATCTCTTAAAAGTAATGAATATTTTAACGATTATGCAATATAGTTTGCATCTGAACCCCGCTAAACGTCTCGAAAAGCAACAAATACCAAATTTGTTCTAATTATTTTTAAAACAATAAATAAGCAAATAAATAAATACATACAATTTTGAACGAACCATATGTTTAGCTTATCTTTAATGCAGGATCGGTGATCTGTTGAAATATTTCAAAAGTCGCGTCATGGTACCAACGTGAATTACTTGATTTCCTTATGGGAAACTTATCAAAACGTTGCAAATTATTCCACAATAGTTGATTTTCTTAGATATTCACTCAATTATTTAATAATCTGCTGAAATATGCGCTTTGGCATAAAATAACTCAGTATAAAATTATATAAAATAATATTGCAGCAAATTAAATAAATATTTAGTAGAGAATTTGTTTGAGTTCGGTCAAGTGTCACGTCTCCCAACAAATTCTCTACTAATAATCTCCACGGTCAAAAACTCTCCATTTAAATAAGTATTTGCACTTCCCGTAATAAAAAAATCTTTTTTTAGATACATACGACAAGATACAAACAAAAACCGTAGAAACAAAAAATATAGATTCCGACTCTCTTATTTCTGTCGAAAAATCTTAAGGTTGATAACTAATTTCTTCAAAGTTCTAGCTGTTTTAAAATTTTTATAATTTATTTAACCCCTTAGTGTCTTTTATTTATTAGAAAAAAACACCAACTTAGATATTATACTTTATTTTTGAATCAAATACATTAGCAAACAAATGGAATACGCTTAAACTCCCGCTTTACCCAACAGAAACCTCCAATTCGCGTTTGTAGTCTCCTTAGACCTCTCAATTTGTCTCTATTCTTGTAGTAGAGACAAACGAATTGAAATATTTGCATTATGTTTAATTAAAATATACTGCAGCTTTAATTAGGAAAAATTGAGCTCTTCCAGAGTCTGCCCGAAGTTAATAAATAGAATAAAACAATATATCTTGGGGAAAAAAAAAATTTACTCAATAGTTAGAATACTATTTGTTGATTTTACAATATTTATATTAATAGGGTCATTTTATAGTAAAACGTTTTGGTATAATCTGAATTAAAGAAAAAAAAAAAGAATACCCTTGGAGGGACTCGAACCCTCAATCCCCGGTTTAGGAGACCGATGCCTTATCCATTAGGCCACAAGGGCGGTGTTCTCATGTGGCTCAACTAAGAGTTTTATTTCTAGATTCCTGTACTGTCCTCACTAAATTTGAGCTAACGAATAGAAACTTTTTACGAAATAACTGATTCTCTAGATCTACTAAATGTAACTCTTCACTATTCTTAGACAACTGAGCCCAGGGCATGGTTCGAAACATGTAGAGTACGAAAGTAGAATTTAAGCATGATTCGCCTTACCTATTGTGGGATTGTATAACTGAATTTGATTCTATAAAGGATATAGTTTGTTTTTTTCTCTTCTCATAATATAACCATTTTTATGTAAAGTATATACTTCAGCTGTAAAGGTGCTAAATTAAGGCACAATATTCCAAACAACCGAACGGCTTCTTTCAAATATTAATTTGTTATTAATGAATAACTTTTTATTCATATAGTATCCAACGTTTATCTTATAAATAGAATATTTGTATTAGAGAGGGCGAGAGTCAAAGCAAATTTATTTGCCATGCGCTTGCAATTTGAGCAGATTTCCCTGTGAAATCTAGATGTTCACGTCCAATGAAGTAACTTTTGACAGCTTTTAATGAATCTACACTGATCTTTTCATTAGAGAAGCTAAAAATATGTTCCTTTAAAAATTTATATATATA
>KZ806917.1:167371-184155 GCA_000696205.2 Oncopeltus fasciatus | reverse complement strand
AGGAAATATATCATGGATATATATATATATATGTGTGTGTGTGTGTTTACAAGCTCTGGCGCTGGCAATTTTAAAGTAAGTAGACCAAATACGGTACTTTCAAATGGAGAGTTTTTTTTACCGTAAAGATCATTTATTAGTAGATGTTTATTTTGTTGGGGTTTGGTGAAGTTTGAGCCATAACATACAATTTAAAAAATATACACTTTTAATAATTGCGTTTTTTGGATTCACCTTGACCGAACCCCAGAAAAAAACATCCACTCGTATTCTAAGATGATTTTAGTTGGGGTTCGGTCAAGGTAGATCCAAAAAAACACAAATTTAAGAAATGTATTTTTTAATAAAGGATTATCTGCCAACGTTTCGGCTTACATTGTAAGCCATCTTCAGGGCTGTATAAACAGAATGTCATGAGAATACAATAATAATTGAAATTAGTATAATAGAGAATTATAATATAATGTGATATCAAGAGTATGAATGTAGAAAGCTATGTAAGAAAATTTAAAGTTTATGAAAAACAATTTGAAAAAGAAACAATTTGAAAAAACAAACAAAAAAACATGCAAACAAACAGATTATTGACAAGAAAAAAATTGAAATATCATTAAAGCAGTAATTTGCAGTAATTTCAAATTGTTTCTTTTTCAAATTGTTTTTCATAAACTTTAAATTTTCTTACATAGCTTTCTACATTCATACTCTTGATATCACATTATATTATTGCAATTCTCTATTATACTAATTTCAATTATTATTGTATTCTCATGACATTCTGTTTATACAGCCCTGAAGATGGCTTACAATGTAAGCCGAAACGTTGGCAGATAATCCTTTATTAAAAAAATACATTTCTTAAATTTGTGTTTTTTTGGATCTACCTTGACCGAACCCCAACTAAAATCATCTTAGAATAATATCTACGGTCAAGAAACTCACCTTTTGGATCCTCTCGTATTTATTCTTATTTTTGCAATCAGTTGGATGAGTTCGTTAATAACTGAAATCGGTCAAGGTGGGGAGGGATAACACTTTTAAACATTTTTTTTTTTTAATTATTAACGTCACGAAACCTTTTCAGAACAGAATATATGTAAAACGTAATTTTCTAAAATTTTTACACAATAATTTTTTTTCTTCTTTTTTTTTACAAAAATGTATATAAAGGAAAATATTTAAGAATGTAATTTTCAATGATGGTTGTGCCCCCTTATTTTTAAAATACATAAATAAACTTCTGTATTTAGGCTTTTCAATGCAAACCCAGGATAGAATTAATTTTTGGTTAAAATCCGATAAGAGTAGGCCATACAAATATAATTTTCTGGTTATTTGAATTGTACAGGGAGCCAGAAAAAAAACTTACTACCCCCGGGTCTCTTACCAGGTCCGTTCCCAGCTGAGGTAGTAAGATTTTTTTCTGGCTCCCTGTGCGATTCAAATAAATGAAATATGGGATAACTTTAATAATTATCATCATGATTTATAACTTTCTAAAATTCATGCTCATAAGATTCTTAGAAAAAAAAAAAAAAAAAAAAAAACAGTCTGCCGCCTTTAAAGGAAAAAGTTAAGGTTAGAGGCCTTACCTTTTAAGCTCATTATCCTCACCGACAATGCAAAATAAGTTTCGTCATCTATTATTTACATTCGTAAGCTTCAGAAGTAAAATTATTAAAATTGTAAACCGAAATATATTGTAACAATTTTTAGTGCAAGGGAACATAAGAAAAAATCTAACTATCCCAGCCAGGACTTGTCCTGGTAGCATAAGTGGAAAATGCACCGGCCCGGATAGCAGGAGATCCAGGCTCGAGTACTGGCTAGGACAGTTAGATTTTTTATTCTGTTCCCTTGCACTAAAAATTGTTAAAATTTACGTGGGATTATATACCACAAAAAAATAATATTTATATAACATTTAGGGACGCCCCACTCCGCTAGGAGCACTAACTCAACTGTATAAGAAAAAGAAAAGCTGTGTTTGCTCAAGATCAACATCACTCTTTGATAACTTCTTAGAAAACTAAAATTCCGCCATAATTTGGTTGCTAATCGTTTCTGCGATAACATTCGAAGAAATTCGTGGAACATTTGCTTACATCGCGTGACTGATTTGTAGAATCAAGGAGCCAGATTTGAAAACATTCGATTAGAATATGTCATCGGCATGTGTGGGAGAATCCTTAACCAGATTTGTCTAGTTGGGTCACCAAGCTCTGAGGACATAATATCATACTGGAAAATTCATATTTTGAGATCTGGAGCGAAAACAATCAAATGAAAGCATTGAAAAAAGACCAATGCTTATTTTTAGGCGCAGATTTTGTTTTATTCTTGAGAGTTTTTGAAAGCCAAGGTTGCATTCTCAATGCTTAGGCACTGGAGAGAATGACGTTATGTCCGTAAGTCTGTTAGGGAAGACAAGAATCGCGTCCTGAATACCTTTATACAGGCTTTTGTCCTGCACATTCACAAAGGACAGTCTTCCATTTTTAAATGTAAGATTAAAAAAAAATAAAATAATAAATAAATTCTCTGTTATTTTGTGTCAATTTATAAGAATGATGTTATATTTAAAGGCTATGGAAAAGTGAGAGTGTAATTTTCAGACTCAACTTACCTTGAAACAGAAGAAATCAGCTCCGAACAAACAAGAGCAGAAAACAAANACTATCGGGTCATTTATTCAAATTTTATTCTTAGAGTAATTATTATTATTATTATTATAAGTCTTGTAAAGGACTAAGCTGAAGGTTGCAAGGGACGGGTAGGAGAGAAGCCGGCGCCCTACACCCAGGGCTTAGGTGCTTGAGCTTAGCAGTTTCCAAGGGATAATGTAACTTGCAGGACTCTCTCCTCAAAGATGGTCTGCTTGTAGTTGGCGACCATCCAGATCCTTGAAGCTGGCAGACATAATGCCCTTGTACACAAGTAGGAGTATCCATCTCCTTCCACCAATCCCACCTGACCCCCACCCTGCCCAATCACCAAACTGCGACTCAAAAGCTAATTTATAGCTATAACTTCATAAACAATTACTGAACACTTTACCTCCGCCAACGAAATAAGCTAGGAAATATATCATGGTTTCGTCATGTGTCTATGATTTTTACTATATCTTTCTTCCAATAATTTTATTTGATTTCTTTTCTTTTATAATGAATAATATCATTAAAAAATGCAGATTAAATATGAGAGTACATAAACACTATTGTGGAATAAGAATTAATTTGGAGTTAAATTTGTTGAACGTCGAGTTTTATGAAGAGAGGATTGTTAGGAATTCGGTCTTAGTAGCTAAAGAATTAAAAACTAATTTGTAAACACAAATTTTTTTAAATTTTCGCCAACGTTTTGGCCGAAATTTCAAGCCTTCAATAGGACTGCATAAAAAAACAACACAAAAATAACATAATTCAACACAGGAATAAATAAATGAAATGATAAAACTGTGTGTAATCATCTATATAAAATATATAAAATCTGTATGTAAAAAATATTCATAATTCCTGAGGGTATGATACCAAATAGGGTGATTCATTGAGTGTTGGATTATGTCATACAGGCATGTTTCTATATTATTTTTGAATGTTTCTTTTTTTCTCTCTTCATGTTTAGCCCTAAAGAAGGCCTAAAAATTGAGGCCGAAACATTGTCGAAAAAAAAAAGTTTTTGGTTACAAATAAGTTTTTAATTCTTCAGCTGAAAAAAAAAGCTTGGGAGCTCCCAAGACCGAATTATTGACAATCCTCTCCTCATATTGTGGATTTTCAGATTTTTTTTTCTTTTTTTCAATGACTTGCGAATTATATGTTTTGAAAGGGGGTTATGATTTTGACTTTTCTGGTAAACTACAATCATTTATTATTTAAGAAAATAAACTAAGACATTAAAAGAGTCGAGTTGAGTCATGAATTGAAGTCATGAAATGGAAATTAGTTTTGGCAATATAATTTTTCCCGAAAATCTAACACAAATGAAAGAACTGTGATGTGTCTAACCCAAAACTCTCTAAAACAAAATTGCTCTAAAGGATAATTTTGATGAAGCTGTAAAGTACCAGATCCGTTCTAGTTTTGAGGGTTTGTAGTTAGATAATTCTAAACAATATGGAAGAGAGTAGACTGTACTTCACACTTTGCTTTGTTCATTCATACTTAACTTGCAATTTTAAGTGGGAATACAAGAAGTTCATCTATGTAATGGGTAATATTTTACAGGTTTATTGATAAAAAATATATTCTAGAAGTATAGGGATTGCATGAGATGTTAACTAGGATGGTAACTAGAACTGCAAATATTTATCAACTTAGTACTGAGGAATCTATTTAGTTTACTCCTTAGCTCCTGCGTGAAAACATATTTTTGCTAACTTATTGTGCAGATTCAAACTATTTTTTTTTGTATCCATGACCTCATTTTTATTACTGGTAAAGGAGGAGAATTTACTCTCACCTTTGCCCAAGGTGTAAATATAGGTACATTGCCAGTGATTAGCCTAATTCTGATTCATATTAATAGATAATTAATTATCAGCTCTAAAGGAAATTTCCTTTTCTTTGAATAATATCTATTCTTATGAAAAAGTTAGTAAATTTAGTACTTTATTTGTGAGTACTCAACTTTCTAATAATTTTTATATGCGCAAGATATATTAAGAAATCATTTTAGGTTTCATTTATTTATTTGCCAAGAGATGTGGCTATTAAGTTGGTACTCGTAGTAATTTTTTAAAAATATATATTCTCTAATCCTAAGTCGAACCAAAAATTATACTTACTCAAGATTGGTATTTATTTTTGGAGTAAATTTTAAAGGAAAAAATATAAACTTATAAATTATATATCCATAAAATTTTAGATATATTTGCATATATTTTTTAAATAAACAACTTATTAGAGTTAAAACTTATAAACTGTTGAATGCCATTTTAATATGAAATATCTTAGTAATTCAGAAAGAAACTAGCTTCCAGGTAAGTGATTAGCTTTTATTCAAATCACCCATTAATGTTTAAAGAAAACTTGCTATGTAACCTATTAATATGTGTTAGAAAAGAAAAAAAAATGAATACCACGAGAAATAAATAATAAAATAATTGTCTTGTACTTAAATAATATCTGTCCCATAAATATTTCTTAAAAATAGATACACAAAGAAAAATAGCAATAATTCAATGTCCAAAATGGCAACTATCAAATTTAGGAATAGTCTAGTTATAATTTCCCTTTTTGTAACTTCCTATTTCGAAGTAAAAAGAATAATAAATTTGACATGCAAGATTACTATGAAAAATAGATCAAAACAGCAATAATTATAAACACTATAAGCAAAAAGTTGAATTGAATTAAAGCACTTGTGTTAATACATGTGTATATATATATATTTTTTTTTTTTTTGTTGCTTATATTATTTTAAATAACACCTAGGTGTTATTATAAGATGTAAGAAATTCCAAAAGTATGGGATGGCTTAAATTAATATATGTTCCTATATTATTCTTTCACAATAATACAACAGCTGCAGCTTAAGATTTGGGCAGATGTCCAATCTTGAGGGAGGGATCCATAAAAGAAATGTGTAGTAGAAATAACAGAGATAAAGCTTTATTTCCAAAGTCGCATACAAAGTACGGGCATATATTATGCTCAACAGATTTTATCTGTATTATGAAAACCTTAGGTAACTACCAAGTAGGATTCAGAAGAGGAAGAAGCAATTTGGACCAAATATTCATCTGATACAAATTATTGAGAAAAAGTGGGAAATAAATCAGGATGTACAGAGACCAATAGTTCACTTTCAAGAGCTGTGACTGTGGATGTATACTATCTCTAAAAAATTATGAACTGGGTTTCCCAAAATTATGAACTGAGTTTTCCAAGGGATTTAATGTGGCTGATGAGGGCATGTGTGACTAAAAGTGTCAGGCCATAAACAGGAGTAAGTTACACTAAAACAACTTTCAATGTTCAATCAAGATAGTGCAAGGAAGTAGATTGTTCGCCTCCTGTACATGATATTCAACCTTTCCTTGAACTGGGATGTAAGTGGATGTCTCTTAGAAATTATTTTCTAAGTAATATTATAAAAATCAAATAAATACTGTATACCTAACCTATTATTAATTCTAAATAAGGTATGAAGGTTATTTTACAAAAATAGAATAAAATGGCTGTATTATATAGTTTTATATATTGTTCACAATTAGTTTCATTCATATTCGTGAACTTCAAAGATATGTACACTTTAAGTCATGTATAAGTAAGCTAAATTTGACTTGAAAACTCAGTCCAATGAATGATATCTCAGTGAATGATATCTTGAAAGGATATCAAAAAGTAATGAAATATAAATTATCTTTTAAAATACAGGCTGATACAAATAAATAAATAAATAAATTAAAACCTAAAGAAAACAAGAAACATGGTTTTCTCTTGTGATGCATGATCAAGATATTCACAATTATTGTCTTTATGGGTTTTGTAAAAAATTGAGATCTTTACAAGCTAAAATACAATTTTTCTACTTAAAATAATCAGTATTTCATTGAATACATAAATATTCTTAAAATCTTTACAATAAATACAATTTTTAAATGTCACTTCACTTTTCATAAATTTTTCCTTATTGATTCAAAATTTAAAAAAATTAAAACATCTCTGTAAGCTTGAACAATATATTTGATTAAAATAAATAAAATAAAATCAAGGAATAATAAAGAAGACATACAGAATTAAAGAGAGAAAATTATTCTTATTATAATCGAACATGAAATTTAAAAAATTTTTTATTAGCCTATCAAACTTGATGATAAAACTACAAAACTTTTGCATGTCTCATACTATCAACATGAGTAATGTTTTATTAAATTATTAGTAATTTATAGTTTTTATTAGTCTATACACTATGAGAGTTATGTACATGAACCATCATTGTCAAACTCTTGAATCTCATCTTGAGATTCCTGGAGTGAGTTGATAAACCTATAATTTTCTAAAGATTTGAACAATAAATAAATAAACATATAAAGAGTTAATTAAAATAGAATTACTCCAATAACAATAATGTTAATTCTAACTTGGTCAATTGTTAAATTAATTGATAATAATAGTCATGTGCCTAAGTACAGTCTAAATAAGTAATTTAAAATTGACAGTCAATGATTAGTTATAATGTAGATTAATGAAGGTTAAGTGTCTAAAGAGTAGTCACAACTATTGCATTAGTCTGCCTGTGGAAGAGGTTTTTGAAATGGTTAGTTACAATAAAGATTAGTAATATTGTCATGTGATGTGAGGTTCAGCATTTCTTATCTCCCTTACCCTTGGTAAAGTATAAACTAAACTAATAAATGTAATGTGTTTAATATCCTATAAGAGTCATGGGAATAAACAAGTCTTTAAAATAGACAATTGTAAACTAAGATAATTAAAATTGAAATAAGTTTAAGTCCAATTGTATTTTTTGGTAAGTCTCTGCCTTAAATAAGTATTCGGTCTTTAAATAGTCAATTATGAAGTGTACAATAAACACTGTAATGTCTCCAGTCACATTTTCTTTAAGTCGTCAGTCAATTATGTCAAATGAGTATTTAAAACAGTCATTTATAAACTAGAATATAAATAATATAATGGAGTGCCCGTTTAGCCGAAGGAATTCATTCATGTCTTGCAGCCTGGTGCTGTGAGTTTGAGTCTCAGACTGGACAAGCTTTAAACGAGAAATAAATGGATGGTAGTGCTTTGTGAGTTTAAAATAGGGTGGCAATCTGTAGATATTCTACCCCTCTATTACCTTAAGGGGTTGTTGGGAGATTAAAGAAACATTACAATATGCCTGCAGTCTAGGCATTTTTATTAGTATTTGGTCTATCTGAAATTAACTTTTTAAAATGGATAATTGTAAACCAGATTAATAAATTCACCAGTCTTTCACTACTGTCTTAGTATTTTGTCTGTAAAGTACAATAAAAACATAGTAATGAATATAATTAAGTCTAGTTTTATATCTTAGTAAGTGGTATGTCTGTAAATCAGTTTTCAAAAAGGTAATAAAGTAGGTTTAAATATTCCTAAATAATGTATATTTCTTATCCATATATATATNCTTATGTTTAGTTTTGCCCGCCATTAATTAATTTGTCTTATAAAATTAACCTTAGGAATTGTATCAGTTATAAATTAGTTTAATATATATGCATTTTTTTGTCAGTCAGATTTTTCAATGTTTATGAGATTAAATATCAATATAAAATTTTTTAAGGTGGATTAATAAATATGGACATAGTTTCTTATCAATTATTTTTAATTAATAACTAATAAAGTGATCTATTAATTCTTTGCTTTCAGGTTGAAATTTTTTCAGGTAGTAATGGTCTATGTGTAAGTCTTTAGTACTCAGTAGTCATATTTAAGCAGTATAAGTCCTTTATGGAATAGTTGATTTATGCAGTTTTAATGTAAACTAATGTTGTCTGTGTATTAAGTAATGAATTTTACATAATAAATAATGTATGTGCATTCATAGCTCCATATCAGTCGTATCTCTTTCTCCTCTCTCATGTAGCATATCTAGAAAATAAGGTTTTCACAAAGTAACTTTTAAAGTATACTCAGTCATTGTGAACTCTTGCTGAGTTGTCTGTTATTGTTGGTCTAAAAAATTACACTTTCCCATTGTCAGTTATATAGTGGATTAACAAATAATAATTATGTGTGAGGTGAATTTTAGTGTAAATATTTTGATAACTGATTTAAATTTATTAAAATTCTATTTCTCTGCTTTATTTATAAATTGGTTTCAAATTAATTATTTTCTCTGTAATGATATGTAATAGTACATTTTGTTACAAAATTATAATCTGTATAATCAGTTTTTATTGAAAAAATTAAGTTGCAATAAAATAATTCAATTTAAATATTCTGATTTTTAAACATTTTTGTTGACCTAAGAAATTTAAAATTTATTTGTCTTTATGTAAGATACACATTGCAAATAGTATGAATATATATTTTTTTTTTTTTGTTGCTTATATTATTTTAAATAACACCTAGGTGTTATTATAAGATGTAAGAAATTCCAAAAGTATGGGATGGCTTAAATTAANAATTTAAATATTCTGATTTTTAAACATTTTTGTTGACCTAAGAAATTTAAAATTTATTTGTCTTTATGTAAGATACACATTGCAAATAGTATGAATATAAAATTAAAAGACAATAAATTACAATTAAATTATATGTAAATATATATATATAGTCCTTTTTTTTCTTGATGTTTGAACCAATATTAGTATCCCAGAAGTAAAACTTCAATGCCATCGATTGCAAATATTATAGATAGATATAAAAGATGGCAAAAGTGAATTTTTGCTATCAATAAAGGCAAAAATATGTGTTTATTGCCATTTATGTCAATGATGGTGCATACTGACATGCATGATGACTGATGTCTGTATCCCATTAGTGACAAAGATAAATGTTAATATTCCATTGATTACGGAGATTGGCATTTATGATCCATCAAAAGTCTTCAAATAATTTGAAGGTCAATGTCCCATTCTTAGTAAAGATAGTTCTTTGTCTCAGGGACAGGCTGGCCGCAGACACCATGGTGGGCTTTCGTGACAAGGCTTCGTGACCTACAATTCTCCATTTCCAGGAAACATTCATTGGAGTAAGTCTTATTGTCAGATGCACATATGGGGTCATAGAGTGCAGGGCATGGTCTTGAGCAGCCTTTGAACTGGAAGCCAGCAAGGCACCTTGAGAGAGGCACGACAAACACGTGTTTCCTGAAAGCAGAATGACAACCAATAACAAACAGCTAAGTTTCTTCAAAGAAAAATACTTATTAAAAATAAATATATCAAAAACAAGAAGTTCATTAGAAGGAAAAGGTACTTAAAAAAAATAAAATAAAAAAAATAAAAAAAAACCTGTTGACAAGCTCTTTCAACAGAACTGTGTACACAGTTCTTGATTCTATTTATTTCTGAGGTTTTGTGATAAGGTTTAAAGTGAAGATTAGTTGGTTAACTGGTTACCCACCACTTAAACTAATTTGAGTCTAAATCCATTTGAAGGAATCAAAAAGATTTTAAAGATTACAAAACTTTCTAGATTACATACTTCATAACAGTTTCCCAAATTACTGAAGCTTATAACACAATCCTAGAATTTATTCTCTTGGCATAAATGAGCCATTTATATGAAATATCTTCCAATTGGAACTCACTGACATCAAACAACAATGAATATATCTGTTTGTATTTGATATCTAGAATCTATAAAACTCAATATCAATAACATAAGATAACCAAAATAAATGAACAGCAGCTAACAATTAGTAATTATAACTATTTTTTATACTTTAAAAAACTAAATGTGCTTATGGAAGTCAAACCTGTCTGTAAACTTTTGTCTAGCCTAGAGTGTTGGGACAGAAAATATAACTCACCCGCAGTTCTCTCGCCTCATGATGCACTCGTTCCTGTAAAATCTATTGTCAGAGGCGCAAACAAAGTCCCTAGTGTCAGAACACTCCAAATTACATGCAGCAGTTGTAGGGCAATGATGGAGGGCTACAGCCACCACTCGTTGGCCACAGGTTTCTTTCTTCAAATCACAGAGAGACCTAAAACAAGAAAAAATTATGAAGAAAACAAAAAAAAAAAAAGGCTGAACCAGCAATAATACTTAAATATTAACTGAGAATTTCACTAAAGCTAATTTTTTTTAATCAATTATTATTACTGCATTCTGTTATGTGATACCCTGGATTTTGGAGTGTTTCCCTTCCATATCCACCTAATGCCTTACATATTGGTGAGTGTGATCTAGAGGTCCTCCTCTCTCTTCCCATCTCAACCACAGCCCTGATGACTGCTTACATATTGTTGGGTGTGATATCCTGGATCTAGAGGTCCTTCTTTCCGGGGGGGGGGGGGGGGGGGGAAAGAAGGACCTCTAGATCCAGGTGGGGATCTCCACCACAGCCCTGATGACTGTTACATTATGTTAGGTGTGGTACTCAGAATCTGGTGGGTGGTCTTTCTCTTCTACCACTACCTACACAATCCAGTTGACTGCTTATGTACTATTGAATGTGTTACTCCAGGCACATTGGTCCTACTCACTTTTTACCACTTCTCATAAAGTCTTACTTTGATATTAACATTCTTCTTTCCTTTTTTAAATCAGGAATTGTTTTCTAATTAAAAAAAAAAAATGAACAAACCTGTAAACATTTCCATCAGACCCACAAGTTGGAGAAGTCTCCTCATCATCACAATTAGCTGGACACTCCTCCTGTTCCAGCAATGGGCTACACTGTCCAATGTGGGCCAACTGGACCCCTTTTCTAAAATATATATGTTATATGAAGCAATGAGTAAAGTAAAACAGCATAATTAAATTAAACATTAATATATAATCCAACATTTAAAATTTAAATATTAATTTATTTATATTTTCCTGATTCAGAATTTTACTCCAATGAATACTTTAGTCCTTTTTTAAACATCCTTTTTTAAACATCCTTTTTTTATCACTCATAATATTAATAACATAAAATGAGTGTTAAATATTTAACAAAAATGTATATTTATGAAGATATTTACAAAAGTATTTGAAGTATTTGGAAGATCAAGCACCTTCTTCTCTCATTATAATGAAGAATAATTAAAGAATAATAAAATTTTTAATTTTCCAAAGGTACATTATGAATAATTTACTTGTATGGAGATCATTCAACTCTCTTGTTTCTTCTGGCATTACTAACTATTTTCTTTAATACATATTTAATGTTAAAGTGTTTTAGAGCATAGATATGATAGAAATTTCATTAAAATTAATTCCAGTGCATTATTCATAGAACTTTAATAATATATTATGAAGAAATAAATTAAGAATAATGATGATGGATATTTTATGATTTATAAAAATAAAGTATGGACTTTATTTCAACCTCTACCCATCTCATCTTTAGTCAATTTCAGCTATTTTTAATGGTTTAAAGAAAAAAAAAATTGTATACTGAATTTATTTGGTACCATTTTACATAGAAATATAACAATTTATTTGTAGGATTGGAGAAGAAATTTAGAAAAGAAGAAAAAGTCATATTATGGTACTAGCAAATACATTGATTACCTTATGGAAAATCATATATATATATATATATGTTTGCTGTTCAATACAGTATAATACTCACAGGCAGGTAGCAACTTGTAGGTGGCATTCACTTTCATAGGTGACGGCATCTGATCCACATACTGCATCTTTAGATGGCGGGCATCTTATCCTCTGACACTTGGACAGACGGGTCTTGCACTTCTCCAGATCAACTTTTGTTACACGCCTCTTTGTTTGATGCCTGTTGAAAAGACAAGGACTTTGAGGACTTGATTTGCTATGTGACAATCTTGATCGCGTTAATTGACAACTACATTTTATGGCAATGGATACTGAAAAACTTTAATGATTATTATTTTAAAGTACAAATCCATACCTTTGTCGAGCATATCTGATATCTAGGGATCTAGTGATGATTCTTTTGCTATATTTTAAACTCAATATTAGTTATGACAAGAACTTGGTTTGCCGTGTACCTTTCCAAACAATTTTTAGTGACCGAGGAAAGCAGTATGACTGGAGGCCTTATATTTTTTTAAAGGTGAAATATTTTATATATTAGTGAAAACCATACATAGTCAGTCAAATTTAATGAAAGAAAAGATATTTTTCATTGAGAGAAACCAATTTTTAGGATCTTGATATCTAAGGATTTCCAATACCATGAAGTTCACAGGCTGTTATTAAAAGAAACGGTTAAACCTGATGATAAATACTTAAAATTGAGTTAAATATAAACTAAATTTTTGACAGTGCTTAGGAGAAATGATTTTTAAACAATGAGAGCACAGAGCATGCATAATTCCTATATTATTTAATTTATTTTTGTACTATAGAAAATATAAGTGGATTATTTAGAAATTTAAGTGTATACTGATTTGCTCTAATATTCCTTTGTCGTTTTTTAAATTACATTTAAAATCATTTTCTTTTATTTGTGTATCTTATTAAATTTTACATGAAATATTTGTTATATAAGAATTGTAATAACATTACGAATCAAAGTAATTAATAATTATAGAACTAGTTTTTATTGTGCAATAAGTAAATTATTCTTCAGATTTACATATTTGAATTTAATTTCTTTTCCTGAAACTAGTACTAAAGGAAATATTATTAATTCTTCAACCCCAAATTCTCTCTCAATTTCAACCATTAATTAGCTCAACCAACTGTTTATTAAATGATGCTCTAAAGTCATATTAAGTTTCTCCATTTTAAAAACATCAACAAAGATTTGTTGAAAATCAAAGTCACCATTTTCAACCTTATGTTAAAGTAAAAAATATTTTTTTAGTGGAGGATCTTAGTTACAAATATTTATAAGTATAAATGTAGAAGGAATGTAGGACTACAATTATGAACTTCTATTTTTTGTCCCAAATTGTGCTGCTATATATAAGCACTTTCTTTATGCTTCAAACCTTTTGTTCACTTTCAAGTATTAAAACTCTACCCCCTCCCCCACAAAAAAATTCTTTAAAATGTTTCTATTATTATTATTATTAGATATCAAAAGTTTCCAAAATTGGTAACTAAAGTCACACTTTGTTCAAAGCATACTTAGGACAAAATTTACATGTTTGTTATTATATTATATACTTATTTATTTCTATTGTATATTTTTAATAAGCCAATATGTTCAAATAACAAGAATCATAAACTGGTTGATATTTATGAATGAAATGATCATTGTAAAAAGTCACACTGACCTCTTTTTTAAAAATTTTTATTTATTTTTTATTGTTTGAAAATGGATTATAAGATCAGAAAGTTGAAAATTTAAACATATAGTAAACATTGTTTGGGACAGTAAAAGTTCTTAATGAGGAGATGGCAACTTCTTTTCCCTAATTTATAAAGTAAAAATCTCAGAAACTAATGTTTTAAAATGTATAACTAAAGAAATGAATAAGTACATGTGTTGTATTAGAACTATTGGAAGAAAGATCACAATTGTTCTATTAATTATTCTAGTTCTATTCTAGTTTTACCATTTGTTATATTTATAACTGTTACATCAAATTTACTAAGAATATTGTTTAGTTGAGAAAGATTTCCTTTCGTATTATTTGGTAAATTGTTATTAAAATAAAAATTCTTTGAATTGTTGAATATTGACTATTTAAATGAATTGTTTAGGTTATGTTTTCTTTTATTGGTTAGTATATTATATAATTCTGTTAACTGTTATTTTATATATTATAGTTACTATTATTATAATTATAGATATATTTTATAGATATCATTAATAAAGACTTCTTTTAGTGCTAATCTAATAATAGTCTAAATGAATTTTCAGGCTTTTCTTCTGTAGTTACATAAAATATTATTCCCAAAGTAACAAATTAAAGTTCTTAAAATATATTTTCTGGGAGTTTCACATCATCCGAATGACTTACCCACAGTTCATCATGTTCATTTCGCACTCCGATGAGTAGACGTTTCCATCTGACCCACAAACCATGGCATCTGACTTGGGACAGCTTGTTGGGCAATCGGGCTCAACAACTCCATTTGTCCTCTCTTGGGTGAGGCAGTAGGCAAGTGGAACCTCAAACACATGCTTTCTGAAATATGCAAAACAAAGAATGTTTATTTTCTTATAAAGAGAAATCTGGCAGACTATATAGAACTATTTATAAGAACCACATAGTTGCAAATATTTTTGCAGATTTCCCAAAGGTAAATAAAGTATTTAAATTTTTTTTAGTGAGGTCGGTCTAGAGGGTGATAAAAAAAATCATATTATCTTCCTTATTGTTATAATTACAATAAATTGTTCTACAAATTAAAAAAAAAAAACCATTTATATTCTACAATATTTTTATGAAAAATGCTTGAAAAAGAATATATTTAAGTATTTAAATACTATGGTTTTTTCAAATCGAAAACTCAAATTCGGTATTATGCTGTCTGATTGTAGTTCTTCCATGGTGCAAGCAAATCAACCACACTCCTGTTTTCTTAAGGCACACCGGCATTGCAACTACAGCCCATTGTACAATCAGTTCCTCCTCCAATGTGTTAGTAAAGGAACCATTCTCCCGCCTTCTGCAGACCCAAATACAATTAAATCAAAGCGCATTCTGGTAATGAGGTCTTCTTCCATAGTGCTAGCAAAGCAACCATTCTCCTGACTTCTGAAGACATGCTTTCACTGCAACCACATCACATTTAATTAATGAGTTCCTCCTCCATGGTACTATTTAGGTAATGAATTCCTTCTACAGAGTACATACAGTCTGTCTTCTGCAAGTAAATTAGAGTTGCAACCGGAGCATGATCAGATTAATTCCACTTCCAAACAAGTAGCCTGATGAGTTGTCAAATATAAAGCCTAATATAACCAGAATCAATAGAATAAAAATTATAAACAAATTTTAAAGGAATAGTATGTAAAAATCTCTCTTTCATGCGAGAGGCGCACTAACAGTGCTGATTTCTCACTTTACTGTTTCATTAATAAATAAGATGGACAAACAAAAATCAAAAATTCATCCCGAAAAAGCTTTATAAACTAGGAAAATTTACCACATTTCATTAAAGATAAATGTAAAAAAGATATGGATGTAAGAGATAAAACCACAAAGATTATCTGAAAAGTGGTTGGATGGAAGAGGGGGAAAGCACTTAACCATCATAGTTACATTAATAATGAGCATTTTTCATAAACATGTTCTAGAATAGAAACATTAGAAAATTTAATTTTCCCCATTTATTTTAATTGCACAGGGAGCCAGAAAAAATTCCTACTACCTCAGCCCGGAATCAAACCTAAGTCTCCCACTTGCCGGCCAGTCATGCTACCACTTGCACCACCGAGGGAGTTCAATAACTTCAGCCTCCTCGAACCTCACTACGAGTCCAACCCCCAAGTATGACGAATAATATATGATTAATATTGGCGATAATTTAAATTTTTACCCTTTTAATGTTCCATAAAAATTGTCATTTATGCACTAATTATAATAAAGATAATTCGTAGTTTTGGCTTTTTTTCTAAGCCTCCCATCTCCTAAAATTTCTATCAAAAAATGAAGAGGGGCTTACATTCTTAATTTTCTTCTTAACTATATATGTTTAGTGGAATATTTATGTATATTTAGGAAGACCTATACTTCAAAGCATAAAGTAGTAAATTGACATTATACACCCCGTATATCTTGATATTTTTTTCCTTTTTTACAGCTCTAGTGTAAGAATAAAGAACGATTTTTTCACCTAATAGTATTTATCCTAAAACCCCATTTTCAACTATTATAAATGGATTCTTTGAGAATTTTATCGAGAAAAAAAAAACAAATAAATATCTAAGCTTAAGCTAATTTATCTATCCTAAAAAAAATAAAAATAAAAAAAAATAAAATAAAAAAATGCCAAAGCGAACACTGACAGTTGTAACATAAATTAAATTTTGAACAGACTACTATTTTGCCTTGTCTTATATAGGGAGGTTTAAAAAAAATAAGCTTTTAAATGAATAAATATATTCTCAAGGAAAAATAGCTGAATGAAAAGTTATAAGAAATATTGAAAACCTTGTTGTCATTAATTAAAATTAGCTTATAGCATCAAGCAGTTATATATCTTAGTGCCTATACTTTGCAATATATATATATATATATATATTTTTATGGT
>KZ806917.1:139956-151746 GCA_000696205.2 Oncopeltus fasciatus | reverse complement strand
TTTATATTATTTAAATTAATTTTATTTGTAATTACATAAGTGAAGATAAAACTGAAAGCAGACACTTGTTTGTTTTGCAAGCTTAAGCGGCTTTAAAACTCATTGTTTTAGTTCAACAAAATTTCTAAAAACATTTATGATAAGGTAGAAATATAATGACTATTAAAGCAAGCACTCTGTGAGTTATTCCAAATCATATAAACCCCACTTCTATTAGTAGTTAGATTTTTCTCAATATCAAACTGGATATTCCTGTCTGCATTTAAATACTCTATAACAAATTTCATCAAGGAAAAAAACTAATTTGAGCTTTCAGATCATTGAATTAAAATTTTGGGTTCACAAAAATTGTTTTCTATTTTATTATTGCACAATTTCCCTTTGTAATTTGGAAAAATATTTCTTTAAAAAAATATACTAATTAAACAAATCTGTTTGATAAATATTATTTTTTTTGTGGTATTTAATCCCATGTAAATCTTAACAATTTTTAGTGCAAGCGAACAGAATAAAAAATCTAACTGTACCAGCTAGGACTCGAACCTGGATCATTCATCAATAGCAATTCCTGCTATCCGGGCCGGTGCATTACCATTTATTCTACCAGGACAAGTCTGATAAGTTAGACTCTCGACACTAGTGCGGGGAATTTAATAACTTATCAGACTTGTCCTGGTACCATAAATGGTAAATGCACCAGCCCGGATAGCAGGAGATCCAGGTTCCAGGCTGGGACAGTTAGATTTTTTATTCTGTTCCCTTGAACTAAAAAATTGTTCAAATCTGTTTGAGTTCGTATTGATCTTACTAAATACTATGCCTGAAAAACATTTCTATCTCATACTAAAATTTTTTTTATGAGTCCTCCACTTTTTTTTAAAGCCTAATTTAGTTCAATAACAGTTTAAATCTTCTGTTTTCTATTTAAAAGCTATATGCCAAATATTTGTAAGGCATTTTCGTAACAAGTAGGCAGGATCAGAGAAAATATAGAAAAGAAAAAATCATTAATGAGAAACACGTAAATAACCTTCGGAAACCGCTAAAATATGTGCATACACTAAGAAATATTAGTAGGTACGAGCTGCCAAAAGCCAAAATGTGATCAGTACATTCCAATGCTCTTAAAAACGTAATTTTTAGCGGTTTTTCCGTATTTACTTGTAACATTGTGCTACTTTAAAAAAAATTTCACACAATGTACACACATACAGGTATATAATACACACATATATAATTATATATTTATTATAATTTTGAGTTGACAAATGTTATCAAAGATTATTAATAATAACAAATCGGGTAATAAGGAAGAAAGGTGGTTTGAAGGAAGATTATATCTTCAATTATTATATGTATTGCCTTGTCATGGTTATTGTTAGTTATTTGGCTTTCAGATGGGACAAGACATCCCAAGTGGATATCTCTCCATTCCTCATTTAATTATACCATAAGCAGCAGACAACGCATTTATGGTTGCAGTTATCCTCCTACGAAGTACACTCTTAAGAACTCCCTGTTTTAGTAATTTCAAGTCAAGATATTTCATAGCATAAAAAAAAAAAAAAAAATTACATCTGTGGAGTTTTAGATCCCCACTTCCCCTATCGAAAGCATTCACACATTTCACTTAACTGGAACAACCACTAGAATCGCTTGTCTTTAAACACCCCCTAGTTTGGGGGTTGCATAAATGCAGTTGCATTTACCCACAACCCCACATTGGAACCTCTTGTCCTAACACTTCCAGGATATAGGCACCCTTCTTACGAAAATCCTAATTCTAAACCTCCTGCCCACACAACCTCGATTATAGGAAATTACGAAATTTAGATTAACCAGATTTTAAAATGGAGGTATTTCTTTCAGGAACCACGAACAGGCGAAACGAATTTTAGAATATAAGGATAAGTTTCAAATCTTTCCTTTGAATCTTGTCCCCTGAATATAACAAAATCAAAACCTCTTTTAAGCAACCAATATCTTGTAAATACAATAAAATAAGTTCTTTTCTGGTATAGAAAAAAAAAAAGAGAATTTATTTAATAATATGAAATAATTATAATAAAAAAAATTATTCAGAAATAATGTAGTAAAATAACATAAATTAAAGTAGAAAATATATAAATAAACATTTAAAAGTCCTATTGAATTGTTATTATTTTATTATGAAAAGCTATTCCATGGTTATTATCGAACAACTCCTGAAATATTAAAACTTTATATGCAACTTTGAAGAAGAAAAAAATTTCGGCAAAATAGTATACTACATATATATGAATATATTTGTAGATTTTGAAAACTTTCATATTTAGAATAATTAATTTTTTCAATCCTATACCGATCCAGGAGGCCCTGGCTCCCCGTGGATGCAGTGCCACCAAAGAAGAAGAAGACTCCTGTATTGATCCTGCATATGAAAACTGTGTATCTCTCTAGGTAAGGTTTAGTTCCTGGTCTCACCTGCAGGCCTCCACTTGCAGCATGCACCTGTTGAGGTATGTCCTGCCATCAGTGCCGCAAACGGGGTCCTTCTCCTTGCCGCACTTGTGGTCGCAGTTCGAGCCGGAGGCGCGCTGACAGAGTCCTGGGTCGGAGCTCACAGTCACTCCTGCACACACACACACACAGGGAAACGTTACAAAAAACAGTACTTTACACATTATACATCACATACTATATTTATTTCATATTAATATTTAAATTATAATTTCAACTAAAACCTATTATTGGTTTCTGGATTTGTCTTAATAAATATGATTACCATAAAATATTTATTACAATGTTCATGATGACATAGGGTTAGGGAAAAAGTTAGTATTGTTCTATCCTAAGTAGCTTTACTGTCCCTTATCCCAAGTCAAAGTCCAGAGAGAATCATAAACATTCTATTATAGATATATTTATCTAATCAGAATAAATTACTTCGCTTTCATCCCCGTGACAAATTTTGCTTTATTACTCCCGAAAAATGGAAAAAATAAAATTAGTACAGGTTCATCGAAAATTGAGTGATGTATATTAGGATAGTTGCTTGTTAGAATTGCTTCTGGCGTTTTTGCTGCGGTAATTTCGAAGCCATCGTCACCTCCCTTGGCGTCCAAGTGTTCTGTGGGATTGGAAGGAATCGTTCATCACGAGGTGCTCGAACATTGCCAAATCATTAACTCGACATTTCAATGTCACCAATTTAGCTAGTGATGAAGGCTATTCAAGATGAAGGTATTGATCATTAGGAAAAGTGCTGTCTTCGACCACGACAGCCCAAGACCACTAACACATCTTTAGTGATCCTGCAAAACAAGGAAGAGCTTGGCTGGAAAGTCTTGAAGCATCCTCTGTACAGCCCAGAGTCTCTTACTGTCCTTATAGAGGACTATAGACTTATAGAGATCTATAAGAGGTGTAAAGCTGGCCTCAAAAGAGACTTGTGCTAATATCTCTGCTCATTTCTTTTACAGTGACAGATAATGGCTGTACAACAAAATTGGCAGAAGATCATTAATACAACGACAAATATATAACGAGGCAGAGTTTTTGTGAGGAGGGATTGGTCGGGGATTCAATCTTGGAATTTGAAGAAATAAAAAAAAATGTTTAAACAAAAGATTTTTTGTTATTGTGAGCGTTTTGGCCTTAATTCAAGACCTTCTTTAATTCTTATTACGCTAATTTACGCATAACCTCCTCACAGGTTATTCTATCCCCCCGTAAAATCCTAAGCATTATACTGCATGTCAATATTTTTAGTTTGTTAATCGAGGGCGGTTTTGAAGTTTAAGTTTTGGCTCAACAGGGCCACACATAACATTTTGAATAATGACTTCTCAAATTCGCGCTTAACTCCCTCGTAAGTGTGCCTTTAAATTTGAGAAAGTGTTTACGAGTTGTGTCGATTCTCCAGGAACTAATACATAGACCGTTAGATTTTTAAAAAATAAATAGATTTAAGGGTACAGGTTTTATGGGAGCCATGGTTTTCAAGGATTTTTAACTTATTTTTTCAAGCGTTCCATCTTCCGTTCTTTTGTCTCCCTTCCAATTGTTCCAATATACATCCCTGGGTATTATAAACAGTTTAATTCATATATAATGTCTAACTGTCTAGGTAGAACATCTACATAAAAACAAAGGCCAACATTTTGATTTAATTGAATCTAAAATAATGCACAGGAAGACAATTGAGGTGAAAAGAAATAATTTAGATACACTAAAAATGAAATATCTATTAATTCCAAAATGGTGAAGAGGACCTAAAGGAGCAATATTTATAATTAAAAAATAATAAATATAATCGCTTGTNTGAGAATAATAAAATAATTTAAAAAAGGATCGAATTAACATTTTTTTTTATATAGACATAATTTAAAGCATGCATAATAACCAACCTTTATCCAATTAAATACGGGTAGGTAAATTGATAAAGATGGGTTTATTTTTATTTTGTGGAATGAGCTGGTAGCAGACAGATTATAAATTAGTATATTGTGTCATGTATATTTCAGTGTACAGTTATCCAAAAATATTTTGGCGAAACCCATTATAAGATTAATTTTTGAAATTTTGAAAAAATATTGAAATAAATAAGTTTAGCATAATAAAGTTACTAGGGATAGTGTATGTATGCATATAATCATATGTATATCATATGATTATACAAGTAATAGATTGAATATTTAAATAAATAGAAGTTAAAATTTTTAAACTTTGCTAATAAATGTATAATTTTTTGATCATTTAANATACTTATATATTATATAATAAATTTAAGTCTCAAAAATGGGAAGAAATATATCATCCTATTTCGGTTAGTTTATTCTCCGTATCTTCGGAGCTAAGAAATTATATAGAATGTTGAATCATCTGTATTTACATACAGGTTTGGTCGGTCTATTTTAAAAGTTGTGGACGCTAGGCTTCTTCAAGTAATTATATACATCCATAAAAGTATAATTACTTATGGGGATAATAGGGGGATATATATAAGGGAATAAAATATAAAGTATATAAGGTATACACACACACACACACACACACACACACACACACACACACACACACACATATATATATATATTTCGTATATACCAATCTGGGACACTAGACAGAGATTCATTAATTTAATAATTGTGACTGCAATACGATAGAATTAGTCCAAGTAAATTTTGAATATCAACATCTATATTGTATCATTCCATTGGTTACTTTATAAAACACATAGATTTGAATAATCATTTATTAACTAAAGATATAATTTGCTTCCAACATATAATTTATAATCATTCAGTGTTATATCATAATTTTATTCCCATTTGTGTCAAAAATACGCCAGTTAAATTTTTAAAAATTTAGAGATCGACCTCAATAGTTTCATTCTTTTGAAAATCGCTATAAAACAAAAGTATTGTGAAACTAGGAATCTATGAACATGGTGGATAAAAACAAATTTAAATCAATACCAATTTCAAACAGGTATAAGGGAAAAATCCTATAATATTGGATTAGGATTAACTCTAAACTCTTATTTATACAACCAATCTCAATTTAGAACCCAAATTTTTCTTGGGCTGACTGAATGGACCGCTACATCCAGTATTCCCAACCACTGGGATGAAATTAGCAAAAAAGATTTTGTGAATGTGGAATTAGCAACCTCCACATTGCATTCCTCCTTTCTCAAATCTTCATCTAGGATCCCTTTATACATCTTTCCTGCATGACAGGTCAGGCAAATGCAAATGCTTAAGATTTTGTTAAGTCACATAGAGACGAAGTGACAGATTATCTCTATGTGAGCTTCCTTTTATCTCTATGGTTGACTTTGGACGAAGGAAATCTCCATCCAGGCATCCATCTACGAAATCCAATGGCTGATATCTTGATCCAGAATCTCTCAGCACTCCTTGAAAAGAATATGCATCTCCCCAAGATTCCTGAGATAATTCTTTATTATTTTTTTTATAACATTTATTTACATATTACATTCTGTTAAAAATAAATAAAAACATTTTGTACTTTGATTACAATGTGAGATAATTCTGACAGGAAGACAGAACTCACAATTTATTGATTAATTCAATGTAATGATGATCTCCAATATTTTATAGGATCTCTTCGTTCTTTATAGAGAACACCATAAATGTATAAGAATAATGAGTATATGTTCTAGCAGTTGAAAATCATGCCCTGGGATACATTCAAATTTTGCTAAACAGTGCTGTAGATAAATATTGTTTCCCAACAACAGATCTTTTTTCTAGAATCTTGCAGTTATTTATTAAACTGGAGGATACAAATCATAATATATTGGATATGAATGACGCCAATATTTTTCTATGGATGTCCCAGTTCTTGATAGCAAACCTAGTCACGAATATCAATCAACACCCGAGAACTCTGCATACATAATCTCTCGTTGGTAACATCTGATGTGCATTAATTTATCTAGGAAATTCATTTGTGATGCTCAATGACAACCGTCTAACGATTTAACTTTTTCTCAAGAATTACTCACTCCTCTAATGACAATCCAGTAGCTGTAGGTACTTGATAGAGGGCACTCGATTATTGTGAGGATATGTTAGATAGAAATGATTATCCCTGACCAATAAGTCATTTATAAAAGCAGTATCTTTTTTATAGAATATCATAGACTAAACTATATCAAGAATCAGTCAGAATTCAATAGATAAATCTTTGAGAATGCATATTTTAAGAAGGATATCATAGTATAATACATACCAGATGGTCAGACATGTAGAAATTTAAAGATCTTATCCATTCAAGGATGAAAATTCCCCAAAGGGAAGATTAGTTAGAGAGAAATGTCCATCTGGGATCCTAAATATTTCTTCCTGCAAAATCTAGAGCCAAATAGCTCACAATGCAGAATCCCACTACAGAAAAATCTATATTTTGGATTCATCACTTAAGTAAATGAGATGGCATTGCAAGAAAAACTTTTGTGTTCTCCATCTAAAATTTTAGTGGATCAATCACTTTTTTATTTTAGAAATTCAGTGCATGATGAAAGCTCTCCAGCTGAAATTCTATAGATTTCAATGGAAGAATTTATAAAAATTTCTCACTCGTGTTCTGCGAGGTTTAGCGACAATAGAAGGATTATATTGTTATATTGATTATATAGCACTTTATAAGAAAATCTTTAAGAAGGAATCTCTATTTAGAGCCCTTACTTATATTCTGTGAGACATATGGTAGTTACAGGTAAGTGCTCTCTGTGATTTCTCATTCTTCCACGGCACAACACCTGTGACAAAAAATCTCATTTAGGAAACGTTAATTATGTACCAGCAAGAAGCTGTTTTAGATAACAGATCTCTTTAAATAACATGTTTTAGAAGGAGGAGATAGTCGAGGAGCATAACTCCCAATTGCTGACAATAACAATCCTACAAACACCCTCATATGTAAATTCAACGAACACATTTGTCTGAACGTAGGATAAGTTTTCTTAACTTTGTAAAAATACTGGAATTAAGTAAACTTGAAAAAAATTATTGTAATTATTTTGAAATTATTCTTTGCCACCTTTATTCAAGCTAAAAGACTAACGTCAACTATAACCAGATACTATTAAATATATTTACTAGGAGATAATAATAGAATACACGTTACTTTACAAGCAGATAGTAGTAGAAAGCACCACAACAATATTATTTGTTAAATAATTAGTGTAAGGAAACAGAATAAAAAGTCTAACTGTCCCAGCCAGGACACAAACCTGGATCTCCTGCTATCCGGGCCGGTGCATTTACCAATTACGCTACCGAGAGAGCCAGATAAGTTATTAAATTCCCCGCACTAGTGTCGAGAGTCTAACGTCCGAGGCAGACGAATATATCGTCTTATGCTCGGAGGAGCTGACATTGTCAAGCTGTTTAAATGACTCTCGTTATTTACTTTTTATTTTCATTTATAAATAAAATATTTATCTAATTATTTGTTAAAGTTCCATGAAATTCTTTTTGAGTATTATTTATTTTTCATCTTCCTCTCAAAACCGATGGAATACCAGAGCATCCAGGAAGATAAAATATGGACAATTATTTTTTAGGCTTCCATGATCTCCAGGAGTATCTTCCGGGCTTGACCAAGTAGTCAACTGTGACTACTGTGTGATCAAGTAGTTACACCTTGCCCAGGCGATTGTGTGATGGCTACTTCACGGCTGAAAGTAGAATGAAGAATGAGCTCAGGAGAGGAATGAGAAATTGCTATGGCTTGGCAAGAAGTAACTTTGCTACAAGGACAAACCCGAAGAAGTATTTATAAATATTTTGGGTGTAATTAGATTGTTAAAGTTGAAATATAATTAATTAAAATATATTCTGATTCATAATTTCTTTTGGCAAGAGTTTTAGGTTGGTATTTTCATTTGTAAATATGATCTGAAGATGATCAAGTTTAGGGAGATAGCTATCGTCAAATCGGTAAAAAAAATTTAATTGCATTTTTTGGAATGATATCTTAGTATTTAGTATTTTTTAAAAATCGTGTATAGTTGCTTACATGATAAATTTATTTATTTTGTTAGTATTATCTTTTTGTTAGTATTATCCGCACACTACTATGAAAGAATTAATTTATTATATACAATAATTGCAAGAGAATAGAATAAAAAAAAAAAAAAATCTTGCTATCTCAGCCGGGATTCGAACACGGATCTCCTTCTTTCCGGGGAGTTATGCTGGCCATTACGCCACCAAGGCTAGCTTGATGATTCTTTCTATTCCCCGCACTTTACTCCGAGTCTGAAACCCCGAGTAAGACGATGGCTGAGGTAGTAAAATCCCAGGTTTCGTATTCTATTCCATTGCATTTATTGTATAAAATTAACGTGGAATTAAATACCACAGCTAATATCAGTATTTAATTTCTTATATTAATTTAAGTCCATTACATTCTCTGAGCCATCTTTTATTTATGCTATGTAAGCAGGCCAGTTACACTAACAACAATTTCTTATGATGTAATTTAAAATATTATAGCATTTAATAATGATAATAATTAATGAAATGTGATTTTCCCTATTACTGCACAATAGAGAGATGAACGGCCAGATTGATTTGATCCTTCTTCCAAAATTGTAGTCGAGAATTTAAGATCTGGTTGTATAAAAGAGTATCTTTAAGAAATATCATACCTTCTATTATCCGTCTTCATTGGTTTCTGCAAACCATCTTCTGTTGGCGAGCGCTTCCGGACATTCACATGTGTATTCAACTGTGTTGTTTATGTAGCAACGTCATGGTTGGTCAACCAACCCACAGAATACAAACGCAGTTGAATACAGACAGAGACAGTGAACACATGTATTCGGCCAAGAAGATGGACAATGTCCGGAAGCGCTCGTCAACAGAAGATGGTTTGCATAAACCAATGAAGACGGATAATAGAAGGTATGATATTTCTTAAAGATACTCTTTTATACAACCATATCTAACCTCAGTAATTAGAACTTATCAAAT
Organism: Oncopeltus fasciatus; assembly: GCA_000696205.2. Classification (NCBI taxonomy): domain Eukaryota; kingdom Metazoa; phylum Arthropoda; class Insecta; order Hemiptera; family Lygaeidae; genus Oncopeltus; species Oncopeltus fasciatus. Next base: position 142,255 of record KZ806917.1, on the reverse strand, counting down.
TCATTATTTACTGAATAAATAATAATTAACTCTTAATGAGTAAAAATAGTGATAGCTAGTGAGGCAGGTGGGGGATGGGGCGGACAAGGGTTCTGCCTTTGGGTCATGGCGGCTTGCGGCGCCGGTTTTGACTTCTTCTATTACAGCCGACCTGGAGGGTTTGGACGGCCTGGTCTCACCGTACACACCCTCGTTCACAGGCCAGGCATTTCACTAAAGACTTATCAAGATGGACTTGACATGAGCTGGAAGCCAATTACGGATGTCGAATTCGGCGTCGCTGGTTGCCTCATGCTGGGGCTCTCCGTTTGTGTCTCCTCCTTCATGGCTGCATCCCAATCTAACGTTCTGGAACACGACCGCCATCATATTTTTGCTTTTATTTTCTTGCTCTCTTCTTTTGCACTCTTTTCATCGATACCCCACATAAATAACACTAATGACCTAAGTGTTTGGCATGTCAAAAGAAAGTTGGAAACAGACGCAGAAGATATCTGTTCTGAATTTAATTGGTTAATAAATCTCAAACATTCTACGTGAACATCAAACATTCTCCTAAAAAATTCACAGCACAAAACTGCAGAACATTTATATCCTACTTACAACATTAGCATATCATTCGAACACTCTGGGCAGAAATTGGATGGAAATACTCCTTTTTTTTTTAATTGTTTTTATTATTATAGAAAACTATAACATTAGGATATTAAATAACTAAAAAAAAATATTTTGGACGTGGTTGGTTGACCTCAAAATTATGAGGACGGATTGTTTGGTGATTCAGTCTTGGGATTCAAAGAAATAAAAATAATTTGTAAACAAAATAGTTTTTATTTTGTTGACAACGTTACGAGCCTTTTTCGGGGCAAGTGAAGAAGGCCTGAAATTACAGGACACAACGTTGGCGGCAATAAAATCTTTTCTGGTGTGCAATCATCATGACGGCCATGAACTAATCTATAACCAGTCTTTCCTCATCAAAAAAACGATGCTGCATGATTAATACATCTGTTTTATTGAAATGCCAAAGTTAAACAGAAATGTTATTTGGTTTCTAAAAGTAAAACAATTTCTGCTATCGCATTGCTCTTTATCGATAAATCGAAAGGACTAAATAGCATAAAATGTAATCTTAAAAATGTAGAATTAATTTTGAAGCACCAATCTTTAATCCACGACCGAAGTAGTCGAGGCTAATTTAAAGGCAGAGATGGCGACAGATAACTTACAAGATAATATGATTCGCCAGGAAGAGTCCTTTTTAGTTAGCTTTCAGAAACTGGATAGAGGAGATAGTGAATCTCCCCTAACCAGTTTCAGAAAACACGGTCTTCTCGAGTTACTGTGCCATCCCACCAAGGAAGTACTTCTATTTTGTCCTTCTAACTGGGATCTGCAAACAGGGAGACTTCTGGGCTCCGTTGACGAGCGAGGTGCTTCTCAATAGCGCTACGTTCCAAAACAAAAATAAAGGGATTCCTGCGAAGGGTGGAATTTTAATTTGTGGAAAAACCTCTTTTCAGAAATTACGGTATTACACTTATTTTATACACAGAACAAGTACTACAGTAAACAAGTGGTTGTTATAATGCTCTCCAAACCGTCTAACCAAAGTCCAAACCGCAAAGCAACACACTTTCACTCACCTTTCCCACACGCCTTCTTCTTCAGCTCGCAGTACGAAGGGTAGATGTACCCGTCCGACCCACACACTGGCTCCTGAGGACCCGTCGGACATACCCGAGGGCAGCTCGAGTCACGCGCTCCATCTGCACCGGAAACAAACAAAGAGGTTAACAAAAATGAAATAGCTTTAATAAACAAAATCATACACAAGTAAATATTTATTTTCTCTCAAGCTTTTTAACAACTGGGAGCCTTTAAAATGAATAAGTTGTGGTTCCCTTAATAGTGGTACTAATCTTAGACAAGCTCCAAGATAGAGATTGTGATTAGCAGCAAATAATAATTTTCTGATTTTACACTATGTACAATGCGGGCAGAATCTCTGTCCAGTAAACGATTAATTGTTTTTTTGATATATAATTTTTTTTTTTCCAAATTAAAATGACAATGAGCTTTCATCTGTGATACAAGTCTGTAATGACCTTCAGCTAAAAAATTTATGATAATGTGAATTTGTGATAAGTATGTGATGCTTGTGATTTTTATTATGATAGGTTATATATTGCTTAGGTGTGTGTTATTTGGCTTGTATATTATGATAATTTATACAAGTATTATTATAATATTACATGACAATAATATTTATATTATATTATATATATGGTATTAATAG
>KZ806917.1:117567-127743 GCA_000696205.2 Oncopeltus fasciatus | reverse complement strand
TATTATTTTAAATTTATATTTTTATATATCCTATTTAAGCGTTTTACATAAGAGTTCATTATACACAAATGATAAAAAATGACAATATTCCCTTTTCTTTTGTAAACCTAACAAAACTGAGTTACATTTTCTCTTTTGTTGGGAGTGAGGGTGATGATGAGATCAGGTGATGAAATGTAAGTGAGTCTCCTTCACACTTATTTAGCCTTTATTTGTACTTAGCGGCTTTCGGAAAGCACAGCTTACATCATCAGAGCCTTTCAGTTCTCAGCAGAGTAAGTCTCATCAGAAACTCTGCAGGCAGCTAAATGGCTCTGATGATGTACGCTGTGCTTTCCGAAAACCGCTAGTTTAAATAAAGGCTAAATAAGGGTGAAGGAGGTTCACATACTTTTCATTACCTTAAAACTAGTATATTACGAATATATTCTCTCCTGACCACTCCCGACTTAATAATCTCAGCCATTACCAAACTCAGCCAAAATATTGAGGAATGAAGATTGAATATGGAATTTAATTTATTCATTTCAAATCTCGCATACGTTAAAGAGGGTATAAATATATTTTGATCTTTTAAACTTTTGGCAAGTTTAAAAGATCATTTTGCAAATAATCTTTTAAACTTGCCATAATTTTATCTTCAGCAGGGTTGGATCTAGCTAAATTTTCTAAAATTCACTTTATGGTATCAACGTGAATATTTTTAAGTAACCACGAGAGCAATCGCATTACTGCAAATATATTCAAGTATTTTTATTTTTTTTCTTCAAAAATTCAAGTAATATCATATTTTTAAAGACCTATAAATAGCTCTGGAAAAAAAAATTATTATTCACATTTATACAGGCTCTCAAAAGGAAAAAAATACTTTTTAAGGTGTGACCGATAGAGTTACAACAAAAACTAGGAGAACAAAAATGTATGTCTCCGTAAACTAGTACTAACCGTAACAGTTTAGCTGATTAAACTGTTACAAACGTTAGTCCTTATTAACTAAATCTCTTAAGGGTTACTTTTCAGCCATATTTGGGAATTGGGCACTAGGCTGGCACAAACTTATTACAAATCCCAAATTTATGTCCTTCATCCCCTTCGGCTGGCACAGGCACCCCACAGATATCCCACCCAAGTGCATTAATCACACATTTCAAGAAGCCTGTTGACTTAGGCTAGACTCCCACGGTCCGTGTAGGATGAGGTCATTCACTCTGCAACTTGAACAAGTAATAGAAGTTCAAGAGCAACATCCATTAGTCTGGCATATTATGAGACAGTCTAATCTGTGGGATGTCAAAGAGAAAAAAATTAACATTTACTAAATTTTATGAGAATATATCCCAAAATGTCATTATACCCTAAATATAGTGAACAAATGAGAAAATTTGTTCGAGATGAATGAATCCAATTACATAATTAGAGCTCGACAAACTCAACGCTTACAGCCACAAGATGAATTTAGATACATTTATATATTTATTGATAATCATAGTTGGATCGATTTATATTTACATTATATTAATGGTTCGTCTTACATTATTTACAAACTTACACACACACATAGCAATCTAAATTGATGAGATCTGTCTCTCTTACTACCCACTGATGAAGGGCGAGAAATACGTGAAAAATTTACTTATTGTAATTTTTCCTTTTAGTATGTACACTGCACTCTATATCCCACCTGTTCTTGATTACTATGTATAAATATAGTTTTAATTCTGATAATTCAAAAGAATTTTTTTTCATTCTTAGAATTTACAGTTATTCCATTTTAAAATGTTATCTTGCTACTTTTTCACGTTGATCGAATGATACGGTTTTTGTGAAGAAAAAAAAAATTATATATATATATAGTTATATATATATATATATATATATATATATATATATATATATATATATATATATATATATATATATATCTATATATATATATATATATNTATAATTTTTTCTGAACGTTTTTTAGTGCCCAACATATACAAAATATACCATAATGAAACCGAATTCAGCATTTGAGACTATTGTTGAAAAAATTTAAATGAGTTCGTTAATATCTGAAACCTGTTGAGATTAAATGTGGGGTAAGATTTAGATAAACCCATAATTGAAAAATCGTAAAAATCTTTGTTAATGTAAAAGAAAAAAAATTAAAATATAAAAAAATTATAGGACATATATATAAAATATGATTACTTAAATTAAATGAAGGAAAATATTTAAGAATGTAATTTAGAGTATTGGGTGGGCTCTAACTTTTTAAATATAGAAAGCAAATTCAGTATCTATACTTTACAATGCCTACCTTTGAAATTATTATTTTCATTTAAATTCAAATGTGGGGAGAATGAGTTTAATGGAAGAGCAATATTTAAATTTGCAAAGTCTTCTCATTATTTGAATTACGAAAAAGTTTACCGATTAAAAAAGGTTTAAAATGTAATTTCCTCCCTTTATGAATTACATTGTATTTAGAAAATATCTTGTTAATGGAGATATTTACGAATGTAACTATGATGGCTGAGCACATCGTCCACTCTACATTACCGGCCAGTCTAGAGTACAGATACAGATTGCTGGTCTTACCTTGTACGCTCATTATACACTTGCAAGAAAATTTTCGTAATTTATTTCTGTAAACATTTATTTTTTAATGAAAGATTGGAAATCTTTTACATTATTCAATTCCTCCTACGGAATTATTCAATAAAACCATTGATGGTACTCCCATTCCTTCTTATTAAAGGAAACTACAATAAGACTGTATTATATCGTATTGGACTTTGAAAAACGAACAATTTTATTATTAGTCTGCTTCTTTGTATGTTTCGTAGTATTAACCTGATTTTCCATTATGAAATAATAATAAAAAATGCATATAATAGAGCATTATAGACTGGTTTTTTGATATTTGTAGCAAAACATGAAGTGGGTTTTTCCCTACACGGCAAACAAAATTATAATTTGTAAAACAACTTACATATTAAGTTAAGTTATTCCATAAGATACTAAATTTAAGTTTAAAATTTATTTCACTATACCGCCTAATTGTTGAATTCAATGTGATTCTATTCTGTTCTTCATAATTTTTATCATTATAACCGGTGTAAATGTAGTTCGGCAGAAATTTCCACTCGTAATATATGGGCATTAAGTACAGTTAGAGCGAAATGAGGCAGACCGAACTCATACCTCTATGGTCAATGCCTTCTAAAGGTGAATGCAACCAACCCATTGAGCAGCTCGGTGGTGGACTGAATCCATGAACCCATCATCACCTGTGTGAATCAATCTCAGCTGGATGGGAACCAATCGGCCAGCCAACCTACCAAATTAATGGCGTTCCTCAAGGTCAACAGCCTGTAAGACATTAGTCATTTTCATCTTCATTATTATTCATATTCATTATTACCGACACATTGATACCGTTTTACTTGACTTCAACAAAATAAAGGCAATTATCTTTAGTAATAGAAAAAGAAAATTATCTTTAGTAAATAAGTAATAGAAAATAATACATTACATATTAAAAAAACTTTTTATAAATGCCACGACTTAATGGGGTACGAAAATAAAACATTAAAATAATATCTTCATACAAAAATTAGATTAAACGATAAAATAGGTAAGCCAGTAAAATTTCAACATAATGCAGACCTGGTAGGATAGCTAAAGCAAGTCAACAAACCAGAATGATTGTACAAACTTTCTAGTTTATTGTACAATCTTTTTAGTTTTATTGTACAATCTTTCTAGTTTGTAGTTAACAAACTAGAAAGATTGTACAATAAAACTAGGAAATCAAAGATATGAGAGATAAACTAGGACACAAAAACATAGAATTTGTACTTTAGTCAGAGATAACCTCAAATTCAGCTAGATATAGCTTTCAATAATATCTTACATAAGGTCAAGTGATATAGGCTAGGTGTCATCAGGCTGTGATATCAGTACACTGAGAAGTATTGAGGGATATTACAGAAGGGCATAGTTAGTCCTGCAGTCCGAGGTAATCTCAAACACTGCAAGACAGATTTTGATGTGACTTACACTGATATCACACTTGAGGACTAGTGATATAGGCTAGGTGTCATCAGGCTGTGATATCAGTACACTGAGAAGTATACAGGGATATTACAGAAGGACAGAGTTAGTCCTGCAGTCCGAGGTAATCTTTAACACTGCTAGACAGATTTTAATAGGACTTTCACTGATATCGCACTTTAGGACTAATGAAACAGGCAAGGTGTTATCAGGGTGTGGTATCAGTACACTGAGGAATAGACAGGGATATTATAGAAGGACATAGTTAGTCCTGCAGTCCAAGGTAATCTCAAACACTGCTAGACAGATTTTGATGTGACTTACACTGATATCGCACTTGAGGACTAGTGATATAGGCTAGGTGTCATCAGGCTGTGATATCAGTACATTGAGGAATAGACAGGGATATTATAGAAGGGCATAGTTAGTCCTGCAGTACGAGGTAATCTCAAACACTGCTAGACAGATTTTGATGTGATTTTCATTGATATCACACTTGAGGACTAGTGACACAGGCTAGGTGTATCTGGCTGTAAATCATTTAGTTTTCACTAATAATAATGTGTTTGTTTTATTGGCCAATACTAGTCTTACATTTTTTATTTTGAATACACATTGTAAGGTTTTTTAAAGGATTGTAATCACTTATGCTTAATATGAGAGTTAATATATCATTTTAGTAATCAATAAGAATACTTATCATCCCACATATTTATTACTCATTATAAGGATATAATCCACGCCCACATCTCTACTGAAAAGGTACAATATATCATTTCTTCTCTCGGTAAATGGCACATATAAGGATATAATCCACGCCCACATCTCTACTGAAAAGGTACAATATATCATTTCTTCTCTCGGTAAATGGCACATATAAGGATATAATCCACGCCCACATCTCTACTGAAAAGGTACAATATATCATTTCTTCTCTCGGTAAATGGCACATAAAAAAAAACCAATAAGACTTGTTGACTTGAAATTTAGGACACTTGGTCTTAAAATAGCTTTCACACAGTAATAACTTGTCGATAAAATTTGTAGTAATAGCTATCAAGAATCTTATAGCAGGCATTAAAGTCATGAATGTGATGGGTCATTAAAATCATTCACCTACATTTTTAATTGTCCTTAAAATGTCTTTCTGATTGAAGGTAATAAAAATTGAAAAAACTAATTGGTTCTCTAACGGAACAGCCTGATTTTAAAGCTAGGTTATAGGTCTAAAACTTTATCGAGTGATCAATATTTTGGTATACTTATTGTAGTCTTGAATAATAGATTTTTTTTTTATCCGTTTGGTTTTTTTTATAGAAAGAAGATCGGATAGAATTTCTTAACAAAAAGCTAAATTATTTCTTACATGGATGAAATCAGGCCACAGTTTTGGAGGATTTAGGAGTGGAACGACAATGGAAATCATTGGTTATTCGGTAATTATTGGTATACTCAAAATAAAGACATATTCCGTTTGTTTACGGAATTCCGTGTGGAAATTTCTAACAAAGTCAATCCTAAAGAAAAATAGTCCATCATGGAGGATCTGTGTAAACTAAGCACATTTTCCATGCTCCATTAAAAATGGTCGATCTTTCCGAGAGAACAATGAGCGTAAATGTAAGTAAGATCACTGCGCTTTACTCCAGACTGGCTAAAATGGAAAACGGAAGAAGCGCTAAGCCATTGTATTTACATTCTTAAATATCTTTGGCTTGTCGAACTGTGGTCATTAACGCCAGGGAGATATTTTGTAGAAGCGGGAAGATATTTTCAAGAAGAAGAATTTCGTAGCAATAGGTCATGGTGAGGTATAATGAATTGTTAATGCGAATAGTTATTATATGGTTGTAGATAGTAATTTCTTTGGGCTTGAAAACTATGAAATTTATTAGAAAAAAAATTGAGGGAGAATGGAAAAGAATCATACTGAAAATGCATCTAGATAAGATTTAATAGCCAACCATCTTTCAGAAAGTTTATTACAGAGTCGATGACTTTATCGTCATCCAATAGAATTTCGTCTAGAGTCCCATTTAAGATATATTTCTTCCTTGTTTCATCATATTTCAGACACTCTGTAAATATATGTATGATGGTAAGAAGTTGTCCACAGACCTCACAAATGTGTGGGTTGTCCTTTGCCATATAGCCATGAGTAAGTCTTGTGTGTTCTATTCATAGTCTGGCTAATACCACTTGTCTCTGACGGTCAGTTGGCATGGAACTTGACCATACCCTCGGAGTAGATTTTATCTCGCGTAACTTGTTGTCTCTGGTTGACCACCATTTATTTTCCCACTAAGTAATAATGTTTTAACTAGCGCCTTTACATCATTCAAGCTGACTTTTGAGTTCATCTCATCATTTCTTTATCGCTTCCTTTGCTAGTACGTCCGCATTTCCATTGCCTGAAATTCCGCGGTGACTAGGTATCCATTTAAGTTTCACTTTGCTACCTTTCCCGTTGAGGTGATCTATTGCAATTAAAGTGTCTATTGTGAGATGTTGGTTAGTGAAAGGACTTTTTTAATGCTAAAAGAACAGATAAAATGTCGGTAAATAAAGAAATGTTTTTTGATAACGGTAATTCAATATTTGAGGATTTGCTTATTACGAGTAATTCTGCGGTGATCACGCTTGACATTTTCGGCAAAGATAACATATAGGGTCTGCCATCTATTAAAAAATGTTTAAAACTATTAATAATTAATATTATTATTATAATTGTGGACTCAAATAACAATGAAGATATTACGGTCAGAAATTCGGTCTTTTTAACCCCTCTCCTCGATCCCGATTTCAATTTAAAGTAAATTATTTCAAGTGTTTGCAATAAAATGGGTAAGTACTGCATTTTGTTTCTACATTGAAAATATAATGAGGCATGCCTAATACTCAAAATTATATTATATTCATTAATAAGGATATTTTGCAAATATATTATAAAATATAGAATGTTTTAAAATAATATTTTACATAAATTTTGATGAATAATTTTCTCGCATCCTTCAGAGCAACGAGGGCACTGAAGATTTCTTGTTTGGTCATATAAACCTAAGATCTGTCCTCCAAGAGTAGTACGCGTTAGTCGGGGGCCAGGTACGAGTCCCGTCCTGGGCAGGCATTCTTCGAGAAATAAATGACCGCTCTGTGCCTGCGGTTAATAAGGAGGTGTTCGCATCCAGGCAGTTCCTACCTTCATGGCTCTAAGTAATTGAATAGTTATTTATTATTATTAATTGTGTGTGGCGATGAACGAGGAACCCTCCTTCAGAAATGGACTACTCAGGTACGAGTCACACATCACTAGACCCACACTTATAACTAACTAGTGCAAACTTTACTTCACTCTCTTTGTTCTTGTTTTGTGATTGTTTTAATCTTGATGATCGATTTCTTTGTAAGGCATCACCGTACCTAGTAGCTCTAGAAAGGCCAATTTAAAATCTGAAAATTTTTTTATTTCCAGGCAAAAAAAAAAAAAAAATAAATAAAAACGACTTGTGACACGACTTAAACTATATCAATCTACGCTTTTAATAGAATCGATTATTACGTATATTCCAGTCGGATGTCGATTCTTGCCATTCAATAAAGTAACAGTCATATAGGTCGTAGAGGTAACACATCACTTTCCCAGTCGGTTAAAGACTTACATCGGCGAGAGTAGAAAACATTACCGGCTCAGAAGTTTTCAGAAGAAATGATGAGAATGATAAACATAACTAGTTTTGAGATCTCTAAGGTGGAGAGCTGGATATTAGCCTGTGGCGGTGGCGTGTGGGACATCTTCTTGCCACGTCAGCAGGTATTAGCCTATTTCATGTCCATATAACTAACTAACAAACTAATAAATAAAACCAGAGATATATAATGTGGAATACAAACACAGGGGGAGAGGGAGAATGGGCAGGGAGGAACAACCACATATGTATTAAGAAGGCAATCGGCCAATCAAGATTGTCATTAATAAGATGGAATATTTAATGATGAATGAAATGACTATTTGGAATGATGAATAAAAAAAACGGTTGAGAAAATGACAGGCGGTGGCTTCTTCCAGCTGACAGTAGATGAACAGATTGGACTTTGTTCAACCTATTTATTTGTACTTCTACCACCGATCGATCCACTTGGCCTGAATCTAAACTAAATTAGAAATGTAAAAATATTAGATCCACAAAAGAGTGACAAAATCTGAAGGAACCGTTTTTCCTAGCTCCTACGAATTTGATATCCTTATATAACTTATATATGTATATATATAGTAATCAAGAACAGGTGGGATAGAGAGTGCAGTGAACACACAAAAAGAAAAAAATCACAGAGTAAAATTTTCGGGGATCTATCGCCCTTCGTCGGTGAGGAGTGAAGAGAGACAGACTCTCTCCCCGTAAATTTTACTCTTTGTGATTTATTTCTTTTTGTGTGTTACTGCACTCACTATCCCACCTGTTCATGATTACTATTTATCGCAGCCGCGAGTGTTTAATTATATATATGTACATNATATTCATATATATATATGTATATATATATATATATATATATATATATATATATAATTATTTATTCATTGTAATAGATATTAGATGTATACAATGTACAGTTTACGTAATTTTGAATATCACTTAAAGTTGAGCTGATTACTTTAAGATTAAGTTTAACGCTTTTGTATACCTCAATCTTTATTTTTTTTATTTTTTTAATGTCAACCATTGATGAAAATATGGGGGCATATTATCACATGATTTTAGTTGGGGTCCTGTCCCTAAGTTAACATTAGGGAACTTTTCAGTCATGGAAATGTTAACTTAAGGACAGGACGTCCTCTCTCGTCTTCATGTTAGCCCTGAAGATGGCTTACAATGTAAGCCGAAACGTTGGCAGATAATCTTTTAAAAAATACTCTTTTTTTTAATTTGTATTTTTTAAAAATCTTCCTTGACCGAACCCCAACTGAAATTATCTAATAATAATATCTACAGTCATAAAAACTCATTTGAACATATGGGGGCATATGTTTGACAAGTATTAAAAATATAGGAATTTTCATCTACTATTATAATAAGCAGTACCTTGTGTAATTAAATGTGTATAATATACAATAAGGAATAGACGATAGAGAGATTACGGTCTTATGACTTTCAGTAGGTAATTAGGTGTATGAAATTCATTTTAGCACTTCTTGGATTATGAATATATTTAAAAAATTGTTCAAAATAGATGGATATAAATTTATTTAGAATAGCTGTGAAAATCAATGAAAAAAAAAAAGTAGGCAATTTCGCCTTGGTAAACTCCGTAATTTCATACCAGTTACACAAAATACTAAGCTGTATTTCGTATTCTTTATTACATAAATTCTTGAAAATGTATGAATAATTTTTATGTATTTGTAAGTTTGACTGAAGGCGAGAAACCGTCGGACTTGGAGAGAGAGAGAGAGACAGAGGACAGACAATGGCGATTTCGTACGGTTGGGATGCAATCATGACTTGGTGGATTGAAAAGTCACGTGTGTGGTTCTTCGTCCTTTACTTTTTTTTTTCCTTATGCTTCAGATTCGCCCGCACAGTTTTGAATGGCGAGACGTCCTTAGGTTTTGAATTCAAGTCAGTACAGAAGCACAGAAATGAAAAAAATGAAAAAATTCGAGGAAAAAAAAACCAATGCTACAGAGGCAAAAAATAGCTGTGTGCTCACCTTCGGACACCACTCATTTATTTGATATCTTTTTTTTTAATAGATAATCGACAGATGGTCTTCTAACTATAAAAATAGTAGGAGTACTGTGCAACATACAAATAGAGAATTTTTTACAAATCTGAAATATGGAAAGAAAAATTGAAACCATTAATCTGGTCCAATTTTTTTTTCATATGATATTGTATTCTCAGTTAGGGCAGTAAACTGGAAACATCATTAGGTCCCCTGTTCCAAGGTCAGTTCTCACTAACCACTACACCTACGTTCGATCCATATTCAATTTTCCTGGCGAGGAGTAGAAAAAAAAAATTATAAATACTTTTGTTTTCATTCAGAATTCTCGCATTATGTGAATCTTAATAATATACACATTATATATATATATATATATATATATATATATACACATATTTTTTTTCT
>KZ806917.1:67947-102291 GCA_000696205.2 Oncopeltus fasciatus | reverse complement strand
AAGTTGATCTTACATATATATATATGTATGTAGATTTATATATACTACCAGAGTCATATATACTTCGAGAACATATTTTTTCTTTTAGAATAAATTTACGTTCTATATTTTACTTATTAACTGCTACATTTAGTGCATATATTTATATACACACACAAACACGCACACACACACAAATAAACAAATTTTTAAGATAAGTAGATTATGTAAATAATGAAACTTATAATAATTTCTGTGTGATTGTTAATTTCTAAAAAAATCATCTACATTATAATAGTTATAACAAAGACATTTGTATTTTAACAATATGTGTCCCTGTAAGCGATAAACATGTGTTTTTTTTTTTGGTTTTTTTTCTTCCTAAGTTTCAATATATGGTACAAAAGTGAATAACCTGACTTTAATCCGTAACAAATTAATTAGTCGTTTATTACTTATTATCACATAAATGTAATTTATTAATATAAACAATGTTTTTAAGCACGCAAGCGTCCCAGAACAAACTACTCTTTTCACTTCCATGGAAAAAATCAGTGTTGGCACTTAAGGATTAAAAATAAGTGTGATGTAGGAAATGAAAAATTATAAAAAATAACTAGCTAACATGAAACAATAACCTAACAATAATTAAAACACCAACAAAACTTATTATTATGAAGAAAATTTTTAAAACTGGAAAAGGTCATGCCTACAAGCATAAAAATGTATTAAATTTTCGATTGAATGGAGTCTTAGGTGAATACAAAACTATGTATTTGGTCGACGAAGGCCTTTTATGACAGGTAATGACCCATAAAATTTGGTACGACAAAAAGAAGAAGATACTTTTTATGAGTATATAAGCTACTATAGGTTGTTACTTGAATTAAGTGAACTAAGTAACAGTGAATATGGGGCCGTGCTTTCTAGTGAATCCCAAGTGGATACGAAGGAATGCAGCTATTGAGGTCATTCTCAATAGGCGGATTAAACACAAAAAGTACCCGTCGTGCGGGAAGTGCGCCAACTAAGCAGATCTCTCACTATGGACAGAAATAGGTGTGGTGCGCATGCGTAGACAAAAAATTCAACGTTCTCGATTTCAACTGGTTATTAACGGTTTTTCAATCTGAAATCTACTTGAGGGGTCAAAAACGATTAAGACCCAGAGGTAGAAGTAATACTCAACTCTATCGAGTCTAAAGGACAAAACATAGATTTTAAAATTTAATAGCCAAATTCAATCATTCAAATTTACCGTACACGTCAAAATTTATACTTTCGAAAGCGATTTTCGCATTTCGATTATGAAAATACAGTACTGAAATATTATTGTTTTTTAGTATAATTTTAATTACTTACTTTCATATCCCCGTCTAACATGAAACACACATACAAAATCAAAAGACAGGAACTAAATAGGAGATTTGGAGAACTTTACGAGCTACTAAGCTGCAAGTCAACCTTAACAGTGACCAACAAACTAACCCTTTATAAGACGCTACTGAGACCTATTTGGACGTGTGGAGTCGAACTGTGGGGAACTGCTAAACCATTAAACATCCAAATAATACAGTCCTTCCAATCCAAAATCCTAAGAATCTTAGTTGATGCACCGTATTACGTCGCAAACTCCTACTCCACAATTACCTTAAAATCCCTTTAGTTAACAAGACTTCATCACAACCCATTTTAATAAATTCCACTCTGACCTTTTCATGCATTCCAATCCTTTAGCCCAAACTCTATCCAGTATTACCCATCCTGATAATCCACTTCGTCGCCTGAATAGGAAATGGCCCCGTGACCTTCTCATTGCCAACAATTTATAAAAAAAATAATATGAAGAGAAAAAAAAACAAAACAAAAAAAAAAGTCCCCCCTCCTTCTACGTCAGAATGCCTCTCCTTTATTCCTTTCTTCATTGCCCCATCGATGTCTTCTCTCACAGGACATCATCTATCCATCGAGCACTTCCATTCCTTCCCGAAAGGATATTTGGCCGACTGGAGTCTACTATCCTCCGATACCATCAGTCTTTTCTTCCCTATCTGTTTAGAGCCTGCTGCAAAGACGGATTATTGAAGAGAAATAATCTCTGCTCACACATCCCGGTAAGAAAAGTCCGCTGACCTGTAGGATATCTGAGATATGTAGAGGGACGTCAAACACAAATAATAATATCCATCACTTGGAGGACACATGGCTTAGTGAGGTAGAGTGAGGACTTCAGCTTGGTTATTAGTGGGTTGTATTCCCTCCTGTGAGAGCTAATATTTTTTCTGTGGAGGTGTCTATGAAATAATCTCTGCTCACACATACAGGTTAGAAAAGTCTACAGACCTGTAAGATAGCCCATAGAGAATCGTTATACTAAAATAAAAATAATTATATTGATCATTTGGAGGAAAGATGGGTAACCCTTGTACAAATAAGGAATTATAACTGGTAATAATGAGAAATTATTAAAAAAAAAAAAAAAAAAAAAAAAAAACTCGAAGTAGAATTACTCCCTTGTTCGTACAGAGATCTTTGAGAGCAATAATTATGCTTGACTTACCTGGGGGGCATATCCCCCTGACCTGCTAACCTTCAGTGGAAACTCGTTTCGAGAAAATACTCCTTCTGGGACAAGTGTTCTGTCTGGCCTCCATCGAACGGTGCAGCCGGGGACAACTAGTCGCGGTATGAAGATGTAGGTTAGCGGTTTTCTGCCTTTGATTTACTGTACCCTGCCTCCGACCGACCATAAACAGGATCAGCAGGGTAACGGCGCCATCTGAAGGGAAAGAGCCGGTCACCAGCGCTTCCGGGATTCGCGGAGCATCTGCACTGCGAGAGTGTGTCGACCGACTGGAGGATATCCTTTCAGGAGTAGGACGACTTCCCTCTGTGCTCGAATAGTACGCATACATTACCTAGGAGCTATACATTACTGCTAAGTCTTAGTCTTCAAGGCACCATCGAGGATGGACATGAAGGAGAGTAAATGCTAAGTTGATCTTACAGGCCGAAACGGACAACAAAGGAAAAGTCAATTTCACCGAAGCTGGCTCTAGGCCGACAGAGAAGAAAGATGTAGTGCGAGTGTTGATTTCTCCAAGTTCAAACATAAATATATTTATTCAAATGGTGAGTTTTTTATTTATTTTGTAGATATTATTATTAGATGATTTTAGTTGGGTTTCGGTCAAGGTAGATTTTAAAAAAATAGAAATTTAACAAAAGTGTATTTTTTTAAAAGGTTATCTGCCAAGCTTTTTTTTTTTTTTTTTTTTTTTGGATCTACCTTGACCGAACCCCAACTAAAATCCTCTAATAATAAATATATTTGCTTTTGTAAAAATGTTATAAAGCATAAATAATAATAAAAAAAATATTGTCAAATCTATTCATGCATAAATATTTTTATAAAACTAAAAATAATGAAAATATTGCAAAAAAGAAAAAAAAATCTTTTTTGTTTTTTATCTTACGTGTTTAATTTAATTCATCTACTTTCAGAGATAAACTAATTATTTCAATGATTTGCCCTTTTCAAAAGAAGCTCGTCAAATCCACGAATGTCCTTCCCTAAACATATTCCTTAATCTTTCTTGTCAATTTTGTTCATTTTAATTCTTTGGGCATTTCTTAGTTTTAATGGAAATATGCTCATTTATCAATGGAAATATGCTCATCGTATGCTTCAGACATGCTCCCAGGATGTCTGAAATGTGTAGAAGTGCATCTGTACGCAGACGATATCACAATAGTTAAATCTGACAAAGATGTATATAAAATTAATTTAAAAGCCAATCAGTACAAATAAAAAAAATTAGATTAGTAATAACAATATAGAAAAAAAAATACTAAAAATAAAACTAGATAAAATTAAACAAAATGGAGTACATTGCATACTTGATCAGGAGCTTAAAATAATATTTTCAAGAGGGACGAAATTAAACAAACTGAAATTTCGATTCTTCTATAGTGTATTAGTAGACAAGAAACCTTAAAATATGAATAAAACAATTAGAAAGAAATGTTTTTAAAAAAACCATTAGATTCGGCTGTATGCTTTTTTTAAATTAATATTTCTTTTAAGAAATATTTTATCATTATTTAAAAGCTTTGTATGTTAAAATGGAACTGAAATAAGTTTGAGCCTTAAAATTTGCAATATACAATGACCGAAATTATCAACCAATTAAAAAACATTCGATTGAATTCTATCTTTAAGAAGTTTAGAATTCTCCGAAGC
The DNA here is from genome assembly GCA_000696205.2 of Oncopeltus fasciatus. Taxonomy (NCBI): domain Eukaryota; kingdom Metazoa; phylum Arthropoda; class Insecta; order Hemiptera; family Lygaeidae; genus Oncopeltus; species Oncopeltus fasciatus. The sequence continues at coordinate 98,069 of KZ806917.1, read as the reverse complement.
TAGACTCTAAAATGAACTTCCTCTGAAATTAAACTTGAAAAGAACACGACAAAGTTAGCAAAAATATCGATAAGATATTAATACAAAAAAACTTAATATAATCCCTCAGAGTTACATTTTGAAGATTTTGAAAATAGCTAAAGGACATGGGAGACGGTACATGATAATTGTTTTATGTTTCGTGTATGTTGATACGTTTTGTATATATAAACAATGTTTTTAAGCACGCAAGCGTCCCAGAACAAACTACTCTTTTCACTTCCATGGAAAAAATCAGTGTTGGCACTTAAGGATTAAAAATAAGTGTGATGTAGGAAATGAAAAATTATAAAAAATAACTAGCTAACATGAAACAATAACCTAACAATAATTAAAACACCAACAAAACTTATTATTATGAAGAAAGTTTTTAAAACTGGAAAAGGTCATGCCTACAAGCTTGAAAATGTATTNGGTGTGTGTGTGTGTATATATACTCTGTAATATAAAAAAAACATTATTATGTTTTTCATTAACTTATTTTAGCTATTATGGCTTTAAATTTTATATATTATAGCTTTATATATAGTCTATAAAATTAAATAGGTTGCATTGGCACTATTTAATCAAAAATTAATTAACAACAATGTACCTGAGGAGTACATTTTCCATGTTTATGGACTTCTGGAAATAATAATGATTAACTACATTTATAATTTTTGTTTTAGTAAAGACAAATTGCCGAAAATATAAAAACACAATAATTTTGTGAGGAGAGGATAGTCAGGAATTCGGTCTTGGTAGTTGAAGAATTAAAAACTAATTTTTAACCAAAAATGTTTTTATTTTAGCAAATGTTTCGGGCTAAATTTCAGCCCTTCATCATGGCAAATAGGGTGATGGGGAGAGAGAGAGAGATAGAGATAGAGAGATGAGAGAGAGAGGCAATACTCAACACTAACTAAATGACTGATTTAGTAGTCTTGAAAAAGTTACTTTTGAGCAGTAGTTTCTATCTCCTCATCTATTTGCCCTGATGAAGGCCTGATTTTTACTCCAAAACGTTGGCTAAAATAAAAACTTTTTTTTTTTTTAATTCGTTTTTAATTATTCAACTTCCAAGACTGAATTCCTGACTATCCTCCCATTAAAAAAAACAAAAAAAAACGGTCAACAAATTTACCTCCACAATTATTTTGCTTAGCACTTAATTTTGTTCTACTATTTTCGCGTCTAATACTGGCCCCTCATCTGGGGCTTGATGTAGAATTTCATAACAAACAGTATTTAGCGATTAAAACTGGAATCTATCGCCATCAATGTTACGTAAAAACTAAGGTGTAGAAGCAGAGGTTACCTTAGGTTTTCTAAGTAGTCGGCCTGTAGAGTATTATCATTTGTCTAATAATTAATATCATCAAAGTACAGAGTTATTATTTTATTTTTCATTAAATTTAAAGAAAAATATCATTTACATTTTTTAAATAATGAATTTAGTTGTGGTAATTAACTCCACGTTAAATGTTATGCAAGAAATGCAAGGGAGTGAGAATAAAAAAATTTCACTTCCTCAGCCGGGACTCGAACCCGGGTCTCCTGTTAGTAAGATTTTTTATTCTATTCCCTTGTATATCTTGTGTAAAATTTAACGTGGGATTAAATACCACAAATATAATCATTATTTAAAAAGGAAATATAGGAAAAAACGAGAGTTTAACAAATAATCGACAATGTTAGTACCTTCGAGTATAAGACGATACATTCGCCTTACTTGGGGGGTTTAGACTCGGAGTAAAGTGCGGGGACTTAGAGAGATATTATCGGAATGAATATCTGCTTCTATCTAAATTTGATGTTATAATTATCATTTCCTCGAAAAATTCGTCCAAAAATTTAAATGTACCTGAGTTGAATTTATATTGTTGATCTTTGACATTAATACGTTTTATTTTGTAATATATTTTCTGATATATGCGTGCAGTGCACTCTCTATCTCACCAGTTCTTGATATATATATGTTCATACAAGTCGCATTGCTTTCAAGTAAGCAGAATAAAGCAGGTAATAAAGATACCAAATGTCGTATTTTCCCTTTTCTTTGTTGTTAATATAAATATTTGCCGAGGAGTAGGGAAGTTTTTAGAGAACGTCCATAATTTTAAATTATAATATATATTGTCATACCTTCCATGGTCCGTCTTCATTGGTTTCTGCAACTATATATTCGTTATTATCAATGTTACTGAAATGTATATAGACATAATATTTGTTTAATATGTGTTGAATACATATTTGTGGCATGTTTTGGTATAGAAATTTTCAGGTTTAAAGTACTTATCAAGTAAGATATTTAAGAATGTAACTAAAACGTTTGGGAAGGAAAAGAGGGAATGAAATGAGGTGTATTTTTCTCTTCAACTCAATAATTGATTTGTTTTCAGAAAATTCGATCCAGGTCGCTAGATGATCTTCTGTAATCTTGGTAGGATTTCTCCAAGTGTGAATGAACTCTGCCTACACAACATAGGTCTCAGACTAAGTCCGTGGGTGTGTCCCTCCCTCTAAGTCCACATACTTCCATGACTGTATGCTAACGATCCTCTTCTACTCGACGGTGGAATTCAGCAGGAAGATAAATATTTGAATACACAATATACCGCGAAAAATATGAAATGCTTTTTTATAAAAAGTAATTGAAATGAGAATTTACTGTCAGTAAACAGCAATATAGAGTTGATGAAAAAATTTCCTACAATATTGATAAAGTTTAAAATATTACTTTTTTTTTATAACGTTTATTACATATTACATTCTGTTAAAAATAAGTAAAAACATTTTGTAATTTGATTACAATGAATAGTAAAAAAAAAAAAAAATGACATTAATGAAAGTCACATGAGGAGAGAAGGTGGACCAGTGACACCACTCTCAAATTATTTACAGACTACGAGGTCACGGGGCCATCTTCGTTTTTGTCGACGTGGAGGGTTGTAGGGGTTGGAGTTGGAAGTCAAGGGTCTGTGCTAATGGATTAGGATGGAATGGCAGTTTACTGTGGAAAAGGCTGAAGCGGGAAGAAATTAGATCCTGAACAAAAGGAACATTAAAATCGTGGTGAAGAGAGGAAATGGACACGTAATAGGGAGCATTTGCGATTATTCAGAGGGTTTTGGATTGAAAGGACTGGATTCGTTGGATGTTGGAAGGCTTGGCGGCACCCCAGATTTCAACTCCGTAAGTCCAGATAGGTCGTAATAAGGTTTTGTAGAGCGTCAGTTTGTTTTCAATTCTAAGATTGGAGTTCTTATTCACGAGTCTGTATAGAAGTCCATATCGCCGATTGCGTTCTTGTCTTTTAATTTTAGTATGTTCGTCCCATGTAAGTCCTGAGACAAGATGGAACCCAAGGTGACGAACGGAATTTGAATGTGGTAAAGGAATTTTGTTAAATTTCACAATTTCAGGGAAGTGTTTCTTCTGAAGTTGGAAATTAACTTGAACGCATTTTCTTCATTGATTTTTATTCTCAATATGCCCCACCATTGTTTGATTTTCTCGAGGTGATCTTGAAGATTTTTAGAAGCATTTTTAGGATCAGTATGGGAGGATAGGATAGTGGGTACTTGGATGGGTAGGAATGTTAGCAGTGTACAGGATAAATAGGATAGGTCCAAGCACACCACCTTAAGGACCTCCCGCTTCCACTTGGTAGAAATCGGAGTAATCTAATACTTGCCGAACCATAATGGATAAGTAAGACTTAAGGATAAGGTAAGTATTACTAGGAAGTATAGATTTCAGTTTAAACAGAAGACCACTGTGCCAGACTCTATCAAATGCTTCAAAATATTAATAAAGCATTCATTTCTTATCTTAGTTATTTATGTTATAATTTTTAACTGTTATTTCCATTATAGTCTTAATTCGTTATGTACAAATTTTGTAATAATAAAGATGGACCCTTTTTGGTGTTGTAATAAGCCTGCATAATTCCCACTGTGAAGGTCATGGACGCGCATCTCCGGCTTCCAGTATTAGGAGAGAATTATCGTAACCCCAACATAATCACCTTTAGTACTTAACTTGCTCACCAGAATGTACTGCAGTCACGATGTGGGAAGTGTGGGTGTTACCTCCATCTGAGGGACTCTAAGCGCTTCAATGGTCCTGGCCTGGCTGTGACCAGTTCCTCCAGTCTACAGGAGACAACTCATCTGAGGAAGTAAACTACCATCCTAAAGGAGCGCCTCCCTCATCTTGTCTCCCATCTAAACGGCCTCCAGCCAGACTCAGCCATATTAATTCTTTTTCTTCATTGTCATTTTAAGAATTAGACTTACAAAATAAATAAATTAGTATATATATAATTAAATACTCGGGGCTGGGATATTGTGTTTTGAAAATGGCAGGGAAAGCTGTCAACTAGAATTGAAGCTTTCAATTCTAAGAAGGCTTAAGTTCTTAAGAAGGCTTTCTTTTGGAGAATGTATTTTCCAATGGAATATCTTTAAGCTCTCAGTGTTCCGTCTACTTGCCAAGATTACGGTACATTATCTGCAATCATGCAGACTTTTGAAGGGTAATAGTCCATTCGCCCAACTTCCGAATATCCATCAACACTTTCCCGCGAAAACCCAATCGCCTATGCTATTATTTATAATTCTTTCAAATGATTATTGCTACTTTTTTTTTCAATTTTGAAGCATTCATGCATGCCCCATTTCAGGGGTAATAGCTTCTTCTTGCAAGCTATCATGTTAGTGGAGCGAGGCCTCGTTTCTTTAACGATTCTCTGCCCGCTAGAGAGACTGGCTGAGAACACGCACGGACGTAAAAAATTAAGTCCGTTCAGCGATAGAAGTGAAACTTTATTCAGCAGGAAAAATGTAACGCATTAAATTAAATTAAATGTATCATTTGAAACCGGATTTAATATGGCAAGAAATATTATAATGTTTTTTTTTTTTGTTTGTTTTTTAATCTTCTGACCTCATTTAAGGCATACTAATTTTCTTCAGGGTGTGCTAGGGGTGAATTTTTCACGCCGAAATGGTAAAGAACTAAATGTCACATTCAAACAGTTGGGAGAATTCATAATTTTATTTTAATATTAATGTGGGACTCGTTTACTTGTAATAAACAGGAGCTAATATCTTTCGTTCCAAATTTAAATCACATACATTTTTAAGAAATAAAAAAAATAAAATTTATTGCAGAGGAATTTCAAGTCATTCTATTTTGTTCTGCCGTAGCTTTCATTTGTTTCGTTCTGAAAGTACACTAAAATTTATAAATGCTATGCTAACATTTATTGGGGATGTTCGGTGAGATCATAGAGTCAAATTGAATATTTAAAAAATAATTGACTCCAACTAGGCACAATTTTTGCTGGTTATTCTGAATAGAGAAACTGATTCAGTAAATGATTGAGTCACACCCATACTGGGATATTCTCAGCTCTGATGTTGCTACTTAGATCTCGAAAGCACTCAGTTTAACCAGGAAATTACCATTTGTGACAAGATTGTCAAAATCTCTTCCACTTGAGAGTATAATAAACTAAATTTAAGTTTAAGCGAATACTGTACTAACTTCCTGTACCAAAATTCCAAAACCGAGAATATTTTGGCTGTTCCAGTGTCATGTTAAACCAAAACTTCATTTTTTCTTTGCAGATTGAAACCAAAATTTGTATTGATACTTTCGCTAAAGTTTTTATTCAATTTTAAAATTGAAAAATTTTTTTTTTATATATATCTTGCTGCGTTGGAATAACGAATTGTGATGAATTCAAAATTCTATGTTTATTTTTAGATGAGATATTTTTATTTTTCAACAATATAAAAAAAAAAAAATGGCATATATTTAAGAATGTAAATTTGAGTTATTCTTTTAAAACTCGTAAATTAAATTATTTAAGAGGGCTTCATTTGTAGTGAATTTCAAATGAAGGGGAGTTCACAGAAATAACTAACTAAATAATTGACAATATCTTAGTGTTGTGAAAATAATTATGAAACAAAATTGATGCATAATTATATTTTCCATCATCAATTTTCTCCAAAATTTTTACGAAAGGCGTCAAATAATTGTGACAATTCAAAATGGACTAGATAAGTTGAGAGCCCCCCCCCCCCAACCACCATCTCACTCACTAATCCTTCCAACAGGGACATTCCCATCAATCCCCTCAATTTTGTCCATCTTCAATGAAGCTCTGACGCAGCTACTGTGTGAGAGGTGCGTTTTAAAATGAAGTAACCAAAGTCAGTATTTAAGCTCTACCTCACAAAGCGTTAAAGGAATTTAGTTTTGACTGATCTGGTGTCCAAGCTGGTGGGACCCACTGAATATTCTCGTTAGTATAAGCGTATTCCTTTGGTTCAGGATCTAATTTCTTCCCGCTTCACCCTTTTTCGCAGTAAACTGTCATTCCATCCTAATCCACAGGCACAGACCATGTCTTCCAACTCCAACCCCTACAACCCTCCCCGTCGACACAAACGAAGATGGCCCCACGACCTCCTGGGGACATAGCCTGTAAATTATTTGAGAGTGGTGTCATTGGTCAACTTCTCTCCTCATGTGATTGACATTGAATGTCATTTTTTTTACTATTCATTATAATCAAATTACAAAATGTTTTTATTTATTTTTAACAGAATGTAATGTGTAAATAAACGTTTTAAAAAAAAGTATTAGTGTTACGACAAATACTTGGAGGAAGTAGCTTTCCAGAAGATACATTTCTAACATACACATAACATACACTATTTGAATAAGGAACTGGGAGTATTGAGCGCTTCCCCCTCTGTTCCTCCCGGACGCTCTACAGCCAGCCTCAAGAGCTTAGAAGCTGTTTACCTCTTTCAAGACCAAGTTAATCATTTACACCAAACTATCTGGTTTCATCTTTAATGAAACATGGGAAATCTCACCAGCTGTCTCAGTCAACGCTGATCCGTATTTAGACAAATCCTCACACATACTTTCTTGTAAAACAGTGGGATTAGTCTTGTCCTGGCTGAATCCTGTCCTGGTCCCTGTAACATAACCTACAATGTATGTACCTCTATCTGTCATTTTTTTTCTTCTTCAAATTAGAACATGTGAGGAATGAGTGGTGGTCTCTGGAAAATTGGAACGCCCAGTGGTGCTAATTACTTCTGGATGTTACCTGTGAGAGGTTATAAACTTAACTAGAGTGTCGAAGCTTAACGAACGAGAACTAATTAACGCTGGTATTTTGATGAGATGTGTAAAGCAATAAATGTTAATGTCCCTGTTTGTATTATCTGTTTAATGTACCCAAGACATCGCAAGTAAAAGCCTACTCGTTAGTACTTTTATATTTGATTCGCATACAGGATATGTTATGTAAATCTATATACTTATAAAAGTTCAAACGTAGACAATTTTTAAAATAATTCACTATTTAAATTGCTATTTCCAAATTAGTAAGTGATTTTTTTAATAGCTCATTGCCATCGAGTGGAACGAGAGGACGGGGGCGGGGGAGGGGTTAGGGGGATAAAAATTGAATATCTTAATTTTTCTTGATAATAGCATAAAAAAAAAAAAAAATGAATAGAACATAATTAGTTGAAAATGTAATTTTCTGACATTTATATTCAAATAAAATTTTTGTTCAAAACGTACAGTAAGAAAAATATTTATTTAAATTAATACAATATGTAGTTAAATTATTACGAGCGTTATTAAAGTTGTTTAAAGTCGGTGAATTAGATGAATTCTTCATTTTAGATGGAGAGGAGGTTGAGTTACCAACACTTGCAAACAATTCTCTATAATTAGTGCTAAAATTATAATTCGTTTTAAGCTCTAAAATAACTAATTTAAGATTTATTTTATGAGTAAATTTTAACTTAAATGCAAATTAATTAAACTAATAAACAATTCATTTAACTTTTTTACGCTACTAAGGTAAATATTTAAAAATATAACTGTGAAATTTGGGCGCTTCCCCCACTCTTCCATCCTCTGTCAGAGCCAGCTTCAGCTATCACACATTTTTAAATTCATAACTCGCCCAGGCTTTATGGGTCACATATAATTTTACTATGTCTATGTTTAACGAAACATATGAAATCTGCTTAGATTATAAAACTCCAGCAAGGTTAACATTTTTTTTAAATTCCAGCAGACGACTTTTAAAAAGTTATTCGATTCCTCACTGGATATAGGTGTTGGAAGAAGCTATAGATAGATCTTGGAAAAGCTATATATAATCCGTATAAAATTATGCGCGAACACATACATTTAAAAAAAAACACATACACACAAATGTATTTGTATTAGGTGAACACAATTTGTTTTAAAATAAACAAACTAAATCTAATATTTAGGCTTTTTTTTTTTTTTTTTTTTTTTTTTTTTTTTTACAACTGATAAATGATATCCATATCCTAAGAAATCAGTCAAGCTAAATGAGGTGGGAGCTTAAAGGTCTAGTCGTGGATATACTTGTTATTAGAATAGGTTACGGAAATATCCAGGATTTGTTTTGGATTTGTATGATGCTTATTAGGAAAATGAAGTGGCATTTTGGTAGGATATTATTATTACTAAATTAATAATCGTCATTTTGTGTCTTGTAAGAAAATATAACATAATAGGAGGAAAAGCACATGTTGAAGAAATTATTTAAAAATTTAATTATGGTATATGCTGAGCAGTATCGCCACACTTCTCTCCGAGTAGAAAAAGGGGCCAATCAGTCTACAGCCAGCCTTCGTGAACTTAATTTTTCCCTTAATTTCCTTCTTCAGACAGTACAATAAAATTTGTAATTTACTCTTCATAAGCCCCTCCGACATGTTCTTAGTTATTTGTAGGCCTTTTTTTTAATAAACCGATCAAATTTCTGTAAGCAATCGTACATCTTCTTTAGGTCTCCTAAAGTCCACTCTGCGGTATCTCATCCACTAATAGATCGGTTGGTACTCCATCAGAATAATTATTGTATTATATCATAATACATATATACATATAGAACAACTATATCATATATAAAGTTATCTATCTGTAATAATAATATATTACAGATAGATAACGTCATATATGATATAGTTGTTCTCAGAAAAGAGTAATCCTGTATCTACACAGCGGTAACTATACAAATGACGTTACTGCACCGTACTTAAGACACCAAATATCGAAGAAGGATCTACCTTAGCCGAGAGCAATGGATTCCAAGTCCTCCAGGAAGTCTATCACAGAACAATCCACCATTCTAATAGTTATTTTCATATATCCATTTCATATATCCATTAAGATAAATATATATGTACAGTGTGCAATAGCAAACCGCAAATTCTATTTAAAAGCCATATAGGTTCAAATAGATATAGATGACGATACACGAATCCATATCCATATATCCATTAAGATAAATATATATGTACAGGGTGCAATAGCAAACCGCAAATTCTATTTAAGAGCCATATAGGTTCAAATAGATATAGATGACGATACACGAATCCATATCCATATATGCAGAAATAACTATTAAATTTTAAAAATACGCACATGGTTAAATTATATTTTAGTACTTCCCCAATATTTCGCAATTTACTTTATTGACTCACCATTACAAGCACAAAGATCATCAGCATTATATCTTCAGATAAATATCTTTTTCAATAATAAGCTTCGTAATTTCTCCATCGGCTAATGTGTCTTTGAGAGACGGTAGAAAGTCTTCAGCGATCCATTAGTTGATGGACTCAGAATGGAGGAGAGAAGGTATCTCTTAAGAACAAAGAGATATAAGAGAAAGTTGGACACTTTACAGCACAATCAAAGTAAAGCATTACATGATGTCATATCGTAATTAAGATTAAATATATGAACCTATCTTGGTGGCTCATGAATCCAAGCCCCCATGTAGGTACTCATTGTTGTTGCGATACCAATCCAGATGTGTAATTATTAAGTCAAGAATCCCATCATGGAGGTCTAAACAACTACATACTCTGTGATTAAGAAATCCTGGTTTCTAAGCTGCTGCTTCTCACTAATGCTAAACGTTTCATTTTATTCTGTACTGTAAATTATACTGGCATTATTTGTGACCCGCTACATAAGTCAGATATCAGTACGGGATATCCTACAGGTCTGCAGACTTTTCTAACCATGATGTGTGAGCAGAGATTATTTCATAGAGACCTCCACAGAAATAATATTAGCTCTCACAGGAGGGAATACAGTCCACTTATAATTAAGCTGAAGTCCTCACTCTACCTCACTAAGTCATGTGTCCTCCAAGTGATGGATATTATTATTATTTGTGTCTGACGTCCCTCTACATAACACAGATATCAGAACGTGCTATCCTACAGGTATGCTGACATTTCTAACCGGGATGTGTGAGCAGAGATTATTTCATAGAGACCTCCACAGAAATAATATTAGCTCTCAGAGGAGGGAATACAGTCCACTAATAACCAAGCTGAAGTCCTCATTCTACCTCACTGTCATGTGTCCTCCAAGTGATGGATATTATTATTATTTGTGTCTGACGTCCCTCTACATAACTCAGATATCATGATGGGCTATCCTACAGGTCTGCAGAATTTTCTAGCCGGTATGTGTGAGCAGAGAGTGCAGTGGTAGATCCAAGGAACTTAAAGAATTGAATAAGTGCTTTCATTCAGTAGGTACACTTGTTTATTTCAGGTAACTAAACATTGAAGAAAAGAAGTTAAAACTGCCCACTCATCGTAAATTTTTGTCCATAGAAAACTTGAAGATAAGCTACCTCTTTAGGCAACACTTTAACTGTTTATGAACTGACTGTCTATCATTATTTATGTTAATACTATATGCCAACATTATTTCACAACACAATATTTTACAACACATAATACACAACACAATACTATATGTGTATTATTCGTACACAGACACTTACTACAAATACATCTACAAGATATCTGTCATTGCTGTAATGTTTATTATAACGGTTTATTAATTTACAATTGTTTTATAATTATAAAGTATTAAGTCCTAAAAACTGACCCAAAAAAAGAAAGAAAAGAATGCTCAGAACAGCTGCAACAGATACACTGGAAAGAAGATTTACTGTTCCCATATGTTTAGGGGTTTTCTCACTGGTATTCATATCCAAGAGGGTTATTTTTTCATTTTGGATTTGGTCTATTGTTTTAAACCCTTTAACTTGTGTAGTTGGAATTTTCGTCTCTACACATTTCAAGGAAAATGTAGATTTGAAATAAAAAACCACAGCAATAACGATTGTCCTTTTTAACAAATGTTATACAATACTTCGAATGGCAAGAAATATCCTTTTCTTTACAAAATACGAATTAACTTATATCCAAAGAAAATATTTATGGTGTGCGGCTTATTTTTGAAAATTTAGAATCTCAAAGAAAGATAAATTCAATATTTACAAAACTAAGCCTCTACTCGAAAATAAGTATAAGATAAAACTTATTGATTATTAATTAGTGGGTTCTACAGTTTAAACTGAACTTGAAGAAATGCACTTTTTACTTTTAACGGTTACAAAAACATGTATTCTTAAAAATATTTTTTATTAATTATAATAAAAAGAATTAACANAAGGTTCAAAGTACGACCGACGTGTCACCCCGCTCATCAGAAATATGTCACTCGATTGTGGGGGGTGATCAAAGCGTGGAAGGAGACTTTTAACCTTGTTCTGGGGCTGATTTAGCCCACTTGCTGCCGGGAGATTGCAAGTCCCAACTGCAGTCCTCCGGAGTGAACGGTCGGGGGCGGTGGGCTCCCACTTTCACACACTTTCTCCAGCTCGTTCCAGACGTCCCGTTCCAGTGACCCTGAGAACGCCAAGAGGACAGAGTTAAATCGCTCGGGGCTCGGGGGGGAAAAAACAGAGGATTGCTTCCCGCCATGAGAAACCGCCCCCTAAAGGAGTCACACCGGCTTTTCTGAGAGAAATAGAAATGGGGAAGAAACCGTAAAGAAACAATGATCTTATCCCAGTAAGAGACGCGGTTTTGGGGTTACACGGTAGAGATCTGGAACCACCACTGGAATCTTGTAATGGAATGTAGTAAAAATGTATTTATGTGTCTTAATTCGACCCAAAATCATATTTGCTATGACGTAGAACAATGGACAATAATCTAAACGATATAGGATATGTTCAGAGTATCGGATAAATTCCGAATAAAGAATTCATAACACGGTTCGTTTCGGTTTGGTAAATTGTTTCGGTAAATAATTTTAACCTGCCATAAAATTGACTTCAAAATAACCAATTAGTAAATTTGGAAGACATTTATTTATCACTTTTAAATAATCTGAAATTCTAGCAAAGTTGAAAGGAGAAAAGTAACAACTGGCACTGAATAACTAAATTACTTATCATTCAAACTATTTAAATGTTGGATTATAGAAAATGTCCAAAACAAATGTTTTTAAAAGTAACTAGGATTAGTGGCTTATTGATTTAGTGAGCATCAGTTTGATTATTAAAGAGCTGTGTTTCTTCCACTAAGAGCTAATATTATTTCTGTAGGGATCGCTACGAAATAATCTCTGCTCACACATATATATGTATAATTATGTGACTGTCTTTTTTGTTGCCTAGTAGATAGGATCGTATAAAAAAAAAATTGTATTTTTAAAAAATTATCTGCCGACCTTTCGATTTACATAGTATGCCATCTTCAGGGCTGTTGAAATAGAGTGTCATGAGATTACAATAATAATTTACAATATTATAGTATAGAATTGTCATAATGTAATGCGATATCAAAAGTATGAGTAAAATAAGCTATTTAGGAGAATTCAACATTCAGAAAACAAACTGTTAAAAATTATTAAAAAATTAAAACATTAATTGACCAACACCTACCCATCATGAAGACGAGAGAGACATCCTGTCCCAAAGTTCACATTTTCATGACTTTTTTTTGGATCTACCTTGACCGAACCCCAACAAAAAAACATCTAATAATAATATCTACGGTCAAAAAAATCTCCATTTGAAGGTTTAAAAAATTTCACAGCGGGGTTTTATGTTAATTATATTAGTGGTATACAAGCCAAAATTATTTTTCTTTCTTAGAGGACTTTAAAAAGTCGTTCTAAAATGCAACAGTTGAAAAGATGTAAGTGCTTCGATGAAAAAAAATGTGACCAAAAGGAGTAGGCGTTTATCTAAAATGTCAATTTCAATTTCAAAAGCATTTTTTTAAATATAGCAGGCGTACTATTTAGCACAGTGCGATGGATCTCAACACAGAATATTTTGCTGATAAATCAATAACTTTAGCTGTTACTTGAAGCGGCATTGAACAATTAAGGGAGAAAGTAACCTAAGCCTCGTGTTATATTAGGAATTTTCATGGCGACAATTTAGCTTAATTTTCTTGTTGAACCCTGACATTATTAGCTAGATTATATAAACTTTAGCTTAAGCAATATTCATTTGAATGGTAGATATATACAGCACTACACCGCTGATAAAATATAAATATATGTCGATACTAAAAATGTATTTGGACGAGAGTAAGGCTTTACCTGATCTTTGTTCATATCTGATATATAAAATATTCGTAGAGTGAAAAAGGAGTAAAATATAATTTCCTAAAATTTATGCCCTACACGCAAAGTTTATTAAGAAAGATATTATAAACCAGTATAGAGTCAGTTTTAAAGTTATTTATTTTACGGTCATTGCTCTCTATGGCGTATAAAACATAAATTGTAATACTAATTTTTAGTGCAAGGGAACGGAATAAAAAATCTAACTGCCCCAGCCAGGACAGTTAGATTTTTCCCTTGCACTAAAAATTAGAAAAATTTTTTTGGGATTAAATACCACAAAAAATTAATATATTCAAAATTAAAATTTAAAAGTAAATAACGAGAGTCATTTAAACAGCTTAACAATATCAGTTCCTCCGAGCATAAGACGATATATTCGTCGGTCTCGGAGGTTAGACTATCGACACCAGTGCGGGGAATTTATTAACTTATCAGACTTGTCCTGGTAGCATTAATGGTAAATGCACCGGCCCAGATAGCAGGAGATCTAGGTTCGAGTCCTGGCTGGGACAGTTAGATTTTTTATTCTGTTCCCTTGCACTAAAAATTAGTAAAATTTACGTGGGATTAAATACCACAAAAAATAATATTTATAAAACATAAATTGTAATTTACGTCCATCTTAATGAAACGGGATAAAACTGCATATTTAAGGCGGCTCGATTTTTTAAAATTGTTGACTCTAGTGCACAAAAAGAGACGAATCTAAGAAACATTTAGGTAAACTGTGTCACCGACCGTGCTAGATTTCCTTAAGAGAAATCTATTGAAAAGGTTCAAAGTACGACCGACGTGTCACCCCGCTCATCAGAAATATGTCACTCGATTGTGGGGGGTGATCAAAGCGTGGAAGGAGACTTTTAACCTTGTTCTGGGGCTGATTTAGCCCACTTGCTGCCGGGAGATTGCAAGTCCCAACTGCAGTCCTCCGGAGTGAACGGTCGGGGGCGGTGGGCTCCCACTTTCACACACTTTCTCCAGCTCGTTCCAGACGTCCCGTTCCAGTGACCCTGAGAACGCCAAGAGGACAGAGTTAAATCGCTCGGGGCTCGGGGGGGAAAAAACAGAGGATTGCTTCCCGCCATGAGAAACCGCCCCCTAAAGGAGTCACACCGGCTTTTCTGAGAGAAATAGAAATGGGGAAGAAACCGTAAAGAAACAATGATCTTATCCCAGTAAGAGACGCGGTTTTGGGGTTACACGGTAGAGATCTGGAACCACCACTGGAATCTTGTAATGGAATGTAGTAAAAATGTATTTATGTGTCTTAATTCGACCCAAAATCATATTTGCTATGACGTAGAACAATGGACAATAATCTAAACGATATAGGATATGTTCAGAGTATCGGATAAATTCCGAATAAAGAATTCATAACACGGTTCGTTTCGGTTTGGTAAATTGTTTCGGTAAATAATTTTAACCTGCCATAAAATTGACTTCAAAATAACCAATTAGTAAATTTGGAAGACATTTATTTATCACTTTTAAATAATCTGAAATTCTAGCAAAGTTGAAAGGAGAAAAGTAACAACTGGCACTGAATAACTAAATTACTTATCATTCAAACTATTTAAATGTTGGATTATAGAAAATGTCCAAAACAAATGTTTTTAAAAGTAACTAGGATTAGTGGCTTATTGATTTAGTGAGCATCAGTTTGATTATTAGAGAGCTGTGTTTCTTCCACTAAGAGCTAATATTATTTCTGTAGGGATCGCTACGAAATAATCTCTGCTCACACATCTCGGTTAGAAAAGTCTGCAGACCTGTAGGATAGCCCAACCTGATACATGAATTAGTAGTAGTAGTAGATCATAATGGAGGGCAATCAACTTCCTATATTCCTTCATAATGGAGGGGTTATTACGCCCTATAAATACCATTTAATATATTTCCTATAAATTAGTTAATAAAAGACAGGATCAGGATTATTTCGACCACTATAACAACCTAAATTAATGGATTAATTGATAACATTTTTTTTTTCTTTAAATATTATTATATATATTTTTCTACAACAATCCATTAAATAATAGCTAGTAATAATTTACCAAATAACGCCCAGCAATCTGCAAAAACATTTTGTTATCATATTATGTTATAAACAATAACAATCACAATATGGTTGTGTAACATAAAAGTAAAGTGGTAATAAACGCAGTTTTATATTTTCATTTATTTTTCTTTGTTTGATTATCATATATAGGCGTGTTTCTATATTATTTTGTACAGTTCTTTTTCGTATTCAGCCCTGATGAAGGCCTAAAATTCAGGCCGAAACGTTGGCTATAATAAAAACTTTTTTGCTTACAAATTAATTTTTAAATCTTCAACTACCACGAAAAAATTCACAACTATCCTCTCTTCGTAAAACTTGACGGCCAACAATTCAGTCCATATTAAAATAAATAAATTTCATTTTTCCCTNTAATATTATTTCTGTGGAGGTCTCTATGAAATAATCTCTGCTCACACATCCCGGTTAGAAAAGTCTGCAGACCTGTAGGATAGCCCGTCCTGATATCTGAGTTATGTAGAGGGACGTCAGACACAAATAATAATAATATCCATTACTTGGAGGACAAATGGCTTAGTGAGATTGATTCCCATTTGTTGTGAAATGATACTCCAGCCAAAAGAAATTGAAAAAAAAAAAGGGATCCAATGCCTTCCATCTCTACTCGGAGAATGAGGTTTCACCTATGGAAAGTCCTTAGTGTCCAGATAATCAGCTACTCCTCACAAATTAAAAGCCTCGACGAAATCGGAAGCGTTTATGCAAATGTTTAAGTTCCTAGACTTTCCATGTAATAGGCGAAGGAGAAACTAAACCTAACCGCCTATAAATTTAAATGCCGGTATGCTAATGCTGAATACATGCTTTGACCATGTCTGGAATTTTATGTTGGGACTGAAAGGTTCCGCAGTGGAATGCAGGTCAGCCATTTGCAACTCCAGTACTTCAGTAGAAAAACAGTCAACGCTTACGGACCGAGTGAAAATGGTGAAAAATTTCTCTATTATCCAAAGATGTACAGTATTATTTATAGACGATATTTATCTCACACATAAAGTGTATTTGGCGACTAAAACGGAGATGGCCTCGCGACTTTCTGGGCCTTAATGCCTAAATTTATTAGGAGTGGGGTCAATGGTTCCCTTCCCTCTGCACAGTGATGACCATTTATTTATTTCTTGTTAATTTTATTTTTTTATATTTTCTTCTTTTATTTTATTTATATTTTATCATATCATAAAATTACAAGATGTTAAGTAAACAGAATGTAATAAATAAAGATTTATTTAAATTAAAAAAAAAAAAGTGTATTTGTAGCATATCTATGTGCTGTTTCGATTATTGGTTTTCATTAGTGTACAAAAATATCAGAAGTTTCCGTAACAAGTACCTTCTGATTGAACAAAAAAAGACTACATTAAGTAACAAGCATACTGAGGTGATTCCCCAACTTTCATTACAGCTGGACTACTTAGAGTAATTGATTTATTTGAGTGTTATAGACAAGAGTATTAACTCAACCTTTGTTGTTAGTCTTAAACATTGACCTATATATGCATTTTCCTAATAAATTCTATATGCAAAAAAATTAAATTTCGCATCTATTATGATGAATTAACTATGGTCATAAGGAAGATATTACAATTAAAACTGTTGTTAACACTTAACCCTCCCCCCCCCTCCAACGTCGAATCCAATTTAAGGCAAAAATAAATATAATCATCAATGATTTGCGAGTCAAACTAATTATTGAAGTGGGTTCACATTTTTCAAAAACAAGAGGGACCACGAAACTAAATAATAAAAATGTGGTTACATACTTCAATAATTCCAATAATATGCGGTTTTCATGAAGAGGTTATGTCCTATAAGTGCTCGAAAATAAGGAAGATTGAGGTTTACAATTTTCATCTTCCTCGATACGATTGAAATTATTAACAAAGTCTTTCAACAACAACAAAAAAAAAATAACAAGTTTAGTTCCTTTATTTCAAAAATGACAAGGACTTGAGAGCATACAGTCAAAATACACACACACACACACACACACACACACACACACACACACATATATACACACACTCTGGAGTGTAAATATATACACTCGAACTTTTTGTAGGAGTTTCCATTCGATTCTTTTATTTACTAATACATGAAANACACATATAAATATATATACTTGTGCATTTGTGTGTAAATTTCGAATGAGAAATATTTTTAATTTTTCTAATGTAGAATTTATGAATATTTGCTCAACTCCAATATTTTCAATTAGATCAGACCAGTAGAAATTCCGGATATAGAATGAACAAAAGTACCAAGGAAAATATACTAAAAATATAACACATTAATTCTAATATGAATTGAAAAGAAAAATTATCTACATTTGAAAAAAAACAATTTTTTTTTGTGTTCACTAAACTTTATCATAAGCTCTGAAAAAACAGAAATTAATTATATGTAAGTATACAGATTATGTTATGAGTATCCGTAAGTATGTCTGTGGGTTTATTCTTCTATTGAAATAGTGATATATCATTAATAACCTTGTATAATATATTCATTAATTACTTGTATTACTTGACGTATCCAAATTCTAATGCATATTCCGATTTCTAAAAATAAATATTCTATTCTATTCATATTAAATTAGCAAATATGCTTAAAATATCTCCAGCTGAACAGAAAAGACACTACAAATATAAGACATAAATGTTTTTTTATTTATTACGCATTATGACATTCGTCTAATCAATAGCTAAATGAAAATCGATATTTAAAATAACGCCTTGCCTCAATTATTTGACATTTACGCCATTATATACCATCGTTATATCGTCACTTATCTTAAATATGAAATATATGTATTGAATACTGTGTGGCTATGAAGAGAATTCTTCTAAATATTTTGTGAAGCTTTCATCAAAGTCCACTAAAATTTTCCCGAAATTAATGGTCTGTAGAACGTTCTTAAGAATATTAATATGCCCATACAATCAAACTCGTGGGATCAGTTCGGGTCACGAGATCCTGGCGCTGCGGGTTCAAATCCCGACCCGGAAAAGTTTTTATATCGATAAATAAAAGCTTGTCCTGAGTCATAGATGTTTAAAATGGAATGACAACTTGTAGATAGCCCCTCCCTCCATGATCCTAAGTGGTTGTTAACATTTATTTAAAAAAAAAACAAAAAATAAAAAATAAAACAGCATCATGAAATTTTTCTATGCATGTTTGATTAGGATTAGGATCAGGTTATAGGGCGATCAACATCATGAATATTACGCCCTGACTGTTGGGGTTTATCTAGGATTAATATGCATGTTTGATTTCTGCTGTTTAAAAAGGAAATAATTTCGACTTTGAATAGAAAACTGAACCATAACTTTCTCCCATTCTTAAAACTATACTCGCTCGCAGTATATTAAATGATAAAATATTATAAACGCGACTATTAGGAAACTATATTTGTTCAGCTGAATGCTCGCTCCTATTGGTTGGATTTCGCTGATTCCTACACACCTTTAATTTTAAAGTTTAAATCGAGGACAAATTTAGTATAAATCTTAAAACTATTCACACTATGTAGTCAATAGCAAAAAAAGAAGAAATTATTTGCAATAGAAGAGGTGTAGTATACCCAAGAGATCTCATTTTCTGACGAAGGAATTGTGAAGAGTTTCCACTAAAATCCATCAGTTCTTAGGTAGGCAACAGCGATTCCTCCGCCCCCCTCCAGCCACCCAAATGATGGGAATCCTCCACATTCGGCAGAAGACATCTTACTTTCTTTCGGAAGAGATGGGCGAAGGAGCGGACGTGACGCTACTCAAGGTCGTTGCTGGTCGTCATGAGACAACGCCTTCCACAACAACTTTCCTCGGACTCGTGGGGGGCGATGTCCACGGCCCTACCATCAGGAGTCATCATGGTAATTGCAGGCCTTTCACTGACGCCCGCCCCGCTAAAGTGCCATAGGAATATCGCCTGTCCGCTTTCCCGCCAGACTCTTGCTTTCGACCTTCGGCACCCCCCTCTATGGGGATTCAACATGCCCCATTAATGATGGACATATGGATGAGGGTAGGTAATGGATAAGTGACCGATTTCATCGTAGAAGCTGCCAGAGACCTTGTCTAAGTCTGGCCCTGAACTGGCCTGGAAGGAATTGCGGGAAGCGCTCGCCCGTTCTAGTTAAATTCGAAAATTTCTTTCTTGCTTGACTACTCTTCGTAAATATGACACAGATTATAAACATTGGAAAATTAAATTTTATATCTAAAATGTTTTTGTTTTTTTTGTTATTTTTATAAACTTTTATTTATTATATTCTGTTAAATACCCCATTTTGTTATTTGATTACAATGAAATTTAAAATGACATTCAATGTCAATCACATGAAGAGAGAAGGTGACCAATGACACCACTCTCAAATTCTTTACAGATTATGTCCCCAAGAAGGTCACGGGGCCATCTTCGTTTGCGTCATCGGGGAGGGTTGTAAGGGTTGGAGTTGGAAGACATGGTCTGTGCCAGTGGATTAGGATGAAATGGCAGTTTACTGTGGAAAAGGGTGAAGCGGGAAGAAGTGAAGTCTTCTACAAAAGGGATATTAAGATCGTGATGAAGGGATGAATTGGATACATAATAGGAAGCGTTTGCAATTATTCTCAGGATTTTGGATTGAAAGGACTGGATTCTTTGGATGTTGGAAGGCTTGGTGGCACCCCAGATTTCTACTCCGTAAGTCCAAATTGTTCGTAATAAGGTTTTGTAGAGCGTCAGTTTTTTTTCTATCGTAAGATTGGAGTTCTTATTCATGAGTCTGTATAGGAGTCCATATCGCCGATTGAGTTCTTGTCTTTTAATTTTAGCATGTTCTCCCCATGTAAGTCGTGAGTCAAGATGGAACCCAAGGTAACGAACGGAATTTGAATGTAAATTTAAAACTATTTTATTTTTGCAGATAGAATGGTTGGTGGCAATTAGGATTATAAAATCATAATCAATTCTTCGCATTTCTTTTACTGATCGCAATTTTATATGCTGAGTGCTTTTGAGAATCATTGAATTCGTCTTCGGAACGAAGTCACATTTCTCTGCCTTAGTGGCTCTAGGT
Source organism: Oncopeltus fasciatus (assembly GCA_000696205.2). Lineage (NCBI taxonomy): Eukaryota > Metazoa > Arthropoda > Insecta > Hemiptera > Lygaeidae > Oncopeltus > Oncopeltus fasciatus. Next base: position 77,367 of record KZ806917.1, on the reverse strand, counting down.
TCACTGATTTCCAAACTTTTTCATACCTCAAATAAAAATGAAGATTTACTATTATAAATTTCGATCTCTTTCTAAATCCCCACTAATTTCCTCATCTGATTTCAACCATTTTAGAATTGATTCAACGATTTAAAATTTTAAAAAATACCAACTTTGTTTTCTATATTTTACAAATAAGAAGACCCGCCCAACACTGGAAAATACATTCTTAAACGTCATTCTCTATATGATTTTTTTTCTTTACATGTTAGAAAATAGAAAAGTTATAAAATTACATTTTACAAGTAATTTTTCAATACATTTTGTTTTTCTTAGCGCTAATAATAACGAATGTATCAACCCTTTAAAATTTAGTTATCTTCTAAGCCCTGTTTACCGCTCAATCAGTTCCGGCACTTTACTGACCCATCCATTGGTTTTCAGAATGGAGCTTCAATACAGAACTTGGTTACAGAAGGACCGATGATCTTTCAAAATTCGCGCCAACACACATAGGTTGATTTCCCACCGAGAAGTATTCTTGAGGCAGACTGAGCGTTCGGAGCGAGCTAAACCCACACCATAGCCATCAAAAGACAACCAAAATCCCTCGAGGTAATCGAGCAGTTTGCGTTGGCGACACTTTTGAAACTTTCCACCAATACATGGAGAAGTACATTTTTTATTTATTTTTAATTGTCAGTAAATGCTCTAGATGTAAGCTGGCATCCGCAATTTACAAAATAAGTCCGTCACATAAAAGGTGCGTAAACTTTGCGAATTCCCCAGGACTGTTGTTGATGAATGTAATTACGTATTTGAACTTTCAATCTCATATAATCCCCTTTACTTAGAGAATACATTCAGGGTTCAGTTTAATTGTTCTAAACTAAATTTTACGCCCTCTGCAGTGGAAAAATTTTTTTTACTCCCAAATTTCACATAATTCCTACTCATGTTCGATCGATTTCGTTCAATAAAAAAGGATATACTGTAATAAAAGATATATTACATATAATAACTGTAGGATATACTCACCATTTCATTTTACATTTAAAATCGATGTGCCAAATTATATTAAGAAAAAATTGGGGCTTCTAAAAATAGTAAAATTAAAAATTACGGTACAAGTAAATCCGTTCTCTTGATTTTTTAATTTCCTTTGTAACTTCTAAAATATGTCTGTTATAAATTAAAAAACCTATGTTGAATTGGGTTACTTTAAACTAAATATTGCACCTGGTTTTACAGTGATATTTAAAGATCAGATATTTAAATATATGAAAAACGTTTTGTACTAGCCAGGTAATCCCCACTTCTATTCCTCCGATTTTCCTCAATAACCAATTTCTTTCAACTTATATTTAAAAGAGATGTGCCAAATTTCATTAAGAAAATAAACTAATTAAGGCTTCTAGGCCCTTAAGATGAAAACTTACTTTTTTAAATAGAAAATAAATCCATTAAATAGACTATCTACTTTACCATAGGTATACTTAACCTTTAACCTCTACCGCCCAGTCTTGTGTCAGCCGTAAATTTTCCCTTCTCCATTCCCCTTTTCTTGTAAGATGACATTAATCTTGCACCCTTATTTATGTCCAGCTTTAATGAAACATGATAAATCTTCTGAGCTTACGTTGCTCATGCGTAACGGACGTTTTTGTTTTTAAATTATTATTATGAAATGTTATAGAATATAATAAGTTGAGAAATTATAGGAGTACGGCCAACATCGCTAACAAAAAAAAAAAATTTTATCTAAATGAATTTTTTATTATCAAACGACATTTCGGCTTACATTGTAAGCCATCTTCATGTTTATCATGAAGGCGAAAGGGGTCAAGACTGAAGGTAAAGAATGTAAATATTTAAAAATGTCATTATATCCTATTCTACAATTTTTTTTTTCACTAACTACAGCTAACTGTAAGCCCGATCTCAGCTATTATAGATTCTACACCATTGTTTGATGAATGAGCCTTTAATGGTGATTCTTATCAAAATTACGGATAGGGCTTAGCCGAGAAAATCTATTAGTCTCCTAAAACCTTGAGTTGCATTTTTTTTGTGGTGGAAGGGGGGGGGGGGGTTGGAAAACAAATGCCTGTTCAATTACAAGGGCTGAGGAATAGGGTGGCAAATTGCGATAGCAAATCAGTCCATTATCAAATTGGTTGAATAGGAGATAAGAAAAATGTTTGTACATGTTATCTCAAGGAACCAACATGGGAGGACTATATTTTCTTTTGAGATATTAGGGAAAAGCTGTCTCACAGGACCTATGTTATTAAACATAAGCACCTATTCTCTGGAGATATCTTACTAAAAAGATTCATTTAACGAGATAAACAAAAAGAAACTTTTTTTTCAACGTCCAAGCCATTATCATGTTCCTTTCAAAAAACAGTAATATAGGATTTAAACGATAAAAAAAAAAGTTTTTTTCCATCTATTATATCATGTAAGTTTATTTTCTTAAAACTAACAATTTTCATGAAGATGTTAATGACTTAACACTTAAATCTATAAATAAAAACCATTAAAAAAGATATATTACACATAATAATTATACAAACTAAAAATACCAAAAAATTTACCTTAAAAATATATCTAAAAAACTTATACTTAAAAAGTGAACCTAGAACGCTTAAAGAAACATATCTTATAAACTATAACTAAGAATACATGAAAACTAAACGTATGTCTAAATATACCTTAAAAACTTGAATTTAATAATATAATAAAGAACTAAATAACTAAAAATAAAAAAACCATTTCACACTCTCCCTCCCTCTCATTCTCTCTCTCTCTATCTCTGTCTCCCCCTCCCTCTCTCTCTCTCTCTCTCTCTCCCCCTCTCTCTCTCTCTCTCTCCCACTCTCTCTCTTCCTGTCTCCCACTCTCTCTCTCTCTCTCTCTCTCTCTCTCCCACTCTCTCTCTTCCTGTCTCCCACTCTCTCTCTCTCTCTCTCTCTCTCTCTCCCTCCCAGTCTCTCTCTCTCTCTCTCTCNCTCTCTCTCTCTCTCTCCCTAACTCTCTCTCTCTCTCTTTCTCTCTCTCTATCTTTCTCTCTCTCTCACTCTCTCTCTCGCTCTCTCTCTCTCCCTCTCTCTCTCTCTCTCTCTCTCTCTCTCTCCCTCTCTCTCTCTCTCTCTCTCTCTCTCTCTCTCCCTATCCCTCTCTCTTTCCACCCTCTCTCTCTCTCTCACTCTCTCTCTCCCCCCTCTCTCACTCTCTCTCTCCCACTCTCTCCCTCTCCCTCTCGCTAAGAGGAATTGACGATTGAGCCAGTGACTTGGATAACAAGTTCAAATCCCCCTAGCGGATTTCCTTCACCTTCCCCGAACAAGACGAGGATGGTGGGTGCCCCCTTCCCCCCCCTCCCTCCCCCTGTCAGCACCCCAGTTAGATGTCCCCGGAGCACTCCTCAAGTCGAGTACCTTGAACCTTGACGCGTCCTAGAAGACCGAACGGTACGGGAGAAAGGCGGCGAGCCAGCGTCACACGAGAAATAAAGCCGTTCCCTTCCGACTCCCATCCTCCATTCTGCAGCCTCCTCAGTCTTTATCACCTATCCGACATTCTCATAAGTATTTTATTTCATTATTGGCGTTGGTTTTAATAGCTATTTGTAATAAATTATCTGCAAGCCAACTCCAAAGTAGTGCCTATTCTTGTATTTTCCTTAGGGAAGTGTGTTGTAGTTATACTTTTAATTACAATAATGCAATTAGTCTAAAACTTATCGCAATGATTTTAGTAGACTTACTTTAGGGGATTTAAGTAATACACTTTGGAAGCATGACACGGCTTTTGAAAAAGTTCAACTGATCTTCTTCAGTGAACTTCTTGGAGAAGCAAAAAAAAAAAAAAAATGGTCCATCCAAAATTATATGTTTTTATATATTTATTTAACTGCACACGCTCTACCTATAGCATTAGCGTATTTTCAAAATAACGAAACCAAATTTGTTATTTGAGTTTACTTTTTCACCGCTGGAAATGCACTACAAACTGTTCTTAGATACTTCTAAAACACTATATATGAGTTTTAAAATTATACTATTAGATAGGCCTAAATATTTGGACATTAGTTAGATGTATTTGAAGCTTGATGGGATCAAAAATATTGAATCCTCAGTAGGATTTTGGAAGAAAATTTTAATTAGAAACCAGATCTAAATGATAAAAATAAAAAAGATAATCAGTTTGGAGGTAAATTTGTTGACCGTCAAGTTTTATGAAGAGAGGATTGTCAGGATTTCGGTTTTAATAGTAGAAAATTTAAAAAGTAATTTGTAACCAAAAAAGTTTTTATTTTAGCCAACGTTTCGGCCAGAATTTCAGTCCTTCATTAGGGCTGAATATAAAAAAGAAACATACAAAAGTAACATAGAAACATGTCTATATGTCATAATTTAACAATGTTAAACTATTATTAGATGATTTTAGTTGGGGTTCGGTCAAGGTAGATTTTAAAAAAATACAAATTTTAAAAAAGTGTATTTTTTAAAAGATTATCCAGGCAAATAATTTTTTTTTAAAATACACTTTTTTTAAATTTGTATTTTTTTTTTTTTTTTGGATCTACCTTGACCGAACCCCAACTAAAATCATCTAATAATAATATCTAAAAAACTCTCCTTTTGAATGTTAAACTATGTTTAATTGACTATATAAAATGCATGAAAACTGGATAACGAACATATTGGAAAGAAAAAAAAAATTATTTATAATATTCAGTGAGTAACATACCAAATAGGATGATGGGGAGAGAGAGACTCGCGCTCAACAGTGTCTACAACATGACTGATCTGGTTTTTTTTAAAGGGTTATTTGAGAATTGTGGAAGGGAACAGGAAATGGATGTAGGAGTGGGATAGGGATGAGAGGGATTAGATGGCTTGAGGTTCAGGACATATCGCTGTAGGGAAGGGGGAGGAAAAAAAAATATTACTCTAAGGATATTATAAATAATATTTTGTTATTCTTTCCAATATGTTCAGTATCCAGTTTTCATGCATTTTATATAGTCGATTAAACACAGTTTTATATTATAATGTATTTATTCTTTGTTAGATTTTGACATATAGACATATTTCTATCTTATTTTTTTTTTTGTATGTTTCTTTTTCATATTCAGCCCTGATGAAAGCCTGAAATTCAGCCAATTGGCTTAAATAAAAACTTTTTTGGTTACAAATTATTTTTTATTTCTTCAACTAACAACACCGAATTCCTGATGACACTTTTTTCACAAACAAAGATAACAAAACTACATATAAAGTAATGAAACTTAAAACAATTTTACACAAAAAACAATAATTAATTATATACCATTTTTAGGACTACTCTAATATGGCAACATTAAAGAGGCTTCGGAGTATTTTACAAAAGTGGGTTATTAGAGTCATGTCTTATTTAAAAGCCAGGTCACCATGCAGAAGTCGTTTTTATCTATGAAACTTATGAAGACTATATATTTTTATGTATATTATACGCTTAAACACAGTAAAAGAAAATTCTAAAATGGAGAAATTAGAAAAGGAGAAACATACTGTTATTCCACTTGTAAAAAAGTAATAATTTACCAAAATAATAAACAATCCTTTCAAGAAAAAGTATTGGAAGTTGTTTATAATTCTTGACCGAAAAATTCCAAGCGGAAAGAGACCATGTCTTTTTATAATGTAATTAAAAAGAAGCTAATTAAAAATAAACTTTAGAATATTAAATATTTTTGAAAATTTTAAAAACAACAGGTAGATTTTGTCTGTTGACAATATAGGTTATATATTCATTAATTTTGTGTGATCTCTGCAACATTTTTACGGAAAACGTAAAGATAGATATTTAAGATTGTAACAAGGAAGATTGAGCACTTCCCTTTCGAACACTGACGTTCTAGAGTCAGTTATAGTGATCTCACATTTTACATTTATTGCCCCCTCCAGACAGTAAGATCAAATAATTTATTTATTCTTATTTATGCACTTACTTTTTTTTTTTTTTTTTTTTTTTTTTTTAACTTTCTCTTGTGATCAATAACTCATAACGACTTCAGAGAGATTAATAATGGTTATATGACCAAACACTCTTCAACTCTCAGACATAAACATTAAAAAAATGGCAAAATTTGGTTCCAGGGACATTGAAAAGAAAGATATTTGTTAAAAAAATGTATTTTGATATGTTTCATGCTTCATGTACAGTAAACTAAGTGTTATTTTCTTGTTATCTATGGGTGAATACAGTCTCATGATTCCTCTTCGTGTGATAAGATGAAGCTTGACAATGCATTTGTGTTCAAAGAACACAGTCCTTTTGCCATGGTGTATTTGGAAATCATATTTGTAGCCCGTCACTCAAAAACTGCGTAAATTAACTGAATTTCTCCGCAGAAATTCCAGAAATGCCCTAGTTAGGGAATATTTTTACTTTAACTTTCCATGACGTGTCAATGGTACGTTTTTTTAAATTTATTTATAAAGAAACATTGAATATAATGTAACGGGATTAATTAAATGTTTAGTTACATATAAACCCTCACTTCTGATTATGTAATTAATTGTAAATATTTTTCAATAATAAATTACAATTTGAGTGACAAGTTTCTGCATATTAAGCATATTATGGGAATTATGATCACTGTAGTTTTGAAGATGCCTAAATCGATGATAGGGTTTTTAGATATACCCCTTCTCTCATTCAACCAAATTCGTTAATTCACAGATATTACTTCAGAATAATCATATTTAATTCAGTACCTTCACTCCTGTTAATGCGATTTTCCTGTTTTTGCAGAGAAAACACCGAGCAGACCAAACTGAATAGTCGCCAATGAGGGCAGATCCTCTTCAAGATGTTGTAACCAGTTTTTTTTCTTTTCTGGGGCGCCCTTTCTCATTTCCCCCCAGAAAAGTCTCTTTCACCATTTTCTCGATCCTACTCTCGTCAGGGTGTCGTTTCACATGTCCGAGCTGGCTTATCCATTGAGATGTTATCAAGCGTTTCCTGTTTTATCAAGTTGTCCCGAGGGCTTCTTCTACGTCAGGTATCTTGTCTGTGCCCAGGACACCATAGATACCATAGATACGTCTTAGGACCTCTCTCAGCGCCTGTTGATCAGCATGCTTGAGGGGGAAGGTTTCTGCACCCCAACAGACCACCGGAATGACTGGGGATTTGTGATGTTTTATTCTTCTTGGTACCCACAACAGTTTGATCTGCGAAGCTGTATCAGGCCATAAAACGCTTCATTCCCTGCTATAATTATTTTCCGTATTTCGCCACCTACCTTGTTTTCACTGTTAATCACAGTTACAGCACTATCAAATAACACATAATGGCAAACACACTCGTTGTTGTTAATACTACCATATAATACATTTTTTTCTCAAACATTGTACATATTTGTACTTAATTTGATTTTGAGCATAGTTAAATTTTAAAAAAAATTTAGGTCATGATTGTTTTGAAAAATAATTTTGGTTTTTAAGAATGCTATCTCAATTTGGAAAGTATCACAACGTTTTTAATTTCCCTGATTTGAAATTAAATGTAATCTAGATGCATTTCGAAAATATCTAATGTAACTTAGTAAATTGTGTACCGTAAGTCCACGTCTTTGAATTTAGCTGGAATTGATGTAAAGTCAACGAAAAATTAATTTTCTATTGGTTTGTTCTCAGAATTTTTTCATTATCTCAGCATGTCTTTATTTCTACAAACAAGACAAAAATTAGTTAACTTCTTTTAATAGAATAATAATAATTATTTGCGTTTAAATAACCATAAATACTTTCCAAACAAAACTGCAACAAAAAAAAAAAAGGTTGCAGCAAGGTTACCTCTATCTAAATTCGAAGAAGATGGATTCAGGTTAAAATAAAGTTTTAAAACCCATTTCCATATTGTCACTACCATTGGGCTACATAATCTTTCTCATGATACTAATACTAACGAAGAAATCTCGATTAAAATTGAACGCATTTGACGGCATCATTTGTTAGAACAGTATTTTTTCGAAAACCTTTGTAAGTTTAGGAAGGAGGCTTATAGGACGATAGGATGAGGGGATATGTGGTGATATTCCAGGTTTGGGAAATATTATTATATCAGAATATTTCCATAGGAGAGGGAAGTGGGTAATTCTGATTATTGAGTTCCACTAGTATGAATTCAATATTTCCGTCAATCTGTTATCCCAGCGAATTTCTTGGGCTGTTGTAGCTCATACAGACAAATACATATATTTGTCTGTATGTGTTCTAGCTTCCGCCATGTGTAAAATAAAGAGATTAAATTTGATATTAAAGAATCTTTTTTCAAACTGTTGTAGTGATTAGTTCGTCAATAGTTGAAATCAGTGAGGGCTTATGACAGGGGAAAACAAATTGTTAGGATAGGGGGTTCAGAGAATGAACAAATGGAAAAATTGTCGATATCTTAGTTATTGTTAAGAATTACGAAAAAATCACAGAACATACAAGGTGTAAAGTGAAATTTTAAACTCTTGAATTTTACAAAATTTTTCTGAATTTGTTAAGTAAATTTTTTAATAATGCAAGTTAGAAAATTAGGTGGACCCCCCCCCCCCTCATATTTATAAAATAAAGTAACCATATTCGATATTTTGACTTTCTCTGAAATTGAATGCATTTTTTTTACATTTTCATGCTTCTATAAAAATGAGGGAGAGGGAGTAATATTTTTAATCGAAACTTCTTCGTTAGTACCATATTAGTATCATGAGTAAGTTCATGCAGCCCAATGGTGGTGGCAATGTGCAAATATGTTCTATAACTTTATTTTAACCTGAATCCATCTTCTTCGAATTTAGATGGAGTAATGGAGGTAACCTTGCTGCAACCTTTTTTTGCAGCAGCAGTTTTGTTTGCAAAGAATTTATGATTATGTAAACGCGAATAATTACTCATCTTCCATACCATGCAAATCCATTTGCTAGGACCTTGTCCGCTAAGTGTAAATTCCTACAGCCCTCCCCGTCAACTCACAAGAAGATGGCCCCAAAACCTCCTGAGAAAATAAATTACATTTGATTTGAAAATGTTGTCACTGGATAATTTCTCTCCTAACGTACAACTTCTTATTTGTTAATAATATAAAATAAAAATACAAAATGCTATTATTAACAGACTTAATAAATATGATAAATAAATATGATGACTGAAAAAAAAAAATCACATTCGATACAACAAACTCATACTCTATTAAAATTAGTTTTAGCAGATTTCCCGAGGGGAAATCAAACTTCTCACTTTGGTAACATGAAGCGACTTTTGAAAAAAATATTAACGGAATTTTACCGATCCTACATTAAGAAGATACGATCCATCAATCAAAATTATATGTATATATATATATATATATATATATATATATATATATATATATATATATATATATATATATATA
>KZ806917.1:32494-50536 GCA_000696205.2 Oncopeltus fasciatus | reverse complement strand
TTATAATTCTCTATTATACTAATTTCAAATATTACTGTATTCTCATGACATTGTATTTCTACAGCCCTGAAGATGGCTTACAATGTAAGCCGAAACGTTGGCAGATAATCCTTCATTAAAAAAATACATTTTTTTAATTTGTGTTTCTTTGGATCTACCTCGACCGAACCCCAACTAAAATCATCTTAGAATAATGGATACCATTTATTTTTTTTAAAAATGTGGTTTCCCAGGGCGATAATCGCGCTCCCATTTTCTTGCTGCATGTACTGCAATTACAAAGTACTTACTTGTTAGTATAGTACTTATATGTGATACAAACTATGGCTTCCGGTACGTCGATTTTGAGCCGCAATATCGAATTTTTGAGTAGCTTATAGCAACAAATGTTCCAACTGATGTTTTCATCAAATAGTGAGTGTGGCTTACCGTCTCCACAACTGTTTTCAATCCAAATTTGACTATGATATTTATTCTTATGGAATGAACGAGAAGCAAAACTGCACTTTTTACATCTGGCTTTTAGAGAGAGCAGAACAAGGAATCAAAAGACTCGGATTAGAGACATTTTCGCTCAGATGTACCATTTAGAATGTAAGAGAACGAAGAATTGCTGTGAGTACTTCAATGGAATGGCAAAATGAATTGAATAGTGAAGTATACAGAATTTGGAAGAAGGGTAAGAAATTAAGTATATAATAAATATATGCATGTTCAATTTATTCTATATACGTCCTAAAAAATTGTTAAATTAACAATGTTTAATTAATGTTTTAAAATTGCCTTTCCTTTTACCGTGCCTAATTAAAGCACACAAACGAAAAAAAATAAAAAATAGAAATATTATTTATAGGTGGGAATTGGAAGAGTCACGTGCAAATTTATAATTCTCCCATTTGAGCACTTTTTTTTACTATTAGTATGTTTTCCTTGTTATTTGACGTCTCAGGTTTTTTTTTTTTTTGTTAGCTTTATCTGGCTCATTTTCAGGTCAACTGAAAATCATAAATATTAGTGGGATGCCATTGAGTCAGGCGAGGGAAATCAAATAGGCGATATGTAAGAATCTAAGTTGTCGTTTCATGATCCGGTTCATCTTGATTAATACTAATGCTCTGGAAATGGATGTGCTGTATCCTTTCTCTGGAAACGAGAGTTTGTATTCTCATCTGGAGATCTAGAGCTCTCGTGGTCTCCATAAGGTTGAGCTGTTTCGCCAAGCTTCGACACCATACATCAAACTCTGTCTCCGTTGAAATACATTCAGTGTGTGTGGTGACCAACTTTTTAATCTCTTCAGTCGTGCTGGGAAGAACGGTATATTCTCGAAGGCACTGTTTTTTGGGGGTTGGCGACTGTGAAGGAGGAGTCTTCAAAGTCTCAACTGTCCTTTTTTGATTCGATGAGCTTTGAACTGGGAAGTCTTCGAAGTCCGCTTCATCTTGCTCCTGGAGGGTTGTGCAGCTTTCAATTTCCATAGCCTGGCTTGATGAGGTTTCATCCATTTCTGTTTTCCCTTTCAGAATGGAATGCACTACCGGAAACCAGGGAACCTTCGGTTTGTATGCGCCATTACCGAATTTCTGCGATTTCTTAATTTTTTTAATTTCTTGAAGATAAGAAGATCGAATATTTTTTATTTTTTGAGCGGCTTCACGAAAACCAAAACCGTCAATGTTCATTTCTTCACATATTTCTTTTAGTGCTTCAACCCTTACCTCTCGAAGCTTGTAAAATGGGGAATCCATTTTCCACAAACATTCCTTCTCTCGAAACAAATTAACAAACTTCATAATTTGCGCATCATTCATTTTATATATGGACATTGTGACTAACCTTTAATATGAATATGGGTGAAGTTGTCTATCAAAAGCAAACTCTCGACTGGGGCCGGTGAGGTCATGGGATGGATAAGGGCGTGCTATCAGTCTTTCATAGACGTGAACACCTCCGCCTACAAGTTCCCAATTGGTAGTGATCATGCTAACCGGGTGTTGGAGTATGCTCTTTTCTATTTTCTAATCCGAGCCAAACCCGGCCAAATAGTACTAAAATATTATTCATTGAATCATAGAAGCGTTCATTAATCTTGGAGAATCAAATATCCTATAAACAATAGGAATTTAAAATTGACAAACGGAATTTTCACAGTCACAGTTATTGTTCAAGTACAATAGTTGTGTGATGGTTACTTTCAAATTGTGAGAGAAAATTATCTTAATTATTAAAAAATTTATTTAAAACTATTATTAATAAACAATACTAATAATATAAAATCAGCTAATATTGGCATTACAATCTAAAATGTAATTAGTAATAGCAATGCTAAAAGCTGGTGTGTAGTAGTAAAATTATTAATCAAGAAGGCTCTATAGAGGTTTCAACAGCTGTGAATTTTTACATAGTGTGTGGATAAAATGGCGGCTTTGGCAACTAGATTTTCTCAGCTTTCCAGGCCGTTTTCCACGGCCAATCGGCTGTTATGTAGCAGTGAGTTATATTAATTGCTTTCTACAATATTTCATACATATTAATTATACCGGTTTTTATAAAAAATATATGATACTACTATTTTATTGAGCCCGGATTCCCATCGATCTCTCAATATATTTTGATTTTACTGCTTTTTCAGATTTTAAATAAATAAAATGAGTATTAATTTGCAGCATAGCTAATTTTTTAAAGATTTCTAAATATTTATTAAATAATTAAGTTATTTTTAAAATTATAGGTGAGTGTTATCTTAACAGGAAAGCAATGATAAGAACACTTCATTTTAATCTCAAGACTCAACATTGAAATTCTTTTTTCTCTAACGTATTTTACCTAGTAAATTTGGCTATAAAATTGTGAAAAGTTAATATTAAAATTGTTGTGATGAAGGATCTATTTTTAGATTTTGTATTTCAAATTCTAGCCATTATAATTTATTTAAAACTCTTAAATGAATTATCAATTAGCAGTAACACTTATTAATAGTTTATTATATTTTATATTTAAATATAGGTTTTGCATTTATGACCACATTTTATTTTAGTTTTTGCATTTAAAAACAATATTAGTTTTAATTATTTTAATCATTTTTAGAATTTCTTTATTCTCTTTTTGAAAACGATGATACTCACTTTTTAAACATATATTGGGGAATGTTTATGATTTCTTGGGAATAAGTATAACAGATCATTTGCTATTACAATTAATAATATAGATTTTTAAAATTACTAAATGACGATATGTTGATGTGATAGTTTTGTTGAGTAATTAGGCATTAATTTTTTTAATTAAGTAAAATAAATACAAAGAAATGATAATTAAGAAAATGTAAAATGTTTTTCATCCTTTAAATTTTTGTTATACCTTTAAGCTAGGTAAATGAGTTGTCACTAAACAGGGATCAGTGTATGTCAGTCAAGTGCTAATGTAGACTTAAACTTAACCTTAGTATAGGTAAAATCCAATCCAACCCTATTTTCCGTGAGTTGGAGGGTCAAGAGAAGGGAATTTGCTTTATACTAACTGATAATATAAGAATAACTGATAATTCTCTAATATTTTCTTTGAATATATATCTATTTTCTTTAACTACTTAATACCTATTTAAATATTGGGAATTCAGGATGAAAGATTATGCATAGCATACTCTTTATTTGTGATGACACCATAATGTAGTTGAGCTTCCAACGATACTTGTCTTTTTTAGGACATGGATTAAGTGCTGGTAGTAAAGCAAATATCTCAGAGATAACTTCCCCTTTCTTGAAAAAAGTATTTGGAAAGGCCAAATCACAGGCTTTGCCAATAATAATAAAAGAAACAATTGGGAAAATAAACTGATATGATGTGATGCCATAATGATAGATTTCATGGCTACTTCTCTTTAATAATATTTCCAGGCAGGAGAGATAGTCGCTGGGAATGCAAAAGGCAAGAGAGAGAATCTCTGTATCTATCGAATTCATTGGTGCCATTTTGATATAATGGTTTTAAATTTAGTTTTTTCTCTCATTTTCTGCATCACCAGTACTCAGCCCCTCTTGCCCACAAAAATTATTTTTCAGGTAGGAGACATGTTCTCTTCAATACTAACACCTTTTTTTTTTGCCTGTCCTAAAGTAAATTCAGGAGCAATTAAGGGAATGAAATGTATTTCTAATAAAATAAGCATTGTATTAATTACTATGCTAAGTCTTGTGTATTACTATTGTCACTTTAGCCATATCAAGAGTAGAACAGAATTTTGAGTTTTGAATACCTGATAACTGAATATGTCTTGTGAGGAACACTGGTCTCATAAATGATGCTGGATTTTAATCAGACCCAGGATATCTTAATATTTTTTTATATGGTTACTGATCATCATCATCAGGAGCATCATTTTAAAAGAATAATTCAAGTTAGTCTGGTCCTTAATCTTGATACTTCTCGTTTTCTGCATCTTGTGGTGTGATCAACTCATTCTATTGGGAGCCCAAAGTAGTGTCACTATTCGTGTGAAATTTTCTTTATTTTGTTTATTACTCTTTCCTTTACGGTGGCCTGATACTCTTCCCTTTACGGTGGCCTGATACTCTTTAATATCAAAGCAGAGGAGAATGAGGAAAAATTGATCTTTTTTATGAAAATTAGTTTTCATCTAATAAATAGAGTGACCATCCTTCAATTTTACTATATATTCTTATTTAAGTTCATTTAATGTAGTATGGTATGTTTCAATTCAATGAACAACTCTAAGCAATATATTATCTATAGCTTCCTTTAAGCTAGCAACCGACTCCTTACATCATTTTTACCATCATTTTTTGCAGTTTCCTTAGGACTAAGATGTGCTTCTAAGTGCATTCCTTTGGAGGGTTATTTTTGCTGTCTCTTAGACGAAATATGTATCCAAAACTATATCTAGTGTTTTCTCTTCATCATTTTTCCCTACTTTATGTCCACAATATTGATTAGATTTTTGTCAGATATTATGTTAGGGTTAGAATGCCAAAAAAAGCATTCAAATTTTGCATAAATTTCTCCATTGAACTGGTATTAAGTTACTCACTTTGAAACGTTAAGCAGATAAAAAGTAACTCATTTTGTTCAGAAGAAGAAGAGGAGGGGGGGGATACAATATTGAACAAATGCACATTGTTTACCTTGTGTAGAAGTAGTCTGACCAATCTATGTGACCAGTAAGTTTTCCCAAAAGCCCTATTATGGTCATATTCACTTAAGTTAAATGAACTGCTTAGCTGGTATTTCTGTACTGCTCTCAGTTCTGATTGAAAACAGGTCTCTGAGGCCTATAGACATTTCTAAATTGAGATATAATAAACTGGAGTATTAGACTTATCAGGGATTTTTTTTTTCGAAGGAAGTGCATCAAACTATTAAAAAGCTTCAAAAATATGAGCCTATCATTATCTCCCGTTCATGTAAAATATAGCTAAAACATTTTTAAGTGGTGGATTGTCAGAAAGAATGATAAAACTATTAGAATGTATTCTTGTGAGCTTTAATTGCATCAATGCTTGATTCATAAGTTGCTATGCAATGTTCTTATTTCCCAGCTTTTCTGCAGAATTAGGAAAGCTTCAATTTAATTTGGAAATTTGTCTGCCTAGGTTTTTTGACTTATTTTTTTAATAAATACTAGGCTGTATTTTTAAAATCTTCATGATTTTTATTAATTAAGGTCTATATCACAATAGAAGAGTNACATACATACATACATACATACATACATACATACATACATACATACATACATACATACATACATACATACATACATACATACATACATACATACATACATACATACATACATACATACATACATACATATATATATACATACATACATACATACATACATACATACATACATACATACATACATACATACATACATACATACATACATACATACACTGCAATAGATTTGAGATTGGTAATAAGTACATTCAAGTACCTCTTAAGTCACCTTAGTTAATAAATAGTAAGCTAGTGACGATAAGAACCTTCGTCTCCTGAAAAAAAAAATAGCTGTTTAAATCTTACAAAAACAAAAAATAAAAAGCCAGTCTTTCTAAGTAACATTAATTTATCTATGGTCTTCTTGGTTTACTTTAATGTATTTATTAACTGAAAAAATTGTTGAATTAGAAATTAAGTTTGGCATCACTTCACATTGTAGCTATTGTTATGGTCATATCTTCTAAGTATTTGGTGATGACATGCATTCTGTCACTAAGCCGAGTAGGTCTTTGGGTTAGTTTTTGTGTAAGTTAGATATTTTTCCAATTATATTGCAAACAATTGTGCATCATTTCATGAATATCTGAGAGGGATAGTGGCATAATATAAACAGTACAGGTCATGAATATGTTGGGCTGGCATAGCCCAATGAATCCCTGTGTAACTAGGAGGAGGCTTTGAGCCTCTTTTTTTTTACCCGGCTTATTATTTGGAGAAATACAGCTTGCTCTGTCCCATGGCTGTTAAAAATAAGATTGTTACT
Source organism: Oncopeltus fasciatus (assembly GCA_000696205.2). Taxonomy (NCBI): domain Eukaryota; kingdom Metazoa; phylum Arthropoda; class Insecta; order Hemiptera; family Lygaeidae; genus Oncopeltus; species Oncopeltus fasciatus. Next base: position 44,031 of record KZ806917.1, on the reverse strand, counting down.
TATTAACATCTACTCAAAGTTTGGGTGAACATTAAAGGATAAATATAACCCATTAAACAGGGTGTGTACTGACTCATGAAATTTCCTATGATTCAATTTGTTCCCAAAATTTATTTTTTTTAAATTGCAACTTTATAATAATTAAAAGGAAATTCAATTAACTTCCAATTATGCAATAAATACATTATTTTAATGGAATAAAATAATTCTTTTATAGCAGTTAGCTTGCAAATTAATTTTGGGAGTAAAAGTATAAAAATCGGGTGTTTAATGGCTCTAGATTAATAGATACTTGTTAAATCTTTAAGAATTTTTGTAATGGCGTTTTTCTTTTGCTTATTATTCTTTCAAATTATTACATAAGGCTTGTTTACGTGGTTCATTATTATTTATAATTATTAATTCAAGTAATTCATTGAAAGCATTCTCATTTGTTAGACAGCAATGTTTGTGTATTACTCCTTATAAGTGTGAGTCAGACAGGAAAGTCCTGCTTCATATCTCTGACCTTGAGGAAGACCCGCCCTTATCTACTTGCACAAGTACTCTTTATGCATAATTTCTCAATTATTTTACCAGTATGGTCAATCTGGTGGGATGGAAACTATAGCTTGATTTTATTTATTATGAGCTATGCCTCATTCCACTCTCTACCTCACAACTGTTCTCCTTGTTGATTTTTTTTCTAAGTCCTTTAAATTAGCCTTCTTTATCTTAAATTACTACCTTAAAAACTTAATATAAATAAAATGAATAACCACTTCCATATGTAAAGAAATGACCGAGAGAAAAAAATCAAGCATTTTTTCTCTCGGTCATTTCTTTACATTAAAAACTTAATATAAATATAAGATGACATTAATTTTAAAAAATATGTTTCAGTAAGGATCAGTGAGAGTTCCTGTCTCATTATACTGTACAAGGAATCTATATAGAATAAATCATGAAGGAAAAATCCATCGCTCTTTAAGAAGGACGGCGGCTAAAAAGTACGACCATTTAAGGGAGTGCATTCATGAGACTGGTATAGAAGCACTAGAAGTGATTGGGAAGCGCCAACAGCTAGATTGATGGTCAGAGGAGACTTTTGTAAGAGAAAAAGAAGTAGAAGCGTAAAACGAATACTTCCTCTCAAGTAGCAGGTGGGATTGCGTGTCCTAAAGAAGTTTGAATGCGCTGGTGAAGTAAGGATAAAGGATTCGTGGAAGAGGTACTGTCAAAGAATTGATACATCCTTTGCAGGGAGCGAGAGAATTTGTTGAGTCCTCAAGACTCTAGGATCTCAAAGGATTGGTATACTTCCTGATTAACTTAAAGTATTACAGTTGGAATGTGCATTTCGAGGACCCACCGAGAGCGGAGTTCTCGCGATACAACCTGGACAGTAGCAGAGACTATTTCTTTTAGCCCATTTTCCCGTAAAGGTAGAAGAAATTCAGTGGGTGGGCATTATGATATATATTACTATCTGAACAAAAGAACACGCTGATAGGAGGCTGTATGGTGAATTCAGATTGAGAGGAATCGCTATCAATTATAACTGAAGACAAGTGGATAGAATGCTGGATGTTATGCTACTGATGAAAAATGAACAAAGTCAAGTATGAAAGAAATAATGTAAAATAAACCTATTGGAAATTTATCCCTGATTAAAATAATTAGGCCATATGAATCCTTTTCTAAAAGGCAGACTATAAGAAAAATGTCAGAGGTTAGAGGTCATGGAACCAGTGAAAAAGAAAGTAATTGGAGCTAGGAAAAGATAGATTTTTAATAATGTGATAGGATGGCACAAACTTGACACGAGATATTAAATTTTTCAACTGTGTAAAAGTCAAACAAAAACTTTTAAATTGCAATTTTGATGAATTATACTAGATAAGTTTTGGCATAGATATTGTATTAATTTATATATTGAGTTAATAAATTTTCTTATGAAAATATAAAACANTCATTATTTATTTAACTAATATATAAGATAATTAATTTACTTAGATTAATTTTCACATATCTAAAAAGTGGGCTAGCTAAAGTTTGAAGTGGGATTACTAAAATGTTTTTGGTTTTGACAATTTCATAAATTTGCTGTAAATTGTAAAGAAAAATTATGACATTTGAATACAATAAATGCAAGGGAACAGGATAAAAAAATCTTACTGTCTCAGCCAGGACTCGAACCCGGATCGCCTGCTTGCCGGGCTGGCATGTTACCATTTACACAACCCAGACTAGCCTTATAACTTATTAAATTCCTCGCACTCTACTGGGAGCTTAACCCCCGAGAAAAACGAATATATCGTCTTTCTTTAGTCTCTACAAATATATCGTCTAATTTGTCCTCGCATAAAAAAATGTGGGATTAAACACCAGAACAAATACAATATTTATAAAAATAAAATAAAAGCAAAGACGAGAGTCTAATAAATAGCCGACAATTTAAGCTCCTTTGAGCATAAGACGATATATTCGTCTTTCTCGGGGGTTTAGACTCCCAGTAGAGTGCGGGGAATTTAATAAGTTATCTGGCTAGTCTCAGTGTAAAAACATGCCAACCCAGCAAGCAGGTGATCTGGGTTCGAGTCTTGGCTGAGACAGTAAGATTTTTAGCATTTGATTGCAACAAAATTAATTGAATTTATTGTATAAAATTAATGTGGGGTTAAATACCACAACAAATACAATATTTGTGATATTTGAATTTATTTTTTTTTCTTTCATGGCTAAAGACTGCCATTTGACTACTATTTTTGTTTTCATAGCATGTAAGTGTATATATTTGCCTGAATGCACACCACAAACACACATACACGTGTATGTGCAGTAGTTGCAATTTTAAAAATTTAGAAACCAAATATGTTATTTAACCTTTTTTTTAATGAAGTTTTGGATGAGTTCATTAATGGCTGAAATTCGTTGAGGTTAAGGGGAAGAGGAGCTAAGATGGATCAAATGAAAAATCATTAATCAATAAATATATTATTAGCTTTATGAAAAAATATTTTCATATTCTTTTACACTTCTAGAAAAAATGCATATTTAGAAAGTTATTTAAGTATGTAAATTTTAAAGTTGTGCCAACCTACTTTTTTATTATTTATAAGTTAAAGTCCATTTTCTTAAAAATTGTTAAATGAGCTAGTTTTGGTTGAAAAATACAAAACCCTGAAATTTGTTGATAACTTAAATCCAAATTGTTGCTCTAATTTTTTTTTTTTTTTTTTTTTTTTTTTACTACTGCCTCTATTTATTTGCCTCTATTTACTAATAATAGTAAATATTTTGATGTACAATGTGCTATAAATATCAGTCCGTGTGCTATTGTGGTGGGAGTGTAATTGGTACACCACCTATAGCGACCCTTTTACCCATAGGTATGTGCAGGATTGCTCAAATGTACAATTTACACTTGAATTTGAATGTTATATTTTCAAATTTAAACATATGTTCCTCTTTAGAGTATAGAAAGTTTCTTAATTTCTCCTCTATTATGTTTCTAGAGATGTCTGACCCATTGGAACATTCAACTGGGCTTGAGAAAAGAGAACTTCTTGCCCGTGTTGCTGGAAATGATGTAAGTAATTTATTTTATATGAATATACTAATTCTATGTTTGTTTTATTGATAAAATAATGTCTTAAAAATATAAATAGCTTTAATTATTTGTTTATACTTAATATTTATATATTTACATAAAAATAACCATACTACTACCAATGATCATTGCTTGGCATTTATGTCAGGCTTTAACCTAGTCTAGGAAATCAAAATATTATTTCATTCTGAGAAGTACTATCATGTATAAATCATAATTCAGTTTTAAAAAAAAATGTTTAAAACACTACTCGTGACCACTGGGTTGGGCATGAGACCCAAATACTTTAACTACTTGGCTGACTATGACCACACATTCCATACTCTTCAATGTGTGGGGCTAGAACAACCTGAAGAGAGACTAAAACAACTCTAAGATGATTTTAGTTGGGGTTCGGTCGAGGTAGATCCAAAAAACACAAATAAAAAAATGTATTTTTTTATTTGTGTTTTTTGGATCTACCTCGACCGAACCCCAACTAAAATCATCTTAGAATAATATCTACGGTCAACAAACTCTCTCTCTAAAACAACTCTTTGTTACAGAACTACTCTCTGAGGTCTCTATAGGTTGCTGAGGAGTTTTATGGAAGTAAATAATTATTTACTGAAAGTAATGATCTTTAAATGCATTTCTTTTCATCTTCATACATTTCTAAAATTTAAATTAAAATTAAAATTTTTTTCTTTGGGGAAATATTACTTGCATCTGGACAAAAATGTTTTGGTTTGATTAGCCTTGCCACTCCTAATTTCTGATTATGTGTATCATGTTATTGGCAAATTATAAATTATTTACTATTTTAATACTGATCAAAATTTCAGTTGATTTTTGTTCTCCTTCTTTAGAATCCCTTTGATCTGAGGATCATCAAGCGTGGCCCAGGCACTAGGGACTGCCCAAATCAGGTCCCATCTGCTTTGGACTCTAGACTTGTTGGCTGCGTTTGTGAGGAGGATGCTACCTCAGTTCAATGGATGTGGCTTCACCAGGGCTCGCCGAGGAGGTGTGCCTGTGGTCATTGGTTCCAGCTTGTTTATAAAGCGCCTGTCTAATGAGCAAGCAAACATAACTTTTTTTTGTTTAACTGCACCCGAGTCAAAGTGAATGTGAACTTATGCCTGAGTCGAATGAAAGTTTCGAACGGGTGTTTTTTTTTTTTTTTAATAATGACTTGGGTGATTTAGTCAAGAAATATATTGTAATTATTATTGTCATTATTGAAGTAAAATAAAAATAATGAGAAAATAAATTGTTGTTTTTAGCTGTTATTTTTGATGTTTAATTTACCCTAATATATGAATTAAAAAAAATTATAATTTATACAACTCTTTCTACAGTAATTATTAACAATTAAAAATATACACTAAAGGTATATCCACTCACTAGTGATTTAATAAAAAAAGGTTTATAAAATTGTATCACAAAACAAGTTAGATGTTAAAACTTAAATTTCTACTGAACTAGAAAAAAAAAAAAAATAGTTGTACCTGCAACTTTTATGTTATAGAGAAATTATGAGCAGCACCTCCTGTGATTGTCTAGAAATCATTCTGGCTGTAACCTTCATTTATAGAGGTTTTTGTTTTGTTTTGCCGAAAACATGTTAAATGTAATAGTAGATCAATGAATTGTCATACTGAAACTTATCATTTATTAAAAGAAGTTTAATGACCTCATCTGCATTGACTGCATCTCTACTTTTCACCTGGGGGGGAAGAGATCTGCTCCCTCTCGGCCAAGCCATCATGATGGACAGGGATTGCTTTTTCATCGCATACCCTAATTCCCCCCTCCCCTCCATTTTCCAGCGAGATTAGCAAGACTTCTTGACTATGAGAGGGTGGGAGGGAATTAGGGCATGCGATATATATATAAAAATTTATAATCAATTGATTTCAGATACTAGTTGAGATTGCCAAAAAATTGTTTCTCCCCAGAAATTTTGTAAAAATTAAATATATTTAAACAAGAAATGCAAGGAAAATTAAATATACTTAAACAAGAAATACAAGGAAAATTAAATATAATTAAACAAGAAATGCAAGGGAGTTAAAATTTAAAAAATCTTGCTACCCCAGCCAGGATTCGAACCTGGGTCTCCTGCTTACCAGGCAAGTATGCTGGTCACTACACCACCAAGGCTAGCCAAATAATCTCTTCTACTCCCCGCACTTTACTCCGAGTCTAAACCCCAAGTGAGACAAATATATCATCTTATTCTTTTTTTTTTTCTAACTCCTTTGCATAAAATTTGAAACTTAATATATAAAATATTTATAAACCTAAATTACTGTTAGCTCTTCTTAAACCGCAGGGGTTAACATTAACCATTTATGAAACGCACCCTGTCTAAAAGCCTCTTAACTACAGACATTTTTTTTCTAAATACCCTCTCTCCCAAGAGACTGGTTACAAAATCTCTGGAAAGGCATAAATCCTGCAAGTACTTAGAACTCCCAACAATAAAATTGTTTTGCTAAAGCCTATAATCTATGAAACCTGTAAAAAACAGACATCATTCTATTAATTTCCATTTACTATTAATTTCAACTATAAGATGCTGAATAAATCTAAGCTGTAAAATATCTGGTGACTCAAACTTATCATGGGGATGTCCCGATATCTACCAGTTTTTAATAATTTTCCTTTCCACAACTAAGGGTTATGGTCAGAGGGGCTGCCTACAAGTTGTCATTCTACTCTGAACAACCATGCTCTTGGGTATAGATTTCTAATAAGTTTGAATATGCAGCATCAGAATTTATACTTAAATGGATCTTCGTGGCCCCTTTATTATCTACTTCAATATCCAGATTTTTTTTAAATAGCCCTAATACTGTTACAAGTTAAAACTTAACTTCATTTCTACTTTTTATAATAAATAAAGGCTTCAAATGTAAAGAGGTTTATTGATGGTCTAGTTAAGTAGCCTGTTTCAAGCTCTTAACTCTTAATTCTTTTTGGGTTTGTTACTCTTGGAATTACTAGAAGTGAATGAGACTGTGCAGTCCTTCGTAATCGTCCTTCAGGAATCCTGATGCTTACAAAATTTGTATACTCGTAAGTTATGTCAAAGCGACACTTGACCAGCATCTTGAGAAAATATCATAAATACAAATACTGTATTTTAAGTTTTATGCTGAGTTTCTTACTCATTCACATACATATACACCTCTCAAGCTCAAGTGTATAATCTTTCATATGCCTAGCCACAAAGCACTTGGATTGGATCTATTAACAGGTCAAAAATTTAACCATCTGGTAAATTATCTAGGGTTATTTCCCCCAATGAATTATAAATTATATCTATAGGAATCCGCCTTCATTGACTACCTTAAACATACTATTAGCCAGCACTTTCTGCAGTGGTCCTGCCATCCTCAGGTCGAACATAATCTCTTGCAAAACAATTAAAGCGAGGGAATAGAATAAAAAATCTATCTGTCCTAGCCAGGACTCGAAACCTGGATCTCCTGCTTTTTTTATTCTATTCCCTCGCATTAATTATTCATAATATACGTGGGATAATATACCATAACTAAATTAATATTTATAAATGAAAATAAATAGTAAATAACGAGTCGATAAATAGCTAGACAATGTCAGCTCCTTCGAGCACAAGACGATGTATTCGTCTTTCTCGGAGGTTAGACTCTCTCTAGTATGCTGGAAATTTAATGAGTTATCTAGCTTGTTCCTCGTGGTGTAATGGTAAGCATTTGTGCCCGGAAAGCAGGAGATCCCCAGGTTCGAGTCCTGGCTGGGACAGATAGATTTTTATTCTGTTACCTCGCATTAATTGTTTAAAATTTACATGGGATAATATACCACAACAAAATAATATTTATAATCTCTTGCACTTTTTCAAACACTGTCTTATGTTAAGCAGTTTGTTTTTGTATTCAGTCAGTCTGTGGGTTTTTCCACCCATAGGGTTCATCAGATAGTGGGGACTAGGACCTTTTAGTTTTTTATTTCTTTTTGTATTGTGATTAAGTATTATACATTGTGTGACTTATGCATTATATTTATAATGTTTACTTTTTTTTTATGAATTAACCTGACTTAGGTCTTCTTGTATCCAAAGGTATTTTGTGAGTGGGTCTCTTATTCATTTGTGTTTATTTGTTAGTTTCACTAAGAGAAGCGGTCTGTATTTGGTGTCTGATTGATTATGTGTTAAGTTGTTCATTGATTATGTCATTAATGTTTAAGTTTTGTATATTTCCATGTTTTCTGGTGTGTCATTTAGTTCTTTCTGTTATCTATGTAATTGTTCCAGTTCTCTGTTTGTCCATGGGGTTCTGTCTGCAGTCATGTAAATGGTTTGCATAATTGCTGTCCTGTTTGTCCTATGTAAGTCTATCTGCATGTGCAAGTCACTCTTTATATTCCACTGAAACTGTATGGTTCAGTCTTTTTGTTGCTTATGTGCAGGTTCTGTTTCAGTTTGTTGTCTGTCCTCAGTACTATGGATATTTCTTTGTTTCTGAAAAAGTTTGTTACAATCTTTATAAAATAAATTATATTGAATCTTCATTTTGTCCTTGTCTTTGGTCTTGGCTGGGACAGTTAGACTTTCCTTTTATTGTTCCATTTTTTGAAAATATCAAAAATTTGTATAAATAAGCAGAGTGATATATGAGTGTATACATACATATATATATATATATTAAACAGACCATACTTTTTGCTTTTCCAAAGCAGTATCGCTGAAGATCTGTTAACGAAGTGAATAAGTTGATTCACAGTGCTGACTGATATTTGATAATCACCGCTTGGAATGAATTAGAACACAAGATATGATGTGAAGGTATTGTTTGCATTAGAAGGAGATCTGACTCAATGGGAGTCAAATATAACCAGATCACAAATCTCAGAGCGGTCTGGTCTGTTTGTCAATTCCATCTACAGAGCTTCGTTTTCTCACCGCCAGAGATATTCCTCTGACTAGGAAACTTCCCCAACTTTCCCAGTGATATTGTCGACAATGAGACAGTTCTTAACCTTTGTCTTTGCAGAGGGCGTTGGCGAGCGAGAGATAATCATTTGGACCAGTAGGGAGAAGAGAAAGTTATTATAAAATAAATTACTCTCCAGTGAAGAGGAGACTATTACTATGTAAAGTGGCCTTATAAAAAAATGCTGAAAATGATAATACTTCCTTTCTTAATTAAAAAAAAAAAATGTCGTCACGCAAAGGCTACTTAATTTAAGCAGATGGTCCATGTTTCATTTAATTTGGATATAAATATTTGCAAATGTCGGACTTTTTTCTTAGTAGCCAGAGAGGACACGAAGCTTTAATTGTGTGACTACTAAACCTCCTTAGTTACATTACTAAATCTATCCTTACAAAACTATTATCGTAAAATCCAATAGAATAAAAATTTTAGGAGATCTCATTTTACACCTATTATTTTTCTTTTAAGTGATATAGGTTTTGTAGACTAATTAAGTTTGTTTCACCCAGGTGGTGTGTGTATAAATAGACCCACATATATTTGTCTATATAGATATTAAAGAGTTATGTAAAAAGCAAGTAAAATCATATGGTTGTATTTCATATTTCCTAACTATGAGCATATAATAAACATGAAAAATTACCAGCCCAGAGGGAATGGANCTTTCATAAAAATGGAATGTACTTATAATAGAAGATGGAAAATAACATACGTGTTGATGTGAGTTACAGGTTTGTAAAAAAGTAATGAATAAGTAGAAAACAAGTCAACCAAAATTTTATATATTTTCACATACAATAATATAACATTTTATTTTGTCAGTCTTACAAATTTCTTAATATGGACATTAACAATAGTGTGAATTTGAGAAATAACTTTTACTGCCGAAGTATGTGGTCACCAGTGATATCCTATTTTATATATATTAATAAAAGGAAATTACCACAAATAAAATTCAAAAATAGATAGCTAGATAAAGTAAGTAAATTTTTTCACAGTACAATTAAAAATAATGATATTTATTAGAGTTTCATGTAATATTTTTTTTTAATTTTTCAGAATGAAATATATAACATATTTAAAAAAAATCAATAATGGTACTATATATTTACCTCTTGTGATTAGTAATTATAGATTTAAAAACCCATACTAATAAACTTAATTGTAAATTCTACCCCTGTAATCAACCAAGTACTGTTTTGTGAATATTTATTGAGATAATTATTTTAATGCTATAAAATGATTATTGTTGTGTTTAATTGCAGCTTAAGAATATTTACCAAGGGTATGGTTTGAGAAAAACCTTGCTTTCAGATAAATAAACTAACTAATTAACAAATGTTAATAATAATGCTGATAATGTTTATGTGGAATGTTGTAGGCTGTAACTAAGAACCAGTGACATTATGTCATTGAAATGTTTCAAAGCAAATATTATTATAAAAAAACACACACCTAAAAAAGCTATTTAAGTATTTAGTAAACTTTTATAAAATGACCAATCCTATACTATGCAACAAATTTTGGTAAATGGAATTAATGACCACTGCAGAAAAATTGTGTGGTCTAATCTAATACTAGCAATGCTTTCCATTTTGCAAAGTAATTTTCAAAATTACATTAAATTAAATATTATAGCTTTAATATATTAAAATTATTTGTAATAATACTAAGGTTATAGTTTTCTATACTCTCTCCTACTTTTATTTGTCAAATATTGCACATTTATGAACTCATCCTTTTCTCTCATATTAAAATTATATATGTTTAATTTTGACATTACAAACTAAAAATATTGGTCAATAGAACAATCAGACGTACACATGTGTAAAATAAGACCCACAGATACAGATATATAATGGGACCATCATTTTAGGGTTTGATTTTGAAAAAAAAAACTACCATGAGAATAACCTCTGTAGCTATTATCCATTAGTAATATACTAAAAGCAACTATTTATCTAATGAGTAGTAATTATAATCAATTATTATTATCAACTATAATGTTTAATAATTGATATTAAATGATAATTCACACAGTAGCAGATAAGTAATTCCTACTTTCATTGTAATCAAATAATAATAATGAAGGAGAAATAAGTTGTGATAAGGGTTAAACTAAGGGAATCTGTTCTGGTCACGTGAACCTGGCTCCCCAGGTTTGAGTCTCTTCCTAGGCATTTAATAAAGAGATAAAGGCTTTATAACAGAGTGGCAATTAGTATGCCACTAAGTATTTGAATAAGTGGTTTAAAAAAATTTAGCTAAATTTGTTAAAACTAAAGTTGGCTAGAATTTTGAGTAAAAATAAGAGATAGATGTATTTTTTAATTGAAAGCTGATATTTTTCTTAATATTTTGTCCTTAATGCTTGGCAAGGGGTTATACTAGTTTTTAATGTAATTTTGAAATTCACTTTTGTTGTGTGATATTCAGATAACTAAAGAAATTTATGTAAAATACAACAATTTCATGTAATCAATAAACTTTGACTATCACTAACTAACAGTTAATTAATTATAAAAATAATTAGAAGTTAATCATAAGACAAATAATATATTATTGAATAGTCTTAAAGTAATTAAAGTAAATCATTGAAATATATAAATTACTTGAAAGGAACGGAAATTTTAAAATGTTGGTTGATTTTCACTCTAATTAAGAACATAAGTACAACCTACTAGTTGAAGTTTCGATCTAATTTAATTTTTTTTAAATCTGTACAATGTTTTTCATGATTTGAATAATGTTCCCATCAACTTACAAAAGAGGTCAAACTTATTGATTATTTTTTTTTTTAATCTCCCATTAAATAGATTCTTAATAATGTAAATTCATGTTAAATATGTAATTTCCTCAAGAAAATATATAGGTAGATTTTTTTTTTTTCCTGAAGTCCTGATGCAGACTTAAAGACCTCATTTTCTCTGTGTAAAATTGTTAATTATGTAAAAAAATTTAAGTTCCCCCTACAAAAA
>KZ806917.1:10567-31766 GCA_000696205.2 Oncopeltus fasciatus | reverse complement strand
TATATATATATATGTTGCATGTATGTGAGTGTATTCATGTGTGTGTGTGGGAATTATATTAGGTAGTGCATAGAAAAAGTTAGTAAAATTTATTATATCCATTAACAGCCCATATCATTTGGAATAAGTTATTTTCACTTCAAAACTTTAATATTTTAAATCTTAAGCCTCTAAAATATTAAAAATGCATAAATCACTTACAGCTTTTAAAAATATCCTTAAAATATTTCTTAAATTGAGTTCCAATAGTGACTTCTAAGGAATAAACTTTCTGCCTTTGTATTAAATTTACAATTCTTGATCCTTCCTATTCAGGAATCTACATTTCAGAAACTCTCTCCCTCTAACAAACTTTTAAGATGAATAAAGTAATTCAGGATAATAATTAATTCAGTAATTATATATTTATATTTCCACTTTAAAGAATAAAAGCTTTTGACACCTTGAGTTATTGCAGCAATAATTAAAACTTACCTAAAAAATATTTGTAATTATCATTAATTACCCCAAAAAAAGGTGCCACTAATAATGATCCCTTTTGACTGAACTTGTCACCAGTACTGTAATATGTACAAGGGCACCAGTTGAGAAACATTACTTTGCACGCTTTGGTAGTTAGAGAGACCTTCAAATAGAAATGTATTTTAAAATACATTAATTACTATTAGACAATCAATATTTGGAGAAAGCTGTATTAGATGTGTTGTTTTTGTAAAAGTGGATGGTTACAATGTATAAGGCGGTTAAAATTATTTTCAAATAGTAAATCTCTGTGAACAACTCTGAGTAATTAGAAAAGCAAGACATTTAAAAATCACAACACAATAATTATGAGTAAAGTTATAACAAATTACCTCTGACATCCTGAGGACCTAAAATTCAGACTTTGTGGGCCAAAGAAAAACTTATTGGTCCACAAAACTTTTTCTTTTAAAATCATGACAAAATCTTAACTGTTTACTCCACAGTGAATTAAAGATTTCTTTGAGACGAATATGATAAGTTCAAAAATAAAAATCTTATTGTGTACTAACTTCAAAATTGATATTATAAGTATATTTCAGAATTGTGTTCTTTTCACATCCAAAAATATTTCATTGGAGATACAAAATAATGATAGCTACAACATTAAACATTCATTATATGCTGAATAACAAAATATATCATAATTATTTGTATTTATATATAATTTCACGATTAACAACATTAAATACACATATTAAATTCCAGCTATTGAGAGTAATAGATATATATTCAACTCATTTATAAATTCTTGTCTTATTTGAACAAGAGAAATATAATTATATAATTAGGCAAGGTTTCTGTGGTAAACATTATTCTAAGTCTGGCTATTTTCACCAGTTCAGCTAACTGATTTTGTCTTTGTTTTTGCTGTTGTTTTTTTCTATAATGTTCCAGTTACAGAATTTTACTGACCTTCAGGAAAGCCAATTCTAATTCATGAATTGTGTACAGGAATACAATTTATAAACAATAATGTCCAATATTTAGTGTACTGATAGCTAAATGTGAGGACTCATCTTCATTAATTGATGTCTGAATTGCTGTATTTAATACTCTCTTTCTTTTTGCAGGGGCTTCAGCAAGTGTTGAATAAGTTTTAACATGCTGTATTTTATTAGGTCTTTTATGCTGTGTTTTAATTTAAAAATAAGGACAGACTGCCCTTAAAGATTGACAAAATTGTCTAATTAGAATAAGTGAGGGGATATTCTTTACAGCTACCTTCATAGATAAATTAGCAATCTCAGGTAAATGTCCAGTCCAGTATTAAATAAATTTAACTCCCCTGCAAGCTAAGGAAATTATTATTAGTAGTGGCTTATGTCCTTCTATGTAACACAGATATAGGATAGGCTATCCAACAGGTCTACAAGTTTTTCTAACTTAGGGATGTGTGACATTAGTATGTGAAATTAGTTCTCGCAGGTGATAATAGAGTCCATTAATAACCAAACTGAAGTTTTCTATCAATTAATCTATGCACTCACCAAGTAATCGGTAAAATTATTATTTACCAGGCACCCCTCTACACAACTCAGATATTGAAATAGGCTATCATACAGGCAAAGAGAGTATATGGTTTGAGCAGATATTATTTCACAGAGAACTTCTCATAAATCAAATTATCTTTCACAAGAGGGAATGCAGTCCAATAATTAATAAATATTCGGTCTTCTGATTTTTCTAACTAAGTTTTATGAGCAGGGTTCAAGTTCATTGGAAACAACAGAAAAAAATAAGCTCTAAAGATGAAAAGCAAAGCTAGGAAATTCATATAAAATCCTGGTTTATAACTTGTGTTGAATATGTCAATTTCATATTTTTCAATATGCATGGGTGTTATCACATCAGTTTCTTTGTTTACAGCCCTGATGATGACTAACATTTACTGTAATTTTTCAGTCACTAATAAATTAATGCTTTTTTTTTTAAAGATTATACTACCATTTTTATCCATAATAAGTACAGTGGCAAATATTAGATTAAAGATAACTTCTCTTTCACAATCCAAGTAATGGTTAACCTCATAAAATTTTTGGACAAATCAATCGATGTGACTTCTGGACGTATTCTAAGAATAGACTATTTTGAATTAATTGGAATTGACACACACAAAAAAATTACAGTGTTGAACAATCCACCTTAGGATTCTCCTAGAAAAAAAGATATAGTAAAGCATATGTAATACAATTGTTAATATGTCTTTTGTATAATTTATATTTTAAAAACAAAAAAAAACCAAAACATTGTTTTAATAAAAAAATATGAAAGCACAATTATAAATTTCGTAAATATCACAAATTCAAATTTTTTTGTTCAACTCAAAAAGTAAAGAAAATATTATTTTACCAATCAGTAACATTTTACTTCATTGATTAATACCCATCTTAGCAATCACAATAATTTATATAACATAAAAATGAAATAATTTTTATGCCACTCTTAGCTAAGGTCATTATGTATTAAATCATTTGTAAAACCAGTTTATTTTTTTTCAAGTTAATTATTTCTAAATGGGCTTAATTTATTTAGGTGGCATAAATATGTAGAGATCTGTTATAATTAAATTACATTAACTAATTTATGAAAATGAATTATTATATGAGATCTATAGTATAAATCACTGGTAAATGAAACTGGTAACTTGTAAATACTTTCAAGTTCATTACTATAATTTTTCATACCGCAAGTTGATCAAGTCAAAGTTCATGTTTGGTCAAGTCAATTATTTTAGTAATGGCCATTAATCAAGATCTGTTGCATATTTACCATTCTTTTTGTATTATAAAAGGGAGAGATTTATATTAAAGGTCTGTTTTTAATTAGTAATTGTAATAGTTAAAGAAGTTTGGAGAACAGTCAAAGAGCATTGACCAGTTAAGGGAGATCTTATGGTGAAATTGACCACTATGTGCCATAGAGGATTATCATGTCCAGATCTATTATTGATCAGTCTTTCAAATACAAGTATGTATTGTCTATTATAATGGCTTGTCATTATAAAGTCATTACCATTCCCTATTATATATTGGTCATGTCAGTGGTCATTAGTTTATTATTTGAATTGTTAGTGTCAATTGTCTGTTATTAAAGTTTTATTTTATGGATATTTTATATCCATAATTTATGATCTGACAGTTTAGTTACTTCCATGATCTATTAATGGCCAAAGGCAAGTATTAGTAGTTAATGTCAACAGTTTTTTATTATACTTTTCATGCCCATTAATTGCATTAGTGGTGAATGAACTAATATTTATCTGATCATAGTCATAATTCAATTTTTGTTTAAGTAAAATCTTAACAATTTATATAATATTTATAAGCACTTTAACCAAGAGACTCAACTAAGAGACTGAATTAAGCATGAATCACATTTTCTGAGATAGCAAACTTTTAACTATTAAAAAAAAGAAACCCAATCAATGTTTATCTGATTATTGTGATTGCTACAGATGAAAATACAGAAAATTTCATTATTTAGAATTTTGGGATAAATACAAATAACCAATAAAATATTTAAATTTGAATAATTCAATATGTATAGCAACAAGTTATGGAGAAAAAAAAATTAACTCCTGAAGCTGAAATAAGATGAACCAGTCTCCCATTCCGTATAGTCAATTGGTTCAAGAGTTTGGTGAAAAAAGTTTTCAATAGATGAATAAAGATGTTTTTCAAAGCCTTCAAAATTCCCGTCAACATCAGGGTATGCCTAATGAAGAAAATAAACAAATGAGAATAAAACATATTTAAATGATTGTACATCACAGTAGGTATATTTTACAGAATAGAATGAACATCAGTTGACAGTTGTTACAATTAAAGATAAAGGTAGAATGTTACTCAGAAAGAAACAAAAAAGCTTTCAGAGGCATAATTCACTCACTTCATCCTTAGAGCTAATACCAAGTATCAAAGCAAAAAGGATGAAATCGTTCCAGAGATACATTTAAAATCAGGTTCAGAATCTATGTTATACCATCTGTACCTAGGAAACAGCAAAAAGGATGAAGTGATTGATTTCAAAAGCATTTTGGAGAAACATATAGAATCTCATTCAGAGTTCATGTTTTTATCTTCAGAACCTAGGAAAGAGTATCTACTCATGGGGATGAAGTCACTGATTTCAAAAGTTTTACATCAGAACCAGGCAATGATTTCATCCTCAGAGGTCCAACAATTTCAGTTCCAATATCTCCATTTAATTTTAATGCAGAATCAATGAGTGCTAAGCAATAAATCCTCGATATTGAATAATATTTTATCATAAGTTCCCACAATGCTTAAAGAAGGTTTCAGTCTTTATTCTGCTATGGGAATAAAATAATTTACTCCAAAACTTTAGTACCACCTGAAATCCAAGCCTGCCCTACTTTTTCTACTATATCCTAGTTTTTTATTATTATCCTACTCCTGTCTACCTTTGCCTTGTTACTCTATCCTGTTCTTTCTCTTAGGTATTTCTACCCTAGTTGTTCTAAATTAATCTTTCTATTCTATACTTTCAACACTGGTAACTTCATTCTCAAAACTCAGACACCTAGTTAAGAGAATAAAATAACAAATTCTAAAATGTAATTCTGAATAAAATAACATGTTTTCAGAATCAATGTGTTTTTAGTCAGGATATAGCTCTAAGAATAAAATGAACTATTCTGAAAGAGTTACGTTGAAACCAAGTAAAACATATTTAGAATTAATGACTTCATCCTCTGAGACAAATACTTTCAGGCCTTTCATATAAATTGGAAATTTTTAATGAAATCTTGGCTTGCCAAATTCTTATCATCTCGCCAAATGTCACTTGTGCTTCGTTAGTAATAATCCAGCCTCATTATTATATTAATCAATGATTTTTGTTTTCCTTTCAAGTGAGCTATTTATTTAAAGTATGATCTCATAACTGAAAAATTATAACAGATAAATATTTGAATTCTAAGAGCAAATCTATAATTAAATTTAAGAATAACCTAATGGCGCTTCTTAGCTGCATAGTTGAATTTTATTTGCTATAGGAAAAATGAGACTAAGATTAAACAAGTTTGAACTTTTCTAAACAATTTAAATAATATAAAATAAACACAATCTTGAGTCTTACAATGTGAGTATAAAGCACACCAGCCTCGATGAGTGCTTTGCTGAACAACATGGCTTGAAAGTAATGTGATGACAGGTCCAGAGTACCATGGATCAGAAGAAATGGATGGCTTTTAATTGATTTTGCCAAACTGGTGACATCTCCTTCAAGTGAGTAGCGTTCAGCCCACAGTGAATCTACAAAGTTTTTTGTGACTCTTAAATTATAAAAAATGTAGCACATAAAATAAAACAGACGAAGACTATATTTCTTCTCCATACAGAAATATTTATCACATTTTAAAATAAAAATCACCTTTAGACCACCACATAGCTTTTTTTTTTTCTGTTTTCCTCCCCCTTTCCTACAGTGAAATTTCTGCGAACCTCTAGCTATCTAATCCCTCTCATCATTATCTCATTCCTACATCCGTTTGCTGTCCTTTCCACAACTCTAAAATTATATTTAAAATCATCTACATTTAAGTGTTTCCCATTCATCACTAGATACATGTGTAATTTTTTTTTAATTTAAAGTATCAAAGCTCGGTATGCATTAGTGTTATTCAGAAATTTCTTCCATTTAGTCCCTCTCTCTTTCTATTCATCTCTATCTCCCTCTGTTGCACATACACATACACACATATACATATATATATACATACATATATATATATAAAATAATATATAAATGTTAAAAATTACATTTTNTTATATTATATATATATTTAGCCTAAAAATTGTTATTTAAAGAATAATATGATGCCTATAAAAGCAAATATTGGGAACATTTTATACTCAATTAAGTTGGGGGGTGCAATTCAATTAAGTTGGAATAAGTTGCTAAGTAAGGAGCTCAATCAGTGGGGCTAGCTTGTGGTACTGAAGGATTCTTTCATTCTGTATGCAGTCTCTCCTTGTTTTTCCAGCTGTTCTTTGCTGAACCTCATTTTATATTGGTATTCCTGTTTTTCTGTCTGTCAGTCAATATGCAACTTTCAGCTCTGCTAGTAATAGGAGCAGATATACTGTCTTGAAGATGTCTAGCTTTACATTTTTGCCCACCTCTCTCCGCTTCAACAGTGTTACATATCTGGTAGTAAACTGGATTTACCTTGCTAATCCTATTTAATATTCTGTGTCTACTTTACCAGATCTGCCTAACAAAGCAACGAGGTATGTGGAGCTTGTCATTACTTCCATTTCTTATCAATTACAATATGTGTGTACATCTTCCTGTTGCCTTCTTAATTTCAAGATCTTGCTTTTGTTAGTATTAATACATATCCCTTTTTCAAATGTAGAGTTTTTTTTACCGTAGATATTATTATTAGAAGACGAGAGAGGACGTCATCTCTCCTCTTCATGATAGGCAGGTGTGGTCAAATACTGTTTTAATAAATTTATTTTTTTAATAGGTTGTTGTCTGCATGTTTTTAAATTCTCTTACATAGCTTTCTACATTCATACTTTCGATATGACATTACATTATGGTAATTCTATATTATAATATTGTCAATTATTATTGTATTCCCATGACATTGTATTTCTACAGCCCTGAAGATACTATTTCTATAGTAATTGAAGATTACAATGTAAGCCGAAACGTTGGCAGATAATCTTTTTAAAAATACACTTTTTTTTTAAAAAAAAATTTTTTAATCTCCCTTGACCGAACCCCAACTAAAATCATCTAATAACATATCCCTTTTTGATTGATTTCCTCATGCCATTCTATCTGTTGTAACTTTCCTATTGTATCCATAATCAGCTTTGAGGAGAAGCTGCATTACAATGGAAACAAGGGTCCTACGTGCTAGGAATGTCCTGACAGGAGTTCTACACTTCATCCATAAACAAGAGAAATAGCCAAGGGATAAAACTTTCTTCTTATTTGGCCCCCTTTGCAATGTTGAAATAGTTAGAATCTATTTATTCATCCTTACAATTCTCTTAGGTTTTTGGTAGTTCGACCTTATAGCTTCACTGAGCCCCTCAGAATGTTCTTCATAATTACCTTCCATGTATCATCTTATGGCATGGAATCAAAGGCAGGTTGTAGTTTAAGGAAAACCAGGTACAAACTCTTATCTTGCTCCCAGGACTTATGGAGAACATTTCTGGGTGAGAAAATATGGTCATGGATTACTTCAACTTTTCAACAAGCATTGATAGCTCAGATATAGCATCTCTGACTTTCGTCTTAATCTATTGACGGACCTGATTCGAATCCAGTGCTTTCACTTCATATCTTATTTTATACATTTTAGGACATATATTAAGTGTTTTCATATTGTGAAATCATTAAAACTTTATTTATAAATGTATATATGTTAAATTATTTCATTTAATGAAAATTCATAAGATAATTTTTTGGATATAAGTAATTATTTGAATGACATTTTTTAATTAGATATCTTCAAATATCATACTTTTCTAATTAAGTGAAATTGTAATTATTGACAGTTTGAACTGGTATTGGTTTCAATTAACTCATTTTTCTTTCTTTAAAATTCTCAAAAATTTTAATTCATCACCCTATAATTTAAAGTCATAAGGGATTAGTAAAGGATCGAATTAAACTCCTAACTGCTGACACGAATATACTTATTTGAGTATGTGTGTGTGTGTACATGCATTTGTGCTTGTGTGTGTGTGTGTGTGTGTGCATGCGTTTGTGCTTGTGTGTGTTTGTGTGTGTGTGTGTGTGTCTAAACCACAGGAAGGGTGAAATTGAATATTTTAAATATAATTTTGTTAAAAATTTTTAACTGAAACTGGATAGGCCTAAATGGTTGTTATGACTTTTTCAACAGGACTGTCATCATAATTTTATGTTTTAAAATATATTTTATAATCTATCTTCTATTCTTGATGCATTAAAAATCAGATATACTCACTATAATTACTCCAACTAAATATACCAGACACAATCACAGCAGATAAAAATAAAGTAGGTTCTTCAGCTATCATTGCTGGAGCAATCGAACCACCATATCCTGATGCTAGAAGTGCAGTTTTACGAGGATCCACAAAATCCATATCAACAATATACCTTAAACACCATAACATGCAAATTAATTTTTTATAAATCTTTACCAATAATTTACATGTTATAAAATAAGTTAATGATAAAATCTGCTGGTAAGTAGCTTTGACTATCTTCTATTTATTTTTCATTGAATTTTAATTTATTTCAGCCAAGTTTCTTATTCTATAAGTGGTGTAATTTAGTTTATAGAAAACCAACTACAATCTTCTAACTGCTCTAAATTCTTTTAGAATTTTACATGAAACTATTTTTGTAAACAAACAAAATTATTTTCTTGGAAAATTAAATATGATGAAATGAAATATAACATTTTTTTTTTTTTTTGGGATCATCATTTTCGGAAGAAAAAAGCTAAAATATGTTGTACAACATGAAATACTTCTGTATAATGCTTTCTTTTTTGCCCACATAAAATCATTACAAGAAAATTTTTTTGTAGAATTTTCAAACCAAAAAAAAAAAAAGTAATTTCTCTTTAAGACATGTTTTCTCCATAAGATACAAATATTAATAACTAATGGTTATTAGGTCTTTATTATTAATAAGCACATTTATCAATATAGATTTTACTAATTTGAAAAATCACCCAAAATAAATTAACCAATAAGATTAAATATTACATTTTATCTACTTACTTTATCACAGATATGTGCTCTGAGATGTCATGTTTTCTTGAGCTTGGTTGGATTTCGAGAACAAGAAAGTTCTTCATGCTTGAAAGATAGCTTGAGAAATCCATCTTCCACTCACTTGTCACATACACCTCTCCTGGCTTGTAGCCTCTGGCAGAAAAAAAAAAAAAATGTTTTAGAAAAACCACAGATATAATAAAACATGCAAAAGAATCTATACAGATTTTACATGTCATTATTACATCAATGTTTTTAATTTGCCAATAATTGTTAACTATTTATCATGCATGTAATTTCCAATTTTAAAATTAATCCAAATTTAAATACATGAGAAAAAATATACTTTTAATTATTGAAACAATCTATATTAACAATACATTATCTATCCAATAAAAAAAAAAGAAAAAATACAATTGTTATTAAGTAAATAAGTACTTTGATTTTAAGGTAAATATTATTTTTATTGTGGTATTTTATCCCACATAAATTTTAAACATTTAAATGCAAGGGAATAGAATAAGAAATTTAACTGTCTCAGCCAGGGCTACACTAGTGCTGGGAATTTAGTAACTTATCTGGCTAGTCTCAGTGTCTTAAATGGCTAACTCGCTTGCCAGGATGGCAGGAGATCCAGGTTCGAGCCAGTTAGATTTTTTTTTCTATTCCCTTGCATTTAATTGTTTGTTTGCAAGGATGTTTCATACAATATATTTCAAGTGAACTAGATACGCAAGGTGGATGAGTAAATTATAAAATTAAATTATCTAGAACTAAGGCAAATAAGTAACTTGTGGGGAGTGCAAGAATTTTGCAAGAAGTGGTAGGAATCATGAAAGAAATACAGTCAGAGTAAAATGTGGGATATTTTCTCTAATAAAAATTAACTTTCATATCAAACTAAAAATACAAAACTTTAAAAAAATATCAAACATAAGGTAATACAAATTTTTACAATTTAATGTGACTGGTATTAAATAAGTTTGAGTATGTCAAAATTCTTGGATAAGAGGGGATTATTAACTTCTTTTTTTTGTGTGTGTATGTACAATTTCTAATTATTCACTGTTTAATAAAGCAAAATAGCTGCATAAAGTAAGCAATAACAAGAAATAAAAAAAATTTTCTTTGGTCCCTTATTGGTACAAAAGCAATCAGTATCAGCACAACATTTGAATGAAATATAATTTCCTCTTCCTTAGTAGAACTAATGGTAATTTGAAAAAAAAAAGAAACAATCAACAATCATGACATTGCACAAAAATGAATAGCATCATTTGTTTCAAAATAATTTACTAAAATAAATAATAATGTATATATAAAGTAAATAAGAAGCCTTACAATTTAACAATCAGAGGAAAAGTCATATCTTCATCCATACGCAGGCCAGCAGGCATTTGAAGTTTCACTGTTGCCTTTTGCCCAGGATCTGTTTCAATCTGGAAAAAATATATATTAGATATGTGTAATATTTATAACACATGAAATAAAATATGTACGATTATACATAATGTTGATTTAACAAAAAACAAAAAAATTTTATTTTAATTAGAAGAAAAAGAAAAATTTAAAATCAAGTGAAGTTTTTTAGTTTAAAAACTAATGAAAAATATTTGATTAACAGCAAATATATTCTATTAATTATTTTAATAAATATTTAATGTTTTATGGTTGAAGGTACATTGACTATCGAGTATTATGCTAGATAAATTAGTCAGGGTTTTAGCTAGGATCAGATAAGTAAAATACTCCAAAATTGTTGGATAATTATTTTATTAAGACATTTCAACTTAACTTGTAAATCATCATCAGGGCCACAGTGATGTCTGCAGAGATCTCCGATGAAGATTTATGTTCATATCTCAGAGTGCAGAGCTAAGCGTGTTAAGCTAAACTAGTTTAACTAAAATTGGCTTAAATATAGATACTGAAAAGTGAGGAGAAAAAATGGAAGATTTTCATTAGTTAAATTTTCATAAAGGAAATACTAATCATTATCAAGAGTCTCGAGAGTTGAAAAAATTAGCAGGATGATTTCAAAACTCGGGTTCAGCATAACTGCTGAAGCAGTGTTTCAGGATAGAGCCAGCCCTAAAGCCAGGATATCCTGAATGAATAGAAGTTGTCTAGGTAGTTGAAATGATGTGTGAAATGTTTCTAGGAACAAGAACCAGATTAATGCCACAAGTGGTTCATACCCAGCAGCAAATATTTGAAATATTTAGAATTAAATTCTGTTAATTGTGCTGTGTTATCTGAGTATTTTTTAGAATGCCTGATGGTTACTTTGGTGTTGCTCTTCCCTTTCTTAGGTATACAGGGAGTCCTAGTTCTCTTATTTCCAAGAAATGCTATCAGCAGCATAATGTGGGGTCTATTCTCCAGCCTTTTCTCGAAAGCTTGCTAGCTGATAAACAATAGGTGGAATGAAATATAAGTCTAGAGTTAGGGCTTTGCATGAAATGATTGAATGTTTAAATAATTAGTCATGTTAAAATTAATTGTGAAAAAAGTGAATTTTCTGCTAAGGAATAAGAGTTTTTGGTTTATTTTTTGTCTAATAATGATAAGAACTAGTCTCTATCCAAGGTGGATAAAATAATGAATACTTCTAGTATTTCCACCCAGGTAAATTCATATTTCTTCCTAATAATTCTCACCTTACTGGCACATTATTTATTAAGGACAGATATCCCTTGATCATGGACTTCTGATTGTGAAAGGCTTTTTATAAAAGCAAACAGGCTCAGTAAAGGCACTTTTGGTACTGTTTCTAATCTGTTAGAACTCGAGTATGTATGATGCAGTTCTAAGTTGTGTAATTCATGTGTAAGAGTGTCCTGTTGCTTCAGAATCGGCTACATTGGTGGTTCAGTATATAATTATAGTTAGCCAAGTTAGTTAGTGAGCCAATTGCACAAGGAAGGTCTAACTTTCATTTTTGGTGTATTTAAATTTCATAAATATGAATAATATCATAAATATTACCATAGTCCCTGATCACCAGCTGCTGAGTACTCCATTATCTTCTAGATCAAATTTTTTAAAAATAGTGCATTTGTAGCTTGTTCATTGGGTTAAAATTTGCTTATCTTTTAATTATGATAATTTCATTCCAAAGGTAGTCACATTACTCAGGAAGATAAACTGTCTTGACATCCATCACTAAGTCCTGTACAGGTATAGGAATACCATTTTTTTTTTTTTTTTTTCATCTTTCTCCACTTATTCTTTCATATAATGAGAATACTCTGAAGATATGGTTTTCTCTGAACTTGTGAGACAATTTAAGAAATGCCTTATAAATTTATGTTTCATACACAAACTGGTAAATTCCCCTAAAAATTAGATTATCAGATTGCCTATTTAATTATAGGTTGGATTGCCTCAATTATTGGATTATCTGTTATAACAAAATTATGGACATTTGCACCCAGGGATCCTATAAAAATATTATCTTTTAAATCTAAAGTAAAGTTTTTTTTTTTTATGTGCATGTCTTAAGTACAGTTTATGAAGTGAAATGTAAAAACTGCTGTCATTCAATGTTGATAAAGTGTTTGTCTTTTTAAAGCATGTAAATGGGACAAAAAAATTAGTAGAAAGAGTTTTGTAAAGATTAAAGTAAGTGATTCTATGTATATTTATCAACTATCAAAATGGGGTAAAGTAAGGAAAGTTTATGTGAGAAAGTTAAAACCTTCAAGTACCAGTTGTCAGAAAGCATCTAAAGCATTAGAGGTTGCTGCAGATCCCAAATGTTCAGCATAAGTTTTTCTAGCTCAGAACTTATAATTTCAAGGTGAGAGTACTCATCTAATAAGCTAATAAAGCAGGAGATTGGGACCCAACCCAAAAGATAGGAGTATGCCATCCATAAATGATGGATTTTTTAAATTTTATTTTCCTCATGAGAGTAACCCTGCCATAAGGGAATTTAATCTGTATATACCACACAAAATTATTGTACCATACAACTTGAAATTATATTAAACATATATACAAGCAAAAAAGAAAAAAAGTTTTTTAAAGGAGAATATTTAGCTGAACATAAGTTAAGTAATTAGATTTATAATTATATCCATTGTAAACCTAAAGTGAATATTTTGTTAAGAGCATATATCATTTATATTTTTATTTTGTCAAGTGAGATTTTGAGCTTTTTTTAGAATTTAGGTAGTAGTTTGTCCATCAATAAATTTGTTTCTACTCACCATTTTCTTTATTTTAGTAATGCCTTATTTTTAGCTCATATGTATTAAGTTATTAAACACTGAATTTTAAAACAAAAATTAGTTTTCATGAATAATTTGTTACTAATTATATTCTTAACACTTCATTTGTGTTCAAAAATTATTATAATAAAATATTTTTATTTGTAACAAATCATTACTGTCTCTTCTATTTAATATTCTCTGCAGATGTGATGTAAAAAATAATGAATGTATGAAAAAGTAATTTCATAGGAATACATTATATTTTGCAGTTTGTTATACAATTAAGAAATAACCAAACTAATGACCTAGCTATTCACAGGTCTGTAACTTTTTCTGGTTTGTGAGAAGACATCTCATGAGGACCTCCAAAGAATTAATATTAGCTCCCCAGGTGAGAATATATCCAATTTCTTGTGAACTCGTTCTCTCTAACCTATATCTTATAAATATTTCGAATTTAATTATGCTTGTAAATAAATAATACATTTTTATTTAATTCCTTCATTCCGAGAGGTATATTTTTGAAAAAAATAATTCCTATGAAACTTCACTGAAATCATATACACTCTTATATATGAAAATTGCATGCATGACTCAATTATAAATATGTATATAATATATTAAGCATTAATGCACCTCACTTTTTTTTTAATAAACATAACACATAATGATACAATTTTTACAAAGATAAAGGAAAACTCACATGAAATATTTTTATTTGTGGTATAGATAGACTGTCATATTTAATCCTAAGATCTGTATTATTTTCAAAGAGATGGATCTTTTGATTGGAAGCTGTTTCAATTATGTGGACTGTGGGAACATCAGGGCCTGAAAATACAACATTTAATATTTATATATTTAGCAGGTCATTTCAAAATTGTAAATAAATTCACAGATATACAAAACACCTTAATACCTTAAATACATACAGAATATCAAGATAAACATTTCAGCATTTAAAAAATAAATTGAGACTTTAATGGACAATACCATTGAAAATTTAAGGTAATTGGGCTTCTATTTATAAGAATTACTCACCACACCACATTTTTGATTAGAACCAATAAAAAACTTGATCAATATGACCACTAAAATTCGGTTTGAAGTAGATTGGAGGAATTTGAACCAATCCAAAATGATAAGTTAGACATATTCGACAAATCAAAACATGGATGCTTAAAATTGGAACTCTGTTTTATCACGGAGAAAAAAACAACTGGGCTAGGTACATACCAGAATTTACTGGTTAGACTGAGACTGAAATATACCTCTTAATATGAGTTTACTGCTTTAAGTAAAGGATTTGTAACAATCTCTTCTCAACCTTTTCTTTTACATATTGCATTAACTAGCTTAATATTTAATAGTTAATTTTTGCAACTAATAGTGATTTAATTTCTTTTTTGCTTTTCTCCAGACCGCAACTAAGTCCCAAGAAGAAAAATTTGATGTTCTATCAATTTCCCACCTACTACTTCACCTTCTAAATTGTTAATGAGGTAGAATTTTAAATCTGTTTTGATATTTTTTGATGCTCATTTTATATATATAATTTAAAAACAGTATTTGATAAATAGGACCAAGCTTTCACTGATTATATATATTGTTGGTAGCCGAACTCCAATTTCTCCAGCATAGGCTAATTTCTTATGCTGGACAAATTAGTCAGGGTTTCGGCCAGGATCAGAAAATAAAATACTCCAAAATTGTTAGGTAATTATTTTATTATTACTTACTCTCAATTTAGCTCTTGTCTCTGTGACCATAAACTTCCCTCGGAGATCTCACGAGACATCATTATCACCCTGAGGATTACTTATAAGTCAGCAATAATAAAATAATTACCCAAAATTTTGCAGTATTTTATTTTTCTGATCCTGGCTGTGTGTACTTATAAATATATATAAAATCCATGTAATATAATTTGTTGTAGAATAATAATGAATCCTTACCCAAACATTCAAGCATGTAATATTTTCCATGAGTGGAAAATTTTGCTTTTGTGTATACACAGTCTTCAGTTCTAAATGGAGAAGAAGTAGCATTCTTTCTGAAACAAGATATACAAATAAAAATAGAATTTATTAAAGTAAAAATTGAATTCAGCAGGAGTTGTTTAATTTAAAAGAATTATTTTTAAGAGTAGCGGTGTAGTCGTTGAACAGTGAACACCTCTACATAATGTTCCCTGTTCCCTCTTTTCAGCTTTATTCATCCAGTTGCATAGAGACTTGTGTTATCATACTTTGGAGACTGATGCAGTGTCATGTGTGCAAAATTTCACAGAAATTCACAGCCAGGATCACCCTTTATTCAGTGAGTGAATATAAAATACTTTTATAAAGAGACAGTGTAATCAGACAAGTAGGGATGAACTTGTCACTGATAGCTGAGAACTAGTAAGCTCCCGCTGTCTTGTTTTATCAGCCAGCCAGGTATCCCAGGGAAACAGTGTGTGGCTGTTAACTCATAGGTTCCTGGTTCAAGTCTTGCTCGCTACTTACTTTTTCTTTCATCCTCTTCTTATCTCTCTCTGTATTTATCTATAATTTATGTCATGCCTTACTATCACCAAATTATATTCAGTGGAGGTAGGAAAGGTAAACGCAAAGGAGCACCCATTACTCCTCCCAAAGATAAGTAGCGCCATTCTGCCAGTGGCACTCCAACCGGGAAGCCACAAAACCACTCATCCCAGTCACCAATACACAGCCACCAGTCATTGTTACCGAAGAGGTCAGTAATGAGGAAAATGAGACCACATCACGGTTCACATCCCAGAACTCATTCCAGCCTCTTCAAAATATTTCAGGAGAGGAGATGGATGCTGAAACCACCTCCCAACGTTTAACCCAACCACCCACCATCTTTGTTAGAAACTTACAAAATTTCTGCCTGATGTGCAACCGACTCAATGAGCCCATTGGCCACGGATGATACACCAGCGTTAATAGGCAGAGAGACACAAAAATTATGCCAGACATCCCTAACACCTATAGAGGTATTATCAGTTATCACAAGGAGACAAATGAGGAGCACCATTTTACCAGCTCAAGGAAGAACGTGCAATCAGTAGTAATCTGTAATCTCTATCCTTCCAGTCTCCCTGATGACATCAAAAAGGAGCTTACCGCTCCCACTCTTGGCTTTCAAGTCAGAAATGCCATAAACGTAATTTTAAACTAGCCTGGCAAGGATGCACCTGTAAAGACCTGCCATTGTTCTTTGTTGATCTGGAGCCCACAAAAAATATGGAAGAAATATACAATATATCATCACTCTGTCATTGAAAAATACGGGTAGAGGAGGGGCTTCAGAGATGGGGTATCTTCACAGGGACATTGTTCAGTGCCACAAGTTTTAGCAGTTGGCCACACAAAGAACTACTGTGAGTATGGAGTCTGAGCTTACAATAATAATCATTTATTATTATTAATATTTAATGAAACATGAGAAATATATTTAGTTTACACCCCAGCAGAATTTTGCCATAGATCTTTATTGAAGACTTAATTATCTTCACTCAGGGTTAAATGATTTTAAATTATTTATGAAATTCGATTTTAAAGTAACTTCTAAGAACATAATTGAATGTTGGCTATGGTAAAGAGCAACTGAACTCTAAAATACTACTTACTCTGATTCGTTGAACGGACATGTTAGGCACTCTTCAACATTTGAGCTCTCTTCGATCCTGTACAGGTGTCGTTGATTCACCCAGCCTGTAGGTGACGCCTCGAAATATCTGAAGAAATGATAGAACCTAGAATTACTTTTTTATGATCAAATTGTTGTGAAATAGTTTTACTTGATTTCAATAGCTTGGAAAGATTATAAATCTCCTAAGTTATTTCTTTGAGTCCATACAGCCAATTTTAATGGTTTGAATGATCAATATGTTTATACAATAAGAATACTGGGGAAAAAATGATAGATACGATTCTTCATTCCCTTCCAATCATTTAAAATTGGATAGAACTCATATTTTAGGGCTTCTTTATTATTTTAAACTAAATTTATTTGCGGAGAGTGTTCTGATATGAGTACTTGTTATGAATAAATATTTTTAGAAGTGCAGGGAAGCATATTTTAACTAATAGAGTTAATATAGAGATGAATTAATAAGATTTATTTCATATAAAATATAATTCATAGGTTGTATATTTTTCCTTACTGACAATTTTAAACTTCTGCACAAAATAATTCTCAACTCTAATCTCAAAGGAAATTAAAATAATAACAAAAATGAGGAAAATAAATAAAGAATATTAATATAAAATATAGTAATNTATTATTATATAAACAACTATTTTATTGATCAATAACAATAAAATAGTTGTATGTATAAATCATCCTCCCAATAAATCATGAATGAACATTAAAACTTATAGTTATTCTGTGCTTGCCATGTTGGTTTCCAGACAATTTGTCAAACTGACTCTTCAGAAGGAAGAAGACCCTTTGACTTCCAGGGAACATATTTCAACTCTCTGGGTGTTGCAGCATGAAGTGCATTCCTAAATATGTCTGTTCTGCAGTAGGTAACTGAAGCATTATAACATGTCTTTAACCTCTAATTCTTGAGGATCTGTCGTAGATTGAGAATCTTTCAGAAATCCAGTATCAAGTATTTTTTGGGCTAAAGTTAAATCTACCCCGAGATGTAAGCTAGCACAGCTCCTAATGTTTTGATTTGAAGTCATCCGACCCCACACCACAGACAAACATAATGCAAATATTGATGAAGACCAAATTATAGTACTGATTATAATTGTTATAGTACTAATTATGAGTGTGAAAGAGACTCCATTCTTTCCTCACCTAAAAAGACTGTCTCAAATAGAAAATAAAACACTTGAATTCATTTTATTTGAACTAATAAAGAAAATTCAATCAATTAAAAAAAAATTTACATGTTTCTTATAGGGCTTTTGTTTTGTTCAGGGAGCTTTAAATTGAATTTTATATATTAGAATTAAATAACATTAATTAAAATGTTTTACTTTCTATTTGAGGTGTTCTTGTTAGATGATGAAAGAATGAGTCTCCTTTATACTTTCTTCAAAACTGTGGTAAGGCAGTGAAAGCTTTGAAGTTTAAAGCCATATCTTCCAAAAGCAGCTGGGACCAAATAAATTTGAAGCAGGTTTGAAGGATTCATTCATCACTTAATGATGATCTTCACACCCAGTCAAAAAGAAGATGTATTATTTTTCTTAAATAACAAATCTCTTTTCTGTCAAAGAATTAGCGACAACAATAAATTTTCTAGTTATTTGTCTTTGGAATTTTATCAGTGTTGTGTAAATCAATCAAGTAATTGTTACAATTAATCGTTTTTTTAGTAAAATAAAAAAATAATTTATTAGTATATTTTATTTTCAGTGATTTTTATTTATTTATGATCTACTTTAGAACTAATTAAAGTTTCACTGTAATATATGATGTTTACTCACACATGAGAATTTATTGTGCCATGAAGTGCCAGAGGCACTAGTGACCATCTCCAGTGTCGTGGATTCAAAGGAACCAGATCATCTTCACCTGAGCCACGAGTGCTGTATGTCTGGAATTATAATTAAACATAAATAATATAGTGTAATATATAAAAGTGTTATACAGATTTTTAAATTTTTAGTATAACTTATTTTGGTTTACGATTTTTAATGCCTCAGGGTTACAGGGAAAAATCAATTTCTAGAAGGGCACACATAATATATTATTTACTTTGTGTTCTGCTGAATTATTATCTATAGTAGCCATTATTATATATTTGGAGGAATCAGGTTATATTATATCTGCAATATATTTAATATATAAGCTTATTCACTTTACTTTCAGGATAATTTATAACTCACACATTCTGGTGGCCTGACAGCCAGGGGATATCTTCTCACTTTATTAAGATGAAAGGTGACAATAGTAGGTAACCAAAAGATCCATTTAACAGATACAACAAGAGTGAAGAAGAGAAATTTATGAATCAGCAGGGTTATGAGTTAGAGTGAGGACTTCCACTTAGAAATTAATTGTCTGTATTCAGACCTGTGAGAGCTAATATTACTTCTGTGGAGGTTCCTATGAATTAATCTCTGCTCACACATCCCGGCTAGAAAGGTCAGCAGAGCTGTAGGATAACCTGATCTGATATCTGAGTTATGTAGAGGGACGTCAGACGCAAGTAGTATTAATGTCCATCACTTGGAGGACACATGACTTAGTGAGGTAGAGTGAGGACTTCCGCTTAGAAATTAGTTGACTGTATTCACTCCTGTGAGAGATATAACTTCTGTGGAGGTCCCTGCGTAATAATCTCTGTACACTTACTCCTGTTAGAAAAGTCTTTAGACCTGCAGATTAATTAACCAAGTTATGTAGACTGGCATCAGAGATAAATAATAACGTGGTAGAGTAGGATTTCTTCTTTGTCAAGAGTGAGCGGTATTCCCTTCTGTAAGAGCTAATATTATTTATATAGAGTCTTTATGAATACTTCATACAAGTAACCAAGTTCATTAAGAGAAAAATCAATTTCCTTGCCTGATTTAAGACTTCAACTTGATTGATGGGTATTAAATTATTGGGCGCCTCTTGTAAATAATTCATTATTATACAATGTGGATAGCCAATTTTTAACAAAAAGTTCACATTATTTTTCATTTATAAGTATGATAGGAATATAGACATAAGAATACAAACCTTGGTACAATTGAACTCTGGAGCCATGCAGGTCATGTAAATTGAGGCATTTTGTCCCCGACTCATCCAAATAGAATCAAGCTGTACTTCATTAGTCCAGTAAACTTTTAAGAGATAGCCGAACCTGTGGGAATAAACAGAAATCAGAATTGGATAGTCTTGGAATTGGGAGAAAAATTAATAAAGAAATTGTCAAAGGTGTTTTAGTTACACTGAGGTATACGAGGGAGCTGGTATTGTAAGCAGAGTGCTCCAACCCCCACTCGCTGGACTAAGGGCTTTGTATGGTAGAGTTACACAGCTTAAAGGGGAAAATATGAATTCAGAAAAGGAGAAAGTTACAACCATTACAAAAAGGTTCATTCTGAATTTCATAATGTTATTTTGCAACATAGTAAATTATTATGCATATTGAAATTTTCTAATTGATTGAATGATACTCACGATGTTTCAAAAGATTTGGGCGAGCTCAACTGAATAGTGTTGAAACTGTCATTTCTCAAATCCACAAGAAAAAGTGTGACTACTGGATTAGGAGTGCCTGGCTGAAAAATATTATTCACATTAAAATATAAATAAGCACAAATTTGTATTATATTTGAATATTTTTTGAATAGTTTTATATGATGAACCTTAAAAATAAATATTATTAATAAAAAATCTTAAATGGAGAGTTTTTTGACCGTAGGTATTATTAGATGATTTTTGTTGGGGTTTGGTCAAGATAGATCCAAAAAAATACAAATTTAAAAAAAAAGGGTATTTAAAAAAAAATTATTTGCCGACGTTTCGGCTTACATTGTAAGCCATCTTCAGGGCTGTAGAAATACAATGTCATGAGAATACAATAATAATTTACTATAAATATTATTTAATTTGTGGTATTTAATCCCACGTAATTTTAGATAATTTTTAGTGCAAGGGAACAGAATAAAAAATCTAACTGTCCCAGCCAGGATTCGAACCTGGATCCCCTGCTATCCGGGCCGGTGCATT